>CM034356.1:1593014-1674784 GCA_019925275.1 Mytilus edulis | reverse complement strand
CTTATAACATACTAAAAGGTAAATAAATATGTTTTATCCATGAAAGCCATATCCCTGCATACATATATCAATCATTGTGAAATAGAATAAAACTGTTCATATTCCCAACCTAGTCATGTATATTCCGAATAGTCTTGATAATACCCGACAGAAATTGAATTTAAAGGCTGATTGGCGATATTATTGTTTACTTTTTAAGACTTCCTTTGCTGTTTTTTTTGTGTCCAATAATAGCAAAAGGAGTAGGTTCAGTAAGACCCCTTTTTGGCCTCAAAATATAGCAGTTTTACAAAATTGTGAAAATGTAATATTTAAGCTATTTATTGGAAAGAAGAATGTCTCTGCTACATATGGATATGGGTTGTTTTTGACAATACAATGCACATATATCGGGTAGTAGCACCATTAAGTCATGCTAAATTACTGAAATCTTCAAAATTTTAGTATTTTAGTTAAATTTTAGACGGTTTCCGTCTTAAATGGAAGTGGCCGCATTCGTGTTCATTCATAATATTGAAACGTAAGTTGTATTTGTTGATAATACATAATATATATAAAGGTTGAGGATGAACACGGATGCGGCCACTTTCATTTTTGAAAAAAAAACATCTAAAAAGTGAGGTTTTTTGGCATATTTGGTAGATATTTCGATTTAAGCTTGAATCGAAGCGTTTTTAATGACTAAATCAGTTAAAATCTATCACAGAAACTTATCGAATCAATTAAAATAGACATTTAAGTGTTTAAAAGGTGTCTAAAATCTTTCGTTAGATGAACTTGAAAAAAAATTGAGGCCAAAATCGGTCCTTACCGGACCTACTCCTTTGACAATTATTTTCAAATTAATAAGAAATTTCAATTATTTAGAAACTCAATTCTTAAATACGGTCACAGCTCCTCATATTCATAAATTTTTTAATCGGTATACAAGTAACCCGCTTTTCGTAGTTAGAAGAGGAAATAATGATCGAGTTTATGGTCCTAAACTGACTTTTGATAAGCCGCAGTTCCTTTTAAAAATGTTTTTTAAAACATTCCACGTTTATATTGTACTGGGCCAGTAGCAAAATTTCAAAAAATTGTGTGTCAGATACAACAAAAAGTTCTTAGCGCTATAAATCAGGTTTAATCCACCATTTTCTACATTTGAAAATGCCTGTACCAAGTCAAGAATATGACAGTTCTTGTCCATTCGTTTTTGATGCGTTTTGTTATTTGATTTTGCCATGTGATTATGGACTTTCCGATTGATTTTCCTCTAAGTTCAGTATTTTTGTGATTTTACTTTTAAAATATTGTACTAAATATATATCTAACTTGATTCGTTTAAAAAAAAATCACATGTGCAATGGTTATCAAAAGTACCAGGATTATAATTCAATACACCAGACACACATTTCGTTTACATTAGACTCATCAGTGACGCTAAAATCAAAATAGTTATAATGCCCAACAAGTACAAAGTTGAAGAGCATTGAGGATCCAAAATTCCAAAACGTTCTGACAAATAAGGCTAAGGTTATCTATTCCTGAGAAATTTATAAAAATGACCATATAGTTGATATTCATGTCAACTCTGCAATGCTGACTACTGGACCGCATTTTCAAAGGTAGAAGGAAACCATCGGATAGAAAAGTATTATTGCACTGTTATTGTTAGAAACGTTAACAACCAATTATTATATAAATTGGTTCTTTTTTCTGGATAGTTAACAATAATAATACAACAATGTTATCCTTTGTTTGAGGTCGATACGAGGATAAATCGACCCCAAGAAGTATGTCGACCTCAGACTTCGTGCTCAGTTATTTAAATTGTTTCGGGTTAAAGCATATCCTCATATCAACGTAATACGAAGTATATAATTGTATTATATATAATAGTCAGCAAATGAATGCATTTTCAATTTATGAAAAAATGTAGACTATGTTTTCAATGATCGGCAAAAATATGTGTGTTGTAACAGATAACACGTTCACGTCTCGTGCAATACGATATTTCGCCAATCTCGACAGACAAATTTCATAAATTTTAAAATCTCTCTAAGCCTCGCGATTGTTATCGAAAATTTAGCTTCATCAAGTAAAGAAATATCATATAAAACTCGATGCAGTGATAATTAATATTTACCGCGTTTAATATATTGTTTCTTTTATCTTTTAACAATGTTTTTTCATCAAAAATCTTTTAACGATCTCCAAAGGCAAGTAGGAAGTTTTTAAATAGAGTAAGTATGTCAACCTATGCTAATGCCTTGTCACGTGACCTCTCGATACCTCCTGATCTAATTATCATTAAGGTGAAAGTATATTGTACCAAAATAATTTGTTTTAGCTGATGATACAAGCTAGGATAGTTTGACTTTTAAAAATCTTTGGAATAAAACTGTCATCTTTTTCGATTCAGTCTGCAAATAAATGGATAGAAGTAAGTCTATACAAATTTTTTAAAAATTTTTACATCCACACAAATAAAAATTGCTGGTTTTTTCCAAAATTTTCCAAAAGAACAAAAATATATATTTATCTTGCAATTAGTTGTGTTTATTTCCTAAATATAATTACATAGCTATATTTTGTATAAAAAGACCAAAAATATATATGTATGATATATAGCAGCAGTACGTATTTAAATAAAGCATTTAGTGTATCTCCTAGGCAATAAACTAACACAAAGGATAGTAAGATTATTGATCTTTTGGCTTAAACTTAGGATTTAAACTTAAATCCTGAAAATTATGTCCAGGCATTTATCTTAATGCCTACCATAAAAATGAGAGTAAATCAAATTTATTCGAAGTTAAAAACACATGTTGTACATAATCAAGTAATAATAACTGAAGTTTGTATGTTAATTACATGAAATAAAATCTGAAGTAAAATATTGATGTTAAAGAACATTGAATAAATCTATCAAAACTACTTGTAAACTTATTGGGTAGTTGTCTCATCTGCCATTATACTACATTTTTAATTTTTACGTATTGTTTAAACAATATTCAATTGTTTTATTTTTTTACAAATTGACAAAGCTATTGCACACAATAATTGACAGTTTTTTTTTATAACTTTTGTACCTTGTGGTCGTTTAATAACTTTGTGTAGACAAATTGACCACTGTGAATTCGTTGTTCATCGTCCATTTAGTTAGCATGTACAATTAATGCATATATCCGCGTGACCCCTCAGTATCAGCCTGTGATTGTAGATGTATTGGCTTCCAGTGACCAACAACTATACTTCTTGTTCCATTAGACTTGATTCGGATAACTCTGATTAATCTGTTTAAAATGTCCTGTTCCATGTGAGGAAAATGAAAGTTGTTATCTTATTGTTCGTGTCTGTATGTATTGTATTGTTGTTTAGTTTTTGTTGCACTTCAGTGTTTTTGTTGTTTTCCTCTTATAGTGTATGTGTTTCCCTCAGTTTTAGTTTGTAACCCGGATTTGTTTTCTCTTAATCGATTTATATGTCTTACGAACAGCGGTAAATTTTAGGTATTTTTTTTTTACCTCAAAATATTACATATAGTGTAGCATTCTATTGTATGTTACGATCCCGTGTTCCAAAGGTCATTTTCCTTATCCGAAGCCTTGTTTCTATTTTTAGCTTTAATACCGCAATTTTTTTTTATATATAGATTGAAGGTCGATACAAAAAATCCGTTGCTAACATTAGATTCATCCCGTAATGACGTCACTCATAGCAACCATGGAGCAAGCACCGCAGCAGACGAAAAGAAGTTTACCAGATGCAGATATCAAGAATGTTATGTTAAAAGCAGACACTGAGTATACAGGAGAGCTGACGGAACAAGCTATTAAGTTGTTCAAGGAATATTTATATTTTCATTAACATGAATATAATTTAAGACCACAAAGAAAGGATATTAAGTGCCATTTTCCTTTTACATTATTTACATTTGTAATATAAAATTTAAGGACTACCTATAAGTAAAAACGTTATATATAGGGACCTGTTATGTTATATTGTCACTCGGACTTCGTACTCGATCACTATAATTTAAGCAGGTCCATATATAACGTATTGCCCTCGTCAATAGTCCATAATTGATATGTAAAAAATAACTAGTCAACCAAAAATTACGATACAGCAGTTTTTTTTTTATTAGTATATGTAGTCTGAATTAGCAGACCCGATTGGAGTGATTGGATGAATCGATGATTGCAATCCCACTTTCTCTTATTGTTTAATTTGAATTGTTTAAACGTTTAATGGTGCTTTATGGTTGGAAACATTTTTGTCTAAAATGATCACTGGATCCGGTCTTGGTATGATATCGTCCGTGATTGTATTACTTAATAAACTGATTTTTTCTCTGTCTTTACATGACTTGATGTTACATTGGTAAACTATGGTTGTTTTTTTTAGGATACTGATCTTCCAATATGGATGGCCATCGAAGATCAAAGAATTGACTAATCGGCTCGTTTCAGTGTGCAATATGTCCATCGTGTTACAACGAACAATATGAATAGAAATTAACTTCAACATAAGTGAACGCCATTTATAACAAGATTTTACCAATATACATTCAAGTAGATATAAAAGATGAGGTATGAGGTATAGTACATGTACAAGATTTAGAATTTAATCGCCTGTGTTTAACTTAAAATACAATTAGGAGCAAATATAAAATCGGCGCAAATGAAAAAAGTGAAAAGATCATTGCCGACTATACTATATGTTTTTGTTTTGTCATTGTTGAAGATTGCCAATGAATGTTTACATTCACATTATTTGAACTTTGGTGTATAGTTGTCTCATTGACAATCATACTTCCTTATTTTATATTGAAGACAGAAATGAGCTTTGGTTAAATGTTGTTCCCATTTACAAACTGAGTGTCTTGTATTCGTCTGATGTTATGGTTATGAATATTGAAAAGTTCCGAGTGGTGATACAGCTGAAGTGATGAAAAGCTTTGTTATAAAATATTTAATGATAATTAAGGAATTTGAGTTTTTTTTCTGTCTTTCATCTCGGTTATCTGATGAACCATTGTTTGTTGTATTGTTTGAATACGTCAATATTATTCATTTACACTTTCGATTAGGTAAAATGCACAAAATTAAGTAATTGTACAGTAAACTCACAAGCGATTGTACAGTCAATTAAAATAATATTGCGAATATGATATTTAGATTTCAAATGGGACAATGGCTTTTTAACTTTCAACCTGGTCAGACCATATATCAGAAAAAAACGTGTGAACACGATAGAAGCAGCAACCCCCTTTTTTGACGATCATTGCATTTTAATGGGGACATATAGTAAAAACACCTATCCTTTATCCTGGGTTGAAAACCACCCTTTTGAAATAGCTAGATACGCCCCTGATTTATAAGTGTCCGCTTCGAATTGATAGTAAATATCAAATACATTTCATGTACAGTATATGTATGTTCATAGTATACAGATTAACTCAAAAATGGTTGAAATTAATAGAAAAAAAACGGAATTTGAAAAAGTGAGAGGGCTAAACAAAATTGTCCTTTCCCCAAGTACCTATAACTTTCCTAACATTTTCCAGTCATAATACATAATTTTACAAAAATTCATCCTTTTACACATTGTTACAGTTGACTAACTTTCAACAACACTATAAATGCCCGCGATTTTTGCAAAAGCGTTCTAGTTTATTTGAAGGGAAGTGGATTTTGGGCCAAAACACTTCATTTTCAAAATCCGAATCAGGTCTTGGTTTTTCTTGAATAAATTTACTGATATGAATTATAACCCCACTCCCCTTACCTGTTGTGACATTTTCTATATGAATCTCTACCATAACCTTCATTTTGTATAGTTTATCAAGATGAGTTTTGGTTAAACAAATCACTTCGTAAGTAATGCTTTTAAACATAGTCTACTGTATAATCCATACATATAATGTTCAGGTGAAAAATATACAAAACACCACACAAAGGTCCGTGATTACCTTCTACACCATTATTGAGCATTATCAATAATAATATCAAAAATGCTATTGGTTTCAATATCAATAGATCAAGATATACAAAATAGTATACCGACGCTAAACAATTGTATTTCATAATAAGCCACTGGGTCGATGCCACTGCTAGTGGACGTTTCGTCCCCGAGGGTATCACCAGCCCAGTAGTCAGCACTTAGGTGTTGACATGAATATCAATCATATGGTGATTTATTAAAATATTTCCTGTTACTAAACTACAAATGTATTAGTTTCTCGAAAATCTAAGGATTTTCTTATCCAAAAATAAATTACTTTACTCGTATTTGGCACATTTTTTGGGAATTTTGGGTCCTCAATGCTTTTTAAATTTGTACTTGTTTGGCTTTATAACTATTTTGAACAGAGCGTCACTAATTAGTCTTATGTAGACGAAACGCGCGTCTTGCGTTCTAAATTATGATACCTGTACCTTTGATAACTAATTATATAAGACATTTTTTTACAGAAGACTAAATTTATAAATTAGTTAACAGTAGAATTGACTTATTGACTAGCGATAAGCTTAGTGAACATTACTCAGTGTCCAATAAATATGGCTAAGCAAGAAAATAATAAGTCAAGCAATACGCTAGCTCTATATAAACTATTTCGTCGCTCAAGCCGACAAAACAGATGTACAATAATTCAGGTTCTGGAGGTAAAAAAATATGTAAATGTACAGGCTGCGATTAAAAAAAAAAGAACAGTTGTTGAATAAACTTTAATATAAAAAAAGAAGCAGAGACCGCAAATAAATATTTAATACATTTGATTTTCTCTTCAAATAAGCAAGAACAACGAACAATCTTTTGTACGATTTTACAAAGATAGAAAATAGAATATGTGATTTTATGCTAATGCTATATTGCCTCTATCATGTCTATAATGAATAAAGATATACTAATCCTTTATTCTTCTATGAGAAATAATCAACTTTGAAATTGCAAATATTGAGCCTCTTATAACAGAATAAGAATTGTCATTGATATGGTTATATTTATAAATTTACTGTTTACAAATTTTTGAGTTTGTTGAAATACTAAGGCTTTTCTACCTCAGGCATAGATTACCTTAGCTGTATTTGGCAAAACTTTTAGGAATTTTGGTCCTCAATGCTCTAGATCTTCAACTTCGTACTTTATTTGGCCTTTTTAACTTTTTTGGATTCGAGCGTCACTGATGAGACGAATCGCGCGTCTGGCGTATATACTAAATTTAGTCCTGGTATCTATGATGAGTTTATTTATACTAAGGATAACCTGCGGTTAGACTTTTGGTTCTTCATAGATATCCCATGTTCTTTAGATTGGTAAACACTCATACCGTCCGTTGCAAATGTCAAATACCGATTTGAATCCAACTATTAAATATGTTCGCAAGCGGTTAAACTCGCGTATTTGATTTTCATAATACATGGCGGTCTCATTGTTCTTAATGTTTTTTATTTCTGGTATCAATTGCTTTTCGATTTGTTCTGCAATTCCATACATTGTCTTGTGAAATTCATTTCTTTCGGACTCGTACAAGGTTATTACTTCATCTAAGGATTTTTCAGCATCACATTTGTCATGATTTTTTATTTTTCGTATATTCAGACCTATTGTTATGTGAACATATATTTGTTCCGCATATTACTTGTTCCCCCTGGAACAAATGATGGAAAACAAAAGTTCTTTGGAACAAAAATTACATAATATTATTTCCACCTTAATAAGATATATTCCTGGAACTTAAACATCATATGGTTTCATAATATTTGTTCCTTTAAAGAAAGAGTGTCATTTGATTTTTTACACCTGATTACATCTTAATTAATGTTCACCTTACATGATATTTACATACAAAGAATGGAGTCTGAGGAATACATTTTTTTTTACATATTTAAATGATGGCTCTTATTCTAGACAAGGTATGACAATGCCTGTACTTTATTATTGGAAATTTACTTCCATACATTTGTAGCTAGAAATAATTTTGGATAGTATAGTATATATTCCTAGAACTTTGATCATATAATAAATATTTCTTGAACTTTAATTATCTAGTAACCATGATAACTATTCCTGGAACATTTATAATATAGCAAATATTCCAATATGCCTTAAACTTTTTTAATGTAACAAATATTCCTAGAACTTTTATATAATAGCAAATATTCCTGGAACTTTTATAATATAGCAAATATTCCTGGAACTTTTATTATATAAAACATTGTCCATACTAATCATCCTTTTTATATTCCAAAGAACTTTTAGCATATGACAAAAGTTCCATTGGGAACTTTCCTTATGTAATATTTTATCCTTTGAGAAGGAAATTTTCTTATAGCATTGGATAAAATATTATATAAGAAAAGTTCCCAATGGAACTTTTGTTATATGCTAAAAGTTCTTAAGAACAAATAGTATGGGGGAACTTATATATATTAGAGTGTAGCCTATAGCTGGATGTAGTGTCGTAATACCATTTGCTGTTTTTTTCATACTAGCCGGTACTAATTTCTGCATTGCTGGTTGCATTGAAACAATTTTCTTGGCTTCAGCAACACGATGAATTGATGCAAGTGAGCTTGCATGAGCTCTACTGAAGCATTCTTGAACATTTGAGAAAGCATTGCAAGCTGAATACGCTTTGGAAGTGCCATTTTTCATTACTGGACCTGCTTTGTGTACATTCAAAATATTTTTGCCTGCCGGAACGGTTTTCAAAATTGTTTCAGTAGTCATTTTAACATTATTCAAACAACTCTTGGCTTTGTTTTTAATACGAGTTTTCAATGATGTATCAACGGTTACTTCTTCAATTTCAAATTCACACTTTTTAATATATATGTGACCCACATTTTCCAATAACTCTTTCGATTTTAATGACCACATATCTAAGATTCTTTCTATGATATAAAAACGGCTATCCATTTGTTCGGATTTCGCAAATTGATCTACTTTAGATAATAATGTATGTAAAAAACCAGCTTTCCTTGACTTGTCCAATGTTTCCTTTGTTTGGCATTTTTCAGACAAACCACTTTTCCTTAACTGGTCTTCCGTTTCCTCTGGTTTGCGTTTGTTTACTTTTATTTTTAATGCAATAGAATGAGAAATGCTTGCAACGGTAGACCCGCCAGTCAGAGACAATCCTGCTATTGTTAGACTTTGAGAAGTCCCAAACGATACGGGAGTTAAAGCCATTCCAGCAATTATAAACGATCCTCCCGCAATTCTCACTAAAATAAATTCAGAAATATCAATCATTGTTAGATAAAAATAGATACCTTACAATTGATATTGTTAGGAATAATATCAAGAATTAAAAGTCTGCCAAAATATTTGAAAAAGAGATAGTATAACGCAGAATAGTAATTTCAGCATTTCATTAAATTTTGTTTTTATTGATTAATCTGCACCGAATGCCCAACAAAATAAAAAATTATCAAACTTCAAGAGAAACTTCAATAGTAAAATCATTATATAATGGCAAAATCAAAAGATCAAACGCACTTCAATGCTTTTTAACTTCGTACTTTATTTGGCCTTTTTAACTTTTTTGAATTCGAGCGTCACTGATGAGTCTTTTGTAGACGAAACGCGCGTATGGCGTATATACTAAATTTAGTCCTGGTATCTATGATGAGTTTATCTACTTATCTGGAAAAGAAGCATGTTTCGACTGATTGTTTTCATTCGGATTGATTTAATTTGAAAACGAGTTCATGGACCCCTTGTTTTAAATGACATCAGGTTTGAATACGTATGAAGATAAATTGTACCATTTTTTTATAATTAAAAAAAAAAATGCCACAGATGGTTTTATTTTAATTTTCAAATTGAAAAATAATGCAACAAAAATTGCCGTTTTTTTTAATTTTAAATCCTGACATTTTGAAAAGAATAAAATGTTTTTAAAGAATTTTTATGCACCAACGTAAAGTTTATAATTTTGTGTGTATGTCTGGTACGTGTGTGTTGGTTGTTTTGTTTTGGTTAATGTCGGAATGCCACATATAGACATACTGTGTGCAAAAGTTAATAAATTACAAAATTCTTGATTTCATTTTTTGGACTTCAATATTAACAAACTTTTAAAGCAGATTTCAAATGAAAGGTACAAATGCATAATATTTTATCAAAACAGTCGGTCATTTGACACAGTAATGTATACGTTAAACTGTAAACTACTTTGTTAAAGATAGAACATTTGATAATTGCGAAAATAAATAAATATCTTACCTGCTGAATACCCAATATCTCCTTCTGTTTTTCGTGTGTTTTCGGTTTGCAAAACTTTACAAAATTTCCAAATTTCAGTTCAAAAGGGTAAATATTCAGCTTCAACTAAGGTGGTATAATGATTCATTATACCAATAAATTGTATTAATACGTCAATCGGTTCTGTGTTCATCTTAATAATTAAGTTTCAAATAAGCGTACTGTGTTGCATGTAAATAACAACACTGACAATTAAAACGATTCACTTTTTAAAAATTACATGTAAGACAAGTATACGGTTTTGATGTATTTATGTCTTATTAGATCAAAACGATAATTGCTTTCGTAGCACTATTTTCAAATGGGGCTGAAAAATTAATGATCACATTTAGATTTTTTTTCTATTTTATGCTGTAGATATATTGTTATCTTCGTTTTCTCTAATACAATCGAATGAAAATCCGTTTTATATCAAAAGGTAGCAACTTGACTGATATCTGTACTACTCGATGACTGACTGGTTTAATTCTCCATAATCATGAAGGAAGTTTACATCAGATAATTTCTATATGTATTTAATCGACATTCATTTATATTCTTTATATTTACACGACAAAACATGTGGCAACCGTTGACTTTAGGACATATGTTCTCCATTGGATAACACGTGTTTATACAAGGCTAACACTATAATATATATATAAAAGTATATATTAAATACAGGTTTAATCTCTGTGAAATGCTCTACAGATGGACCTTAAATTAACGGTTTTATAACCCTGATTATTTGCTTTTAAAACAGATGTTCTCTTAAGGTAGATAGGGTGTCTCCCTCCATCTTGGATTTAAAAATACAAGAAAACAAGGTCTAGATCTTTAAAAGAATGTGCAAATTTTGAGAGTAGTAGGAAATTCATGTGTAAAACTTTCAGATCAATATAGAAAATGACATGTTTTATTATATTCATTGTTGTAATTTACAAAAAACAGAAAACTTTTGTTTGATTAAATTTTTTTAACAACTTTGACACATAAGGGGAAGCAACTCAAATGCAAGGGTAGATAATTCAGATAAAGGTACTTTTACTTTTGTGTTTCAAATGTCTGGTTATGTAAATGTATTTCATTTGTTTCCTGTAATTAGTTAATACTTCAGCTTTATCATGTACATCTTTTGAATATTCATTTTATTAAATTTACTGTTTGCAAAAGTATAAATTACTCTAAATTATAGGGATTTTCTGGTAACTTAACGGAAAACCCTTGCCGTTTTTGGCACAACCTTTTTGATCTTTTGGCCCTCGATGCTGTTCAACTTTGTACTCGTTTCGGCTTTCAAACTTTTGTATCTGTGCGTCACACATAGGTCTTGTGTGGACAAAATACACTTCTGGCGTATTAAAATTTTGAACTTGTTGCCTTTTGTTGGCTGTTGTTCGTGTGATTCTTTGTCAATTGTGTTCTCCAATTTATTTATATTGTAGTCCTGTGTTGTCATTTTGATGTTATATTTCACATGGCCATAAAAGTGCGAGGTTTGGCATGCCACAAAACCAGGTTCAACCCACCATTTTTTCCTTTAAAAATGCCCTGTACCAAGTCAGGAATATGGTCATTGTTATATTATAGTTCGTTTCTGTGTGTATTACATTATTACGTTGTGTCGTTTGTTTTCTCTTATTTTTGAGTGTAAATTCACATTGCGATAAGACGTGTCACGGTACTTGTCTATCCCAAATTCATGTATTTGGTTTTGATGTTATATATATATGTTATATTTGTTATTCTCGTGTGATTTTGTCTATATGTGTTACATTTTAGTGTTATGTCGTTGTTCTCCTCTTATATTTAATGCGTTTCCCTCGGTTTTAGTTTGTTATCCCGATTTTGTTTTTTGTCCATGGATTTATGAGTTTTGAACAGCGGTATACTACTGTTGCCTTTATTTACAATAGAATGTGTTAGGAATTAACTATTTCATTATGTAGCAAGTAAACGGTTCCGGTGACCCCATTTTTCTTTTTCTTAACTGAAAGCATACTATTAAAGCTATTTTTCTCATATGGTATATCTTAACTCCATGGTGTAGTTTACGCTTTATTGCAGACAATTGGGTTTTCCATGCATAATCTATACAAAATCTGTCAATTTTGAACACCGTGTAGCGTGAAATGAAGCCCCGTGACCCATGATATAAACTACATTTTGACAAATTATTAAAAAATTATAATGGATTATAATTTATACACCCAATCTACCTAAAGCAAATTTGAATGTTTTAGCACAAAAATTTCAGATCTTTGAAGGATGCAAAATTTTCAGGCTGTTTATAAAATGCATAAATGATCTAGCACCTGATTATTTATCTAATAAATTTACTGCTTGTACTGATTTTTTCTCAGATCGACAACATAAGGTCGTCTTTATATACCGATACCTTATTCTAATTTTTCGGGGAAAAAACATTTAAATATTCTGGTCTTGTGAGCTTGAATAATTTTCCAAAATAATATTACATGAATAATTATTCAGATATCACCCCTAGTTTTTGGTGGGGTTCGTGTTGTTTATTCTTTAGTTTTCTATGTTGTGTCGTGTGTGCTATTGTTTTTCTGTTTGTCTTTTTCATTTTGAGCCATGGCGTTGTCAGTTTGTTTTAGATTTATGAGTTTGACTGTCCCTTTGGTATCTTTTGTCCCTCTTTTAAGATCAAATGTTTAAACCATTTTTCAATTGTACAGAATGTAGATACCTGCACTATTCTCATTTTGTCTGAAATATCTAAAAGAAAAGATTGGTAGTATTAACAATTGCTAACAAATTCTCGACGCTTTCTTTATCATCTGATAATAACATTAACGGTACCAATTTTTCTGCACCAGATGCGCATTTCGACAAATAATGTCTCTTCAGTGATGCTCGTGGCCAAAATATGTAAAATCCAAAGCTTATATAAAAGATGTAGAGCTATAATCTAAAATTTCCAAAAAGTATAGCCAAATCCGTGAAAGGAATCAGAGCTTTGCATGAGGGAGATACATTCCTTAATTTATAATAATTTTTATCATTTTGTAACAGCAAATTTACAATAACACAAAAAAATCCGTATTTTCATGCCAGTACCGGAATACTGGCTACTGGGCTGGTGATACGCTCGGGGACTAACAGTCCACCAGCAGAGGCATCGACCCAGTGGTAGTAATAACATTAACAGTACCAATTTTTCTGCACCAGATGCGCATTTCGACATGTAATTTCTCTTCAGTGATGCTCGTGGCCAAAATATGTAAAATCCAAAGCTTATATAAAAGATGTAGAGCTATAATCTAAAAGTTCCACAAAGTATAGCCAAATCCGTGAAAGGATAAGTGTCCTGATTAGTCTCGACCAATTCTTGAACGTTATAAATTTGTCTCGATCAGTCTAGGCATTCTAGATAATGTCTGAATATGTTGTGACACTTTATTTACAGTCTGAAAGTTGTCTTTCTCAACAGTATACATTTTGCTTGATTTGTTTATAGACACATTATTGACAGTGTAAACACTTTAAGTGCTGGTGTATACTCGTTATATTATCGCTAAACTAAACCTGAAAGAAGTATGATGCAATACTACATCGTCAATTATAATCAAAGTACTGAAGTACTGAACATTGGACGACTGCAAGTTCTTGTTGATGGCCAAAACCAATTGTCACAGAAAAAATTCACACCTCTATACCTGAAACTGAGATTAATATACAGAATAAATGCAACAGCAGTATACCGCTGTTCAAAACTCGTAAATCTATGGACAAAAACAAAATCGGGGTAACAAACCAAAACTGAGAGAAACGCATTAAATATAACAGAACAATGACACAACGTTAAAATGTCACACACACACATAAACGGACTAAGCATTAGACAAAATCCGACGAGAATAACAAATATAACATCAAAACCAAATATATGTTTATCAGTATTCATTGAAGATATGTATTTGTAACAAACGATAAGGAATGGTATTTTGCATTCGTTAATATCTGCGTAATTATCATGTTTATAGATCGGTTAAAAACCAAAAACGAATATTCCATAATGGAAATCTTGGCAATAGCAATACGTCGAAATACCCACACGGTCATCCGCTGTAAAAAGCTACATTTTTGTAAAATACTTGTTTATTTACCATATAAACAATGAATATTATGCATGAAAAATGAACTTGTATTAATCATTTAGTGACTATTAAAACAAATTATAAATCAACTTTTGTTCATAGACCAACATTGAAATTGATTTATACATACTCACTTTTGCACGTTTTGTATTAGTTAACAGTTTGATACCTATATTAGTATTTACGAAAATATTCATATACATGTTATCAGGGCCTTTTATGGCTCACTATGCGGTATCGGCTTTGCTCATTGTTGAAGGCCGTACGGTGACCTATAGTTGTTAATGTCTGTGTCATTTTGGTCTTTTGTAGATAGTTGTCTCATTGACATTCATACCACATCTTCTTTTTTTATATATACCAAAATTTTAACTATAAAAAAATTAAATGCCCAACTTTTGTTTTTGTTGAAATAAAAAGTTATAAATCACAAAAATACTGAACTCCGAGGAAAAAAAGGAAAGTCCCTAATCAAATGACAAAATCATAAGCTCAAACACATGAAACGAATTGATAACAGACGTGAAAAACAAGATACATGTATTGCCATATAAAGATCTTAAGTATTATGTATGACTTGAAGTGCAGACCAATTACATTTCGATAGGTAATGGTGGTAACACTACAAACTCCTCAGAGTCTGAATTGACCAGTTTTTGTGCTCGACCAGTAAAATCGAGCACACATTTTACTCGACTAGTCTCGACATTGTCTCGACTGTACTTAACTGTACTTAAGTGTACTCGACTAGGTCTCGACTTTACTTAATTAGTCTGATTCAGTACTTGATGATCTTTGTGTAGTCTGAAATGGTCTTGACCCAGGCTAGACCTGTCTCGACCTGTCTTCACTAGTCTCGACCTGTCTCGACTAGTCTTGACCTTCAAATTTAGTTTTGACTGGTGTAAATCAGCCCATCTAACTAAATTAAATATTGATCTTACAAAATTCAAGCTTATTAGGTAGTTTGATTTATTGCTGTGAAATGAAAGAATTTAATTTTACAATATGTAAAAAAAAAATTATTATATAAAAATTCAGATAGGCATCTTTAATTTTTTTTATAACTTTTTCAAATCAACTTGAATTTTCATCAAAATATGTAGCTATCTTACATATATATCAAGCTTACTGAATCCCATTTCATTTAGTTTTTTGTTGTATTGCTGTAAAATTTAAGAATTAAAGTAATCTTGGTATAAAAAGCTAGGATTTGCAATTCGGACAAAATAGAGATAGAACACTTTAATTTTTTTAATAACTTTTTCAAATCAACTTGGATTTGCATCAAACTATGCAGCTATCTTACATATATATCAAGCTTACTGAATCCCATTTCATTTAGTTTTTTGTTGTATTGCTGTAAAATTTAAGAATTAAAGTAATCTTGGTATAAAAAGCTAGAATTTGCAATTCGGACAAAATAGAGATAGTACACTTTAATTTTTTTAATAACTTTTTCAAATCAACTTGGATTTGCATCAAACTATGCAGCTATCTTACATATATATCAAGCTTACTGAATCCCATTTCATTTAGTTTTTTGTTGTATTGCTGTAAAATTTAAGAATTAAAGTAATCTTGGTATAAAAAGCTAGGATTTGCAATTTTTGACAAAATAGAGATAGTACACTTTAATTTTTTTTAATAACTTTTCCAAATCAACTTTGATTTGCATCAAACTATGCAGCTATCTTACATATATATCAAGCTTACTGAATCCCATTTCATTTAGTTTTTTGTCGTATTGCTGTAAAATTTAAGAATTAAAGTAATCTTGGTAAAAAAAAGCTAGGATTTGCAATTCGGACAAAATAGAGATAGTACACTTTAATTTTTTTAATAACTTTTTCAAATCAACTTGGATTTTCATCAAACTATGCAGCTATCTTACATATATATCAAGCTTACTGAATCCCAGGTTATTTTGTTTTTTGTTGTATTGCTGTCAAATTTAAGAATTAAATTAATCTAGGTCAAAAAAGCTAGGATTTGCAGTTCGAACAAAATAGAGATAGTACACTTTAAGCTTTTTAATAACTTTTTCAAATCAACTTGGATTTTATTAAAACTATATAGCTACCTTGGTGATCTTACTAAATCCCAGGTTGTTATGAAGTTTTAAAATATTTTTTTGTCAAATTTAATGACATGACACTATACATGATTTAATTACATCAGTACACGTGAGTTTTACAGGTAAAAAGAAAGCCCTACTTTTCTTAAACTCGTGTATTACTTATCTTGTGAATTAAAAGCCCTGCGATTTAGATTTAACAGGATGTTGCAACTTTGGATAAATGTTATTTAGAATTTAAAACTCTCTGGTAGATGTGATCTTTTTAATAAGTTTGCCCCAAGCAGAAGGTATTGCTTTATAAATCACCACAAATCAGAAGAACTATTTTAATAATTTCTAATGTTTCATTCCTTTTTGATATATTTATATAGTGTATATCAAAAGGAATAAAACATTAAAGGAATTATATTAATATTTTATATATACTTTTTCCCAAATTATGAGAAAAGATATATTTCTAATATCGTAGCTTTTTGACCTAGGTTAATTAAATTCTTAAATTTGACAGAAATACACCAAACAAAATAACAACCTATGATTCAGTAAGATCAATATATTGCAAAGATATTTGTAGAGTTTGATGAAAATCTAAGTTGATTTGAAAAAGTTATGAAAAAAATTAAAGTGTACCATCTCTATTTTGTCAAAACTGCAAATCCTAGCTTTTTTTACCTAGATTAAATTAATTCTTAAATATGACAGCAATACAACAAACTTATAACAACCTGGGATTCAGTAAGAAGAATACATCACCAAGGTAGCTATATAGTTTCAATAAAATCCAAGTTAATTTAAAAAGTTATAAAAAAATTAAAGTGTACTATCTCTATTTTGTTCGAACTGCAAATTCTAGCTTTTTTTACCTAGATTAATTTAATTCTTAAATTTGACAGCAATACAACAAAAAACAAAATGACCTTGGATTTAGTAAGCTTAGTATACATTTAAGATAGCTGCATAGTTTGATGAAAATCCAAGTTGATTTGAAAAAGTTATTAAAAAAATTAAAGTGTACTATCTCTATTTTGTCCGAATTGCAAATCCTAGCTTTTTATACCAAGATTACTTTAATTCTTAAATTTTACAGCAATACAACAAAAAACTAAATGAAATGGGATTCAGTAAGCTTGATATATATGTAAGATAGCTGCATAGTTTGATGCAAATCCAAGTTGATTTGAAAAAGTTATTAAAAAAATTAAAGTGTACTATCTCTATTTTGTCCAAATTGCAAATCCTAGCTTTTTATACCAAGATTACTTTAATTCTTAAATTATACAGCAATACAACAAAAAACTAAATGAAATGGGATTCAGTAAGCTTGATATATATCTAAAATATCTGGATAGTTTGATGAAAATCCAAGTTGATTTGAAAAAGTTATAAACAAAATTAAAGATGCCTATCTGAATTTTTATATAATAATTTTATTTTTACATATTGTAAAATTAAATTCTTTCATTTCACAGCAATAAATCAAACTACCTAATAAGCTTGAATTTTGTAAGATCAATATTTAATTTAGTTAGATGGGCTGATTTACACCAGTCAAAACTAAATTTGAAGGTCAAGACTAGTCGAGACAGGTCGAGACTGGTTGAGACTGAGTCGAGACTAGTCGAGACAGGTCGAGACTAGTGAAGACAGGTTGAGACAAGTCGAGCCTGGGTCAAGACCATTTCAGACTACACAAAGATCATCAAGTACTGAATCAGACTAATTAAGTAAAGTCGAGACCTAGTCGAGTACACTTAAGTACAGTTAAGTACAGTCGAGACAATGTCGAGACTAGTCGAGTAAAATGTGTGCTCGATTTTACTGGTCGAGCACAAAAACTGGTCAATTCAGACTCTGAGGAGTTTGTAGTGTAAGGAAACATGAAAGGGAGGAATAAAGAAAGTATGCGAATATTTTATCTAAAGCTTTATATATATATCAATTTCTATTTAGAGCATATGGACATTTTCTATCTATATTTACTATACATTATCTGTTTTAAATTTCCTAATCGATTACGGAGAAATAAACAAATTATACCACCCATCGAGTGTCGAAGTGTTAACAGTATTGACACTGATACAGGATATTTTTCAGCCGAAATATTATAAACACGATTTTATAACATTAACCTCGTATACACTCATCTAATAGTAGTACTGTAGCGAAATATCTAGAACTTTATATTCTCTTTTTCACAGTGAAACCGTCATATTTGATATGGGGCCAGCAGAAGGACGACTCCAGGTGCGGGAATTTCTCGCCTCATTGAAGACCTGTTGGTGACCTTCTGCTGTTGTCTGTTTTATGGTCGGGTTGTTGTCTCTTCGACACATTCCTCATTTCCTTTCTCAATTTTATATGTTTGCATAGGTTCGGCTGCAATGTCTATCGAATTTAAAATCAAGGTAACACATTCTCATAAACAAGGCACATTCAAATTCATTTATAATAATATTCAAACAGACAATACATGTTCATCTGACGTTAAAATCTGTAGAGCTACCTGTACTTATCTTATTTTTAAAGTTGCGTGTACTGTACGGTAAAAGGGAAAAGGGTATGTATTGTAGAAACGACAATTCTAATTTTTTTTTCAAATTCAGATTTTATGAATGAAGTTTTCTGTAGACAATTTACGTGGGGAGTTTAGGTGGGTAATTATCAGTTAGTAAGTAGAAAACTTTATTCATAAAATCAAATTTAGAATTTCATTTCATTCATTTTCTACTTACCACCTGAGAAACATACTTACGGATATATTACAAAGCTTTACCTATCTGGTGGAAGGGTAATTTTCTATGGCTCTGCGTCTCTTCATTATCGATATAATCTCTACGTCATGCCACTGGTTCATTTTAAAAACATTCTTCTGTACACTATACAATATTTACACTGTCTATTTTTTCGTTTCTTTAGTCTTTTTGTCTTTTTTTTAACTGTACATTACAGTAAAAATATATCAGTCTTTTGATGAGTTTAAATATAATCTGTTAAATATATTCACCAGGATATAACCTTAACATCTACCATTCTCAAATAAAACTTAATGAAAGTTGTATCTGTAGACCAGTCAGCTGACTCTAAAATACTCTTCATACTAGCCCAATTGAATAAGGCCCATGAATGTCCAGTTGCTCTCGTCCTGTGAGCTTTTACTTTGAAATAGGTATTTTCATTTTGATTGTATTCACTAACCACATAGAAATTTATGTGACGTAACTGGTTTAAACGGTTTAACAAGTTGCCAAGAAAAGTTTTCCTTCATCTCTTCTTTTTTCTTCTGTACGTTTCAAATAAATCACAATGGGTCTTTTATGATCCAGTTTTTTATTGTGTTCAAAGTAAGTATCTTGTTTTGATAAACCTGGTCTCAAGAAAACAAGTCCTTTCTTTTGTACATTTACAAAACCCTCTCCTATCCTCGGTGCTTGAATGTCCAGACATCTCTTGAACGTTGTGATTGCTGTTTCTTTTTAAGTTAAACATTTAATATCAGCTTTCAATAAAGATTCAAAAGGAGACTTTTGCAACATGTTCATAACCTTTTGTAAATCCCATTCTGGAACTAAATTTACTTTAACAGGTCTAGAATTGAAAACCCCTCTAAGTAGTCTAATAATATAGGGATGTTGCCCAATAGCAACATTATCTATTGAAGATAGCAAGGAAGATAACATTGACCTATAACCTGCTATAGTACGATATTATAAACCTGAAGTGCACAATTGAGATAAAAAATCTGCACATTCTGCTAAAGTAGCTGCATAGGGATCTTTTACCCGTGCACTTCACCAACTATGAAATCTAAGCATAGTCTTGCTGTGTGCCAGATCTCCATGATGCTGTAAGAAACGTTGTAGTTTCTCTTGAAAATCCATTATTTCTGAAATTTTTGTGGAGAGCAGCCAAGCTGTTAGCGTGAACACTTCGGGATTTGGATGGTAAATGTTTGTTTTTGTTTCATACAGTAGATTTTGCCCTATTGGTAGTTTTATTGGACTTCCTACTGATTTTTGAAGAAGCTCTGTATACCAATGTCTTCTTGGCCAAATTAGAGCTATCATAATAAGTCGACAATTGAATCAATTGAATTGACTCATGTGTTTTAATACTTTTGGATTTAGACATATTGGTGGAAATGCATATGCCCACATTTTTTCCCATGATATCGACAGAGCATCGACTGCTAGAGCACTGGGATGAGGTATCCAAGCACAAATCACTGGTCTCTTGTGATTGTGTACTGAGGCAAACACATCTATTGTTGGTTCTCCCAACATTGCAAACACTGAAAGAACTATCTGATTGTTCAGTGTCTACTCTGTGGGTTATATTTTGTTTCGAGATAGATGATCTGCAAGAACGTTTGATTTTCCCGCTATATGAGCTGATTTGAATGTCAGATTGTTTTGAATTGCCATTTTCATTATACACGTCTTGTATATCTTATAACAAAGGTGTATTGATTTGGTGCCCCCTATTTGTTTACATACTGAACGACTGTTGTGTTGTCGCATTTTAGTAGCACATTTTGATTTTGTAATTGTGATAGGAAATGTTGTACTGTTCAAATTTCAGCCTCCACTTCCAAGAGATTTATGTTTTGTAAAATATCTGATTTTTCATGTGACCCCCCAAACCCCGTCTTTGAAGCATCTGTTGTTGTTGTGATGGTTGAGATCTCTGGTGGTGAGTTTCCAGAAATAAGTAGACGTAATTGGATAGGCCTCGTATAAAGGCGTGCATTTGGGATTAATTCTATGTAAGACGCTATAAAACCCAACAACAACATCATTAGATAATTTCCTGTCGTATTGTGTCCCTTCATTAAGCTCATCACTCACATTTCTAACTTTAAAATTCATTCCATAGTTGGAGATAATATCTCCTTATTGAAATTGAACAATGCCCCCCATGTAAGTGATGTCTTGTGATGGGATAAAAGAAGATTTTTCAAGATTTACTATAAATCCCAGTATTATCAGAAGACTGAGTGTTTTCTCTCTGTCTGAAATTAGCATTTTCTCATGAGCATTCACTAGCAACCAATTGTCCAAATAAGTTGCTAGGCGTATGTTTTATCTAAAGCTTTATATATATATCAATTTCTATTTAGAGCATATGGACATTTTCTATCTATATTTACTATACATTATCTGTTTTAAATTTCCTAATCGATTACGGAGAAATAAACAAATTATACCACCCATCGAGTGTCGAAGTGTTAACAGTATTGACACTGATACAGGATATTTTTCAGCCGAAATATTATAAACACGATTTTATAACATTAACCTCGTATACACTCATCTAATAGTAGTACTGTAGCGAAATATCTAGAACTTTATATTCTCTTTTTCACAGTGAAACCGTCATATTTGATATGGGGCCAGCAGAAGGACGACTCCAGGTGCGGGAATTTCTCGCCTCATTGAAGACCTGTTGGTGACCTTCTGCTGTTGTCTGTTTTATGGTCGGGTTGTTGTCTCTTCGACACATTCCTCATTTCCTTTCTCAATTTTATATGTTTGCATAGGTTCGGCTGCAATGTCTATCGAATTTAAAATCAAGGTAACACATTCTCATAAACAAGGCACATTCAAATTCATTTATAATAATATTCAAACAGACAATACATGTTCATCTGACGTTAAAATCTGTAGAGCTACCTGTACTTATCTTATTTTTAAAGTTGCGTGTACTGTACGGTAAAAGGGAAAAGGGTATGTATTGTAGAAACGACAATTCTAATTTTTTTTTCAAATTCAGATTTTATGAATGAAGTTTTCTGTAGACAATTTACGTGGGGAGGTTAGGTGGGTAATTATCAGTTAGTAAGTAGAAAACTTTATTCATAAAATCAAATTTAGAATTTCATTTCATTCATTTTCTACTTACCACCTGAGAAACATACTTACGGATATATTACAAAGCTTTACCTATCTGGTGGAAGGGTAATTTTCTATGGCTCTGCGTCTCTTCATTATCGATATAATCTCTACGTCATGCCACTGGTTCATTTTAAAAACATTCTTCTGTACACTATACAATATTTACACTGTCTATTTTTTCGTTTCTTTAGTCTTTTTGTCTTTTTTTTAACTGTACATTACAGTAAAAATATATCAGTCTTTTGATGAGTTTAAATATAATCTGTTAAATATATTCACCAGGATATAACCTTAACATCTACCATTCTCAAATAAAACTTAATGAAAGTTGTATCTGTAGACCAGTCAGCTGACTCTAAAATACTCTTCATACTAGCCCAATTGAATAAGGCCCATGAATGTCCAGTTGCTCTCGTCCTGTGAGCTTTTACTTTGAAATAGGTATTTTCATTTTGATTGTATTCACTAACCACATAGAAATTTATGTGACGTAACTGGTTTAAACGGTTTAACAAGTTGCCAAGAAAAGTTTTCCTTCATCTCTTCTTTTTTCTTCTGTACGTTTCAAATAAATCACAATGGGTCTTTTATGATCCAGTTTTTTATTGTGTTCAAAGTAAGTATCTTGTTTTGATAAACCTGGTCTCAAGAAAACAAGTCCTTTCTTTTGTACATTTACAAAACCCTCTCCTATCCTCGGTGCTTGAATGTCCAGACATCTCTTGAACGTTGTGATTGCTGTTTCTTTTTAAGTTAAACATTTAATATCAGCTTTCAATAAAGATTCAAAAGGAGACTTTTGCAACATGTTCATAACCTTTTGTAAATCCCATTCTGGAACTAAATTTACTTTAACAGGTCTAGAATTGAAAACCCCTCTAAGTAGTCTAATAATATAGGGATGTTGCCCAATAGCAACATTATCTATTGAAGATAGCAAGGAAGATAACATTGACCTATAACCTGCTATAGTACGATATTATAAACCTGAAGTGCACAATTGAGATAAAAAATCTGCACATTCTGCTAAAGTAGCTGCATAGGGATCTTTTACCCGTGCACTTCACCAACTATGAAATCTAAGCATAGTCTTGCTGTGTGCCAGATCTCCATGATGCTGTAAGAAACGTTGTAGTTTCTCTTGAAAATCCATTATTTCTGAAATTTTTGTGGAGAGCAGCCAAGCTGTTAGCGTGAACACTTCGGGATTTGGATGGTAAATGTTTGTTTTTGTTTCATACAGTAGATTTTGCCCTATTGGTAGTTTTATTGGACTTCCTACTGATTTTTGAAGAAGCTCTGTATACCAATGTCTTCTTGGCCAAATTAGAGCTATCATAATAAGTCGACAATTGAATCAATTGAATTGACTCATGTGTTTTAATACTTTTGGATTTAGACATATTGGTGGAAATGCATATGCCCACATTTTTTCCCATGATATCGACAGAGCATCGACTGCTAGAGCACTGGGATGAGGTATCCAAGCACAAATCACTGGTCTCTTGTGATTGTGTACTGAGGCAAACACATCTATTGTTGGTTCTCCCAACATTGCAAACACTGAAAGAACTATCTGATTGTTCAGTGTCTACTCTGTGGGTTATATTTTGTTTCGAGATAGATGATCTGCAAGAACGTTTGATTTTCCCGCTATATGAGCTGATTTGAATGTCAGATTGTTTTGAATTGCCATTTTCATTATACACGTCTTGTATATCTTATAACAAAGGTGTATTGATTTGGTGCCCCCTATTTGTTTACATACTGAACGACTGTTGTGTTGTCGCATTTTAGTAGCACATTTTGATTTTGTAATTGTGATAGGAAATGTTGTACTGTTCAAATTTCAGCCTCCACTTCCAAGAGATTTATGTTTTGTAAAATATCTGATTTTTCATGTGACCCCCCAAACCCCGTCTTTGAAGCATCTGTTGTTGTTGTGATGGTTGAGATCTCTGGTGGTGAGTTTCCAGAAATAAGTAGACGTAATTGGATAGGCCTCGTATAAAGGCGTGCATTTGGGATTAATTCTATGTAAGACGCTATAAAACCCAACAACAACATCATTAGATAATTTCCTGTCGTATTGTGTCCCTTCATTAAGCTCATCACTCACATTTCTAACTTTAAAATTCATTCCATAGTTGGAGATAATATCTCCTTATTGAAATTGAACAATGCCCCCCATGTAAGTGATGTCTTGTGATGGGATAAAAGAAGATTTTTCAAGATTTACTATAAATCCCAGTATTATCAGAAGACTGAGTGTTTTCTCTCTGTCTGAAATTAGCATTTTCTCATGAGCATTCACTAGCAACCAATTGTCCAAATAAGTTGCTAGGCGTATGTTTTGGATTCTCAGATTAGCTGCTACTACAGTAACTATTTTTGTGAACACTTGAGGTGCTTGAGAAAGACCAAAACAAAGAGCTACAAGTTGGTAACATTTGCCTTGTATGCAAAAACGAAATTTTTGTATGTTTTGTGAACTGGAATATGGAGATATGCATCTTTCAGATCAAGAGACAACGCCCAGTCTTGGCGTTTTACTAGATTCAAAACTTTTGTTAAAGTGTCCATTTTGAAATGTTGCTTTCTCAGATACTGGTATTATGTCGCCTGTTTTCTTGGGAACCAGAAAAGTATACTGTAAAAACCTTGATGTATCTCTGCTTCAGGTACAATTTCTATTGCATATTTTTCTATTAAATCTTCTACCTCTGCTAAAATAATAGGTAGATTCCTCTCATTGACAGAAGTGTGTTTTATACCTGTAAAGTGAGGAGTTTCTTGAAATACTAATTTCAAACCTCTTGGAAAGTTTTCAATACCCATTGATCGTCTGTTATTGATCCCATTCCTGAATAAAATGTCTAACCTCCCTCCCATTGGTATCTGAGGCAACAACATTAGATTTTTGGCGTCAGGAACTATACTTTTTCTTCACATTAGAGAAAGAATTTAACCATGGTTTGGTAGCTTGTTTCTGTTTACCGGATGACTTGAACTCTCAAAAGTTCTTCTTTGGTATCTTAAAGTTACAGCCAAATTTATGCTTTTTCACATACGTTGACTCTGAAATAACTGAAGCTGTTGGTTTTCTTTTAACCAACTGTGAACCAAGTGTAACTCGTCTATTATCAGGTAAAAATTCAGCTGATTGTTTATTTCTGTCAGTTTTCTCTTTCATTTTAGTGTCAAACTGAGAACCAAATATACCATCTGCTGTTAATGGTAAAGTCACAATTGTGTAAGCATAGTCTCTTAGTTCATTTATACCTGTATCATACATCTGTACATAGCGAAAAGCTCCAATTATCGCCGTCTGATCTAAACTTTTAGTTGACAAAGCAAACATATGTCTCTTACATTCTGAATTGCACTGACTAAATTTGGCGAATCAGATGTTAAATTATCCAACAAATTTTCACTTGCTTGTTGCAAATAACAAGTTGTGATCAATCCAATGCGGGCTGCAACTTGACCTTTATAAGCTAATCTTTCAAGTGACTTTTGTAGTAAATAATCTTAGGACTCTGCCAAAAGCAGCTTTTGAACCATATCTTTTCATCAGTAAACTTTCTACTGTATTGTCCATTGTTGGTACATTGAAGTATTCCTGACAACTTGCATCTATTGGGAAACTTTGTCTATAATTTTCCTTATAACTAGTGATTTTGGGAGGAGTCTCTGATCTTAAAGAACCACATAAAACATCAATCTGGTGTTGTTCTAACACGAAACCTGTTTTCTTATTCTTTTACGAGGTATAAGCATCAAGACCAAACTTGTCACCTAGCGTATGACTCACAGAATTATCTTGCTTCTCTGATTCACAAGATTTCTCATTTCTGTTACCAAAATATTTCTGGAGCCTGTCATGTTCACCATATTTAACTAAAAATGATATACTGTCACAAGTATTGACATCTTCATGATCAGAATTTTTAAAATTCTCAGAACCCTCTGCACTTCATAAAAAGCCACTTTTTGACGTTCCGAATCCGGAATTCGAACAAATAGTGTTTCAATATTATCACCGCTATGTTGATGCTCACAAATAGCACTATTCATCGGGATAAGTGGTCTGCGAGCAACACTAGATGCCTCGACTGTGACCTTTTTTTTTTATTCTCATGCTCTGACCTTGGAACTTCATTTTCGGTGTCAGTTAACCTGTCTTGAAGTAAATCAAAGAATTTACCCATTTTAGCATTCATTTAATGAAATTGTTTGTCCTGTTTTTCAATTCTTGCCATCATACGTACATTTCTTACATTTCTTCCCGGGAGGGAAGTGACTTTGTCGGAGGCCATAATATTATCCTCTAACACAGAAGAAGTTTCTTCCTCGACATAGGCATCCGAGCCTTCTCTTCTCATTATCGTTAACTGATATAAAATAAATAACTTTGAAAATATGATTCGCTCGTGTATGTAACAATGTTTTAGATTTTAACGAGAGAAATTTATGTATTACTGAAAAATTATTACACCAGGGTTTTCGATATCACAAACTAGTCAAAACATTTACTAAATTTTATCATCGGTATAAAGACATCACTCGTAAATATAGCTCAACATGCAGACTTCTAATACGTTCAGGTATTTCACATCCAATTTTTTATGGAAATATTCTTTATAAAGCACAAAAGTGTCAGTATTCACCTCAGAAACTTACAAAACCTTTGAATAGACTTATTAAGAAGGGATATAATTACGATACTGTTGTCAAGTCATTAAAGATTGCATATTTTGGCGTTAATTTTGAGTCACTGATAAGGTCTTTGCATCGGAACTAAACACATTTATTCTAAAAACAGTTGTTGGCATGACACGGGTTATGTTCTTCTCATATATGTTATGATGGTATGATACTAAACCCCTAACGGGAAGGATTGTGCCTGATGTTCATATGATGAAATCATAATCTTTCAGTCAGTTTAATTGAAGTCTGGAGCTGGCATGTCAGTTAACTGCTAGTAGTCTGTTGTTATTTATGTATTATTGTCATTTTGTTTATTTTCTTTAGTTACATCTTCTGACATCAGACTCGGACTTCTCTTGAACTGAATTTTAATGTGCGTATTGTTATGCATTTACTTTTCTACATTGGTTAGAGGTATAGGGGGAGGGTTGAGATCTCACAAACATGTTTAACCCCGCCGCATTTTTGCGCCTGTCCCAAGTCAGGAGCCTCTGGCCTTTGTTAGTCTTGTATTATTTTAATTTTAGTTTCTTGTGTACCATTTGGAAATTAGTATAGCGTTCATTATCACTGGACTAGTATATATTTGTTTAGGGGCCAGCTGAAGGACGCCTCCGGGTGCGGGAATTTCTCGCTACATTGAAGACCTGTTGGTGACCCTCTGCTGTTGTTTTTTATTTGGTTGGGTTGTTGTCTCTTTGACACATTCCCCATTTCCATTCTCAATTTTATTTAACTCTTCGGCGCAAAAAATAAAACAGGGGTACAGGTAAAGTAAAGCATATAGGTGACGTAGTTCTGGTTGGAAGTATCTAGATGTTTTATTTTAATTGCGAAGTCTGGACTGGTAAGGAAAGTAATATCCGTATGTATATTTCTCAGGTGGTAAGTAGAAAATAAATGAAATGAAATGGAAACATATTCCTTATGATATGAAATACAAGCCCTGGACTATCATATCAACTCCGTACCATACGCTTTTGGAATGTTGTTCCATAGGAATGAATTGTTTACAATTGGGATGCTAATATTATTTCATTTCGTCGTAGAGTTCTGCTTTCAATTGACCCTCAATTCTAAATGAAAGTCAATATATGAGGCAGACTTAACTGAATCTGTTTTATCCTTGATCTCATGTTCGATAAATACATGTATATGCGTTTAACAAAGCAAAATTTTTAAACATTCAGAGAAAGAACATTACATTTTGTATCTATATAGCCCCCAACATTTTTATTAAAATGTCCTGTACCAAGTTAGGTTGTGGCAGTTGTTATCAAATATTCAGTTTATATGCATGTTGGTGTTCGTTTTTGTTGCAGCTAAGTATCAACACAGTTAAATACAACTTTAAATAATCAAAGTGTATGTACATTGAAAGACAAATTTATGTGACGTATAAAATTTTCTGACGTCAGACACACAAATCGATGAATGTGTTTGTAGATCGATGATTTGTGCTCTGTTAAATTGTTCCTTTTAAAATTGTTATACGATGATGACTGGTGTACCCATATTTTGACTATTTTATTGATTGTGTCTATTTGGTTAACGCATCAATGTAAATATAACGGAATTTGATGAGACTGTCATCACAGTGAGAGGGTTAGCGCTATTAAACCAGGTTTAATCCACCATTTTCTACATTTGAAAATGCCTGTACCAAGTCAGGAATATGACAGTTCTTGTCCATTCGTTTTTGATGCGTTTTGTTATTTGATTTTGCTATGTGATTATGGGCTTTCCGTATTTATTTTCCTCTAATTTCAGTATTTTGGTGATTTTACTTTTTGCTGACACTATATATATCGTAATAGGTCACTAGCACACCGTGTAACAAATTTATCTTAGCGACTTTTTTCACATGTCATATTTCTTTTTTTTGTGTTTTAAATTGAAATTAACTCCGTTATGCCAACAATAACAACTTGTTAGTTTAAATTATGTTTAATGAACCTATTTCAACCTTTTATTATCATTTTTTTCGTCTGTTGAATCCTTTCAGATTTTTCTTCAACACCGTGTTGTTTTTATAAAGGGTTGTGGCACCTTTTTTTGGTTTTGAAAGGGAAGTAACTCCTTACTAACTCCATATGGTAACTAACCATGTTTGGTAACTAATTCTATATTTTTTTAGGACACCCTATATCAAATATACATAGTCACCACGTGAAGTCCTTTAACCAATCATATCTCTATAAATCTATTGGAGGTAAGATAAGTATATAAATGGCACTTGATTAATAAAAATTCTTTATTGTCATATAAGTAAGATAATACTTGTACATTCGAAATAAACAAAAACAAAAACAACAAAACATAACTGAGTTGAAAACACACACATATATATACAAGCAAACATAACTCAGAGTCCCCTGTTCTCAGCTCTAATGACTATTTCATAAAGGAACCTGCTTTTTTTTTGCTTAAATAATCAGACACATTTAGAAACGAGATTATCTTATGTGATAAACAGTTTTATAAGTAATATGAAATTCATTTGACAGTAGAGGATAAAGTGATTTTTAATCTCATAAGGAATGAAGATTGGGTGTTGTTGCCAAAGAGTCAATTATTCACAAGGGACCCAAATTAATAAGAATTGTAATGACAAATGTAACATTCGATCTGAATAAAGAAAATTCATAAAATATGTATATATATAGCACTAGATTAATGACTTAACAAGTATCAACATAAGAACATGTGGTGCTGTTGCCAATACGTCAAGTATTCACAAGAGACCAAGATACATCTTTATAGAATCTTAATATACTAAAATGTTCATATTTATAATATATAAAGGCAACCTAAGTATGAAATCATTCAAATTATAATGGCATATTGTTATTCTAAACTGTTTCCTAAGATTGATCGTCCTGAAGATCATAAAAAACATGTATTTGAAATAAAGTATGTCAATAAAGGTTTTGATTTTGTTAATATTGCTGGTATTTTTAACGACCATTCTGTTCAAGAACAAATTCCTGGATATTTTGATAATACTGAACTCCCTCTTATTTGTTATATTTACAAGAAATCTACCCGGAAATTTGTGTTTAATTATAGCCAATTGTGTAATTGATGTTAATATCAGTGAAAATACACCTACTTCATGTAATTGCAGTAATTCCGAATACATTTATGGACCCATTTCCTATGTAATAAAAGGAGATCTTAACATCGTTCAAGACCGAGAGTTGAAATCATTCCTCAGTAAAGCACCCAAATATCACTCCCCGTCATTATTAATTGGAATGAGTTTCGTGATATCATCCACGACTCACTCCGTACTTACTGTTTGAAATGGATAAAACGGGAAAAAGCTGACAAAAATCTTTGGACTCTTTTTTTAATTCAGTAATGAACATAGTTGATATACGTATTCAACATTTTAAAGAACATTTTACTCTTAACAATAACCACAATAAACCTATTTCTCGTATCAAACATAAACTAAAAGAACTAGCCAAGGCATTTGTTTTTGTCCCAGCCGATAAAGCTGCTAATAATATTATTATTGTTTGACGTAAATTTTACATTGAGGTTCTACAAAAAGAAATCACCAATTCACAAACATTCCAACTGACTCCATTTTCAGAAAACGACATCTGTAACAAACATAAACTTTTAGCTACCGCTTTACAAGCAGAGCCAAATACAATGAAAGTCCCAACTATGTACTGGCTTCCGAAGCTACACAAAACACCGTACAAATATAGATTTATTTCGTCTTCAAGCCATTGTTCCACTACTAAATTGTCTATTCTTCTTACCAGCACACTTGGTACAATTAAAAACCTGATAATAAATTGTTCAAATAAGGCCTTCGAAAATAGTGGAATTAATTACGTTTGGAGTGTCAAGAACTCGTTGGAAGTACTTGATAAATTGCATGCTTATATTGGTGATTTTGAATCTGTTCAAGGTTTTGATTTTTCAACCCTATATACCACATTGCCTCACATTCTCATTCAATTTAACATATCTAATTAAATGGGCATTTAAAAAGTCAGAATGTGAATATATATGTTCAAACTCTTTAAGGCCATTTTTTAGGAGCAATAAACAAAAAAAAACTATGTCAATTGGACATGCTTTGACACTATATCTGCCCTTGAATTTTTACTAGATAACATTTTTGTTCGCTTTGGAGATTCCGTATATCATCAGCTTATCGGAATTCCTATGGAGACTACTATGATGAACTTCCTTTAAATAAAGCTAATACTAACAATGACCATTGCCCTTTTCTCGATCTTGATATCTATATCATTAACGGATAGCTTAATACTAAAATTTATGATAAAAGAGATGATTTCTCATTTCCTATCGTTAAGTATCCATTTTTAGATGGTGACGTTCCATGTACGATTCGCTCGTGTTTGTAACAATGTTTTACATTAAAACGAGAGAAATTTATGTATTACTGAAAAACTATTACACCAGGGTTTTCGATATCACAAACTAGTCAAACAATTTACTGAATTTTATCATCGGTATAAGGAGATCATTCGTAAATATAGCTCAACATACAATATTTTATGGAAATATTCTTTATAAAGCACAAAAATGTCAGTATTCACCTCAGAAACTAACAAAACCTTTAAATAGACTTATTAAGAAGAGATATAGTTACAATACTGTTGTCAAGTCATTAAAGATGGCATATTTTGGCGTTAATATTGATTCAATTATAGGCTCTTTACATCGGAACTAAACACACTTATTATTATTAAACCAGTTGTTGGCATGACACGGATAATGTTCTTCTCATATATGTTATGATGGTATGATACTAAACCCCTCACGGGGAGGATTGTGCCTGATATTCATATGATGAAGACATAACTTTTCAATCAGTTAATTGAAGTCTGGAGCTGGCATGTCAGTTAACTGCTAGTAGTCTGATGTTATTTATGTATTATTGTCATTTTGTTTATTTTCTTTGTTAACACCTTCTGACATCAGACTCGGACTTCTCTTGAACTGAATTTTAATGTACGTATTATTTTAACTTTTAGTTTCTTGTGTACAATTTGGAGTTTAGTATGGTGTGCATTATCACTTAACTAGTATATATTTGTTTAGGGGCCGCCTGAAGGACGCCTCCGGGTGCGAGAGTTTCTCGTTGCATTGAAGACCTGTTGGTGACCTTATGCTGTTGTCTGCTCTATGGTCGGGTTGTTGTCTCTTTAACACATTCCCCATTTTCATTCTCAATTTTAACAAATACTAAGACTGCACAAACAGTTAAATAACAAAACATCGAATTCCAAGGCGAAGTAAAAACGGAAAGGTTGTTAACAAATGGCAATTCAAACCGCTCAAATCACACGAATTTAAAATAACTGTCATTATCCTGACATTGTACAGGCATTTCATTGTGTCGGGAATGGTGGATTGAAGCTAACTATACCTCTGTCTTGTATGACAGTCGCATAAAATTCAATTATATTGACAACGATGTGTGAGCAAAAAAACAAAACCAACAGAATTCCGTTATATTGACAACAATGTGTAACCATCAATACTCAGGCATAATAGGTAAAATTGTCAAGATTTATGGTACGACAGTCAACAGTGTGTTATAATCGTAATCAGTGTAAACATATATAACTATTCCAACAGAGAAAAACAAAATGGCATTTATTTAGACATTCTATAAACAAATAAATTGACAAAAATAAAAAACAAAATGACAGAAAATAACTAAAGCAAAATAACAATATAGCGGGATATATAAATATTAAGACATACTATGCATATATATGAAAAGCAAATGCACATATTTTTTATTATTATTATTGTTACGCCAATAACAGACAATTTGGCGAATTTATTGAAGGTAATATAGGTAAATATCGGTAGTTATTGTATTTTTTCAATTATCTCGATTTGTCTTATTATGAAGTAAATGACAAGTTATATATAACGGGAATAGTTGTTTTGTGTTCTTCTTTGAAACCTAATGATATTCTTTATCAATAAATTATGTGTTTGTTAATGTTTTATCTTAACAACTACCATTAGAAAAACAAAATGTTATATTATCTGATAATTTGGTCTTCTCTGAACTTTGCATTTGATTTTATCCACAAAACCAAGAAGCCAGTTTACAAACGGAGGTGTGAAGTCCGATAATTCAAAAAACGAAAGAAAACATTTAAAACGATAAAAGATTACCATTGGTACAAATAAATGTCTCATTGTTAAAGTTGTCGTTTCTCCGTAAAAGAGCGTTGTATAGTGTAAATTATCAAAATACACGGCTTCAAGGAAAGTGTCGTATAACCAAAGACCAAAATTGACCAAGGCTAGGAAAAGGCATGTAACTGATACCCATTCATCAGTTACTTTGTTGTAATCCTTCATTTGAATGAGTAATACAGTTTGCACAAAAGTAGTTATATATTGTAAGACATTATTGACCGCATACGCGATTGTTTCTTTTCTTGCTTCATTAATTGAAGCAGCAAAATTCAGTCCAAAGAATACCTCTGATCCTAAAGCACTAAATAAAATTAAGTAATGATTTAACCTCAGAGGTTTTTCAGGAGTGGCATGATATTTTTCACAAGTTCTCCGAAGAAAATAAAAACATGCAATCATAACTGCGTACATTATAAATTTGAGAATTACAAATACGCATGCCTGAACAAGGTAAAGGTTGTTGCTGCTATCCCTGTTATGAAGAAGTAATATTCTGAATAAAAAATATAAAAAACAGAAAGCAACAGATGATCCAATGGTACAGCATACTTTTCCCATTATAGAATTTGTTCGTGTTGTTGTATTGTCTTCATTATTGTGCGGTATGGAAAATATTTCTGCTATTACAAGTATGCACAAAAGTGCATTTTCAATCACTGTAGGTTCTAGGTATGATTTTGAAGAATCATAGATGGAAAATGCAATCGTTTGATTAAAACATTCAATTTTCTCATCGTGATGTAAAATTTCTTCAAAATGGGTTTTGAGAGAACTATAGAACACAACTGCAACATTTGAAGCTATAACTATTGTAGCAGCATAATGCGCGGGACAAGATTTGTACATATTTTTCCCCGAAGACGTACACAAAAAAACTACTTGAATTATTAGAAAAACAATGAAAAGACACTCATAAGCTATATGAATTGATAAACTTGTTTCATATTGTGGATTGACTGTACAAATGGCATGCATAGTTACCTTGATAACAAAGTACGTAATGTTACATGGTGTAAAAATTACAATAAATGCCATTTTTAAACAAGTGTGTTTTCTTTTTGAGTCTGAATATGCCCAAGTATCAGGCTTATAAAACATACTGAAAATGAAAGCTAGATAGATTAAGATTGAGGTGACGAGTAATATAATAATTATGATCTGTACTATGTCATACTTTATCTGTAATTCTTGGAGACTTGTAGATCCGAACCTGATATACATTAACACTACAAGAATTCCAACCGATGTTTGAAAGGAAACTAACGATGAAATTTGTCCGTCTCGGCTCTCACCTCTTATTAGATTACCTGCCGTTGCCGGAAGCACAATGCAAGAAAAAAAGAAGGACCAAATGCAATTCTTTCTGAAAATATTAAAATGCAAATTTACTATATGTTCCATTGATATTATTAATTTTGTTATCCGTTATACACGTTTTATACGGATTAATAATAGCTGATATTCCCATGTAACTATTTGGTTTTTTTTAAATTGCTACTTTCATTTAGTTAAACTACACCAACACATCTAGTCGGGTGTGAATTGTTTGTGCCTTGTAATGTAACCGCCAAAATAATTATTTAAAGGAATTAATGTCTTTCAAACAATTTCTAATACTTCAACAAGACTACTCTTTGCTCTTACTTAAACTGCCAAACTCTATGAAAGAAAGTATCATGAATATTTTGTCTGACACTGACCTGTTTAGATTAAGGCAACTATCACTAATATTGAAATGTTCTTGATGATATTATAATATTGCTCAATCTCATTGATTAACAATAATTGAATTTAAAGCCAAATTATAGTGATTTGTTAATAGTTTTCAATGTAAACCTATCTAGGGGATTGCACTCAATTGCATTAAAAAGCAGTTAAACTGTAAACTATCGAAATATCATAATAAGCAATTGCATTACTATTGTTCCAGGCACCACTGCGAGAGTATGCTCATAAAACATAAAGGACCTTTTGATATTTTGTTGGATTGGGAAAAGAGAGTAGCTGTAATGTAAAAAATTGAAAAAAATCTGGATTGGTTAACACTAATTACCTTTACCAAATCGAAATAAATCAAACACTTTACATAACAAAATCCACGATATATATAGATTCTACCACTGCATCGAGTGTGATACGATATTTATCCACTCGAGACAGTTAAATTTTTAAATATTTAAAATTTAACTGTCGAGAGTGGATAAATATCGTATTACACGAGATTTGGTGGTGGAATCTATTTCTCTAATGATTTTCAAACAATACGTAGGCAAACTTATCCCTTCTTTGCGACTGATCTGCAAAAAAGATGTGTTCTTTCTATGTGACGTCACAATAGGAAATTCAGAGGAAAACAAGAAAATTTGACGTCACAATCGGATTTTTACCAATGAAGAACTGGATCAAACGAACCACACGTTGGTTAATTTTTGTTAATACAATGGTTGCAGAAAGGGATAAATGGACGAAGAATTAGATTAAATGTGTTCAAACTTGACAATAATTATTTCCACGCCTTTCACGGCACCAAAGGGGAAAATGAATATCACTTCAATATAAAAGTGTTGTAACTTAGAAAATTAAGTAAATTTTGTTTCAACAAACGTAAACAACTTTCCACCACTGTATCAACATTAATTTTCGTGGGGTTAAAATTTCATGGTTTTGTATCTAAAAGTATGTTCATGGGGATTTTTTTTGTAATTATTTTATTTTTGATGATGTAACATAATAGATTACATACTAAAGTTTTCGATACACATTATAAAAAATAAAGTCATACTTCAGACAGTTAATAGATAGACTAATTAAGTCATAAGGATATAATAAGATATAAATTTAGATATTACATTCAAATGATTTTGTTAATAAATCATATAAATTAAATAAAAGCTGCTTCTAACAAATGCAATTTCTGAAACATTTTTACTTTTTGTACAGGAGTTAAGAAACATACAGAGTATTTTTCTATATTAATCCAATATTTTAAATTTTCTACGCCACCATATTTTGTGGGGAATATGTTCTTACATCTCCATTTGTATATATAATATTTGAGTAACATCAAAATATTATTAATTGTTTTACTGTTCAAAATCCTCAGACACACCTAAAATGACTTCATTTGCAATAAAAGGCAGGAGAATGCAACATTCCTAAAAAATGTGATAAATATTTTCTTTCATTTCTGAACAAGAAGTACATATAAAAACGAAGATGTGGTATGATTGCCAATGAGACAACTATCCACAAAAGACCAAAATAACACAGACATGAACAACTTTAGGTCACCGTAGTTCTTTTTTTTTTATTGACATTTCAATAAAAATGAATTACATGGTAGAATCCTATGAACAATCTTAAATTGAAAGTTTAACAAAAAAGAATTTCTGGTTATAATGAAAGGCATGGAATAATATCATTCTAATCTTTAATCTGCATATTTTACCAAATAATGAGAAATATGATTCGTACCAATTTTGATAGGTAATAAATATCCTTTTACCAAATAATGAGAAATTTCTAACCGGGAGCGTCTAAACACCACCTAGGCCATCGTGGTGCACTAAGCTCCTGAAACTGCACTAAGCCCATGGTGGGATGGTGTTATGAATAAAACAATCATACCATCGGATGTATTTTGTCCTCAAGATAATATATCTGAATTTTTTGTCAGTACATTTTGTTGTTTTGTCGTAATATGATTTTTTCTGTCATCAAAGGTTTTGTCCGACAGCACGTGCAAGTAATTAACAGGTAATAAAAGCACTGATCCATGAAGAAATGAAGAAATAAAGAAAGGTTATTATATAATAACGGTGTCTTCCTCAAATGCCAACATTTTATATGTTACCTATACCTAAGGAGGTTATATTAGAAGGAGAGTGAACACTCTGCATGATACAAAATTAGCATCCCCAGGATATCAGTTCGATCAGAGAAAAATGATAAAATTATAAAGAAGCCGACATGTTTATCACCCACTTGACATGGCCCTCTGATGTACCGGGCTGTTACCGCTAGCAGTTCGGGCTATTGGATAAATCGCATATGTCACGTGATTGTTATCAGTGACTGGGTCATATAGTTCAGGTGAAATTTTGGTAGCAATGCAGTGTAGAGGTGTTTATGATATGATATCGTAATACTGAGACTACTATAACTGTGTTATAGTAGTCTCAGCGTAATATAACCTCCTTGCTATACCTTGAATGCCATTAAAAATAGTTTTTTTTTATAAGAGAAAATGGCAGATATTGGGGTTAAAAAGAGATAAAGAAAATTAAAACATTTTAAAATCTTTTAATAAAAAAAATTTGAAATGAATTTTTTTATTCTGACACATAAGAAATTCGAAATATTAAAGAAATTTAAGTGAAAATTTTAAAATTTAATTTAAGTGGGCTGTATGGTAGGGTGCGTCTAAACACTGCTAAGGAGTCCTTAGTGGACTAAGGACTTATAACATGTCACTAAGGACTAGATGGGGTGCTATTAAATGTAATTTCTTTTCATATTATGGTAGATATTGATATCTAATGCATAAAAAAATAATCTTAGATAAACGAGATATTCAACATTATTTAGACACGTGCCTGTTTTTCTTTGATATGCCGAAAATCAATGAACCGTTTGACACGTGTCAACTGATTACACGGGAATCCTGCTATATCTATAGTGTTTAATCGACAAGATTGGTAAAGTTGGAAACTAATAAATGAATTGTTGTTGAAATTTTATTCATGTTTTTTTTTTTCAGAATGATGAAGTATTTTCTCAAGTGTATTTTGCAATTATTTCATATGAATTATAAATTTGTCACCAGAGCAATATATCTAATGCCGGGTTTTTAATTTGATGTTCAAATTAATAAAAGACTAAAATATATAAAAAATTTGATAACAAAATAAAGTGTTCGAACAATAGAAAGGTATGGAGCTGAAACACTTTATTTTGTTTCTTGTGGTGCACTTTTCAAAATTTATTTTCATATATGAAGACTTTAAGCAATGTATTATTGGACAAAAAGAAATCAATTAGATAATAAATCTTTACTACATGCAACCACACTGAGTTCGTATATGAACTGGTTTGACAGAGATTATCTTATGCGACCATTTTTAATTTTTTTTTAAATATGAAGAAAACGTTTGAGCAATATATTTTAGGGCACAAACGAACTCATTTGCTAAAAAAATATTTACTACATGTACATGTAACCAAACTGAACTTACATGTAAACGGACGTATTTGGACGGAGTTTATATCTTTTGCCTTTGTTATGGTTCATTTAAAATTTATTATCATATGAAAAACACGTTCGAGCAATATATTTCTGGACAAAAACGAGTTCGCTATGATAATAATTTTTTACTACATGCAACATAGACAAGACGATGTGGTATGATTGGACGGTTTCGATTGGACAACTCTTCCCTAGAGACACAATGACACAGAAATTAATAACCATAAGACCCCGTACGGTCTTCAACAATGAGTAAAGCACATAGTCATTATTTCATAAATCATTTCAAACAATATCTTAAAGAGACAATTTGGTAAAAAAATCGGATTTCCTTATAACATACTTGTTCTTCTTTAAGAAAAATAGATATAAAGAAATTGTATATGAAATTATTTCTGTCGGCTATTTTCATTTTTTCACGTGATAGGTTTGGATATAAATATTCAGATTTTATTGTATTACAAAAACTAATATTTTCACATTATGTGCAATTAGCACTCACACCACATCTTCCTATATCTATGGTAAAGGCATATTTGTAAGGCATTCGTACGACGCATTCTCTTCTGTCAAAATTATATATTTAGCTCTGAATTAACACATAACGGAAAATTTGCGTAAATAATGCTTAAAACTGTGGAACATTTTCAAAAACATTTGTCTCTTTTATATAGTTAAAAATGAAACAAAAACTCGATAAATGATTTTTTAAACTTTACTCTTAGAAAAAAACCAAATGTTGAACAATTACGAACACATGAGTACCGTAGAAGTCTTTGTAAACAGACCTTTTGTCTTGATATCTCTTACATAAACATTTTAACAAGCTGACCACACTCTAAACTGACCAAATTCATGCACCTATTGCAAATAACTTTGTCGGGAATGAAATAAAACAAAAGCAACATTATTTGTTCTTTTAATCATTTTAAATAAGAACAACACATCTACTTATAAATATTAAGCATTTTTTTGATACAATTGTTAACTATTTAAAATAAAAATATTATGATTGTTTAATCAGTTGTTTTGTTATTTGGAACGTGTCAATCGGTTCACTGATTTTCGGAATATCAAAGAAACACTGGCACGTGCCTAAATAATGTTGAATATTTCTTTTATTTATGATTATTTTTCTATAAAATTTGATTATGAAATTTATGCATTTAATATCAATCTCTATCTTAATATTGAAAAATGATACAAAAAAAGACATATAACATCACTCCTTCTAGTCCTTAGTGGCATTGTATATGACTGTCCTTGGTGCACTAAGGTAATGCACCGACTAAGGCGTCCTTAATTAGCAGTTTTTAAACGTACCGTGTTTGGTGTGAGCCAAGGCTCCGTGTTGAAAACCGTACTTTGACCGATATTAAATGGTTTACTTTTATAATTGTGACTTGTGACTTCGATGGAGATTTGTCCCATTGGTTTTCATACCACATCATCTTATTTGTATAAAAAAAAGCTCGGAAATAAGAGATTTTTTAATTCCATATCATCATGATTAAGGCAGTGGCTATTTTGCCGACTCTGATTAAATATATTTAGTTCGGTAAAGTACAGGGAATTTGTTATTTTGCAGGTTCTTTGTAAACAGCTGACAACATATTTGAAACACATATAATTGTTTAAAAACTGTTATCAGTCAAATTTACATTACATGTTATGACAATATTTTCTCTAATTTTTTAAACTTTTGGAACAAAAAAAACAATGAATATACATAAAGATGACTAGACGATATGGATTTTCTCGTCGTTTAAGGCTGTCCTGCGACCTGTCATTGCTTAAATCTTTGTCATTTCAACTCTGGTATATAGTTACATTTCTATATATATCTTTATTCTCACAAGCCAAATTACAAAGGTATAATGTTAATAAGTCTTTAATTTCTGAATATATTTACACCAACATTTAAATATATGCTCTTTATTCAAAACTTTGTCATACTGAATGACCTTGGTGCTTATATGACTGTTCCAACATGGGCTTAGTGCAGTTTCAGGAGCTTAGTGCACCAAGGCGGCCTAGGTGGTGTTTAGACGTTTACCGTTTCTAACGTAGTACTTCATAATCTTTTTCTTTTTTTCTAATACGACTTGCCGTCCTGATTGCGCATGAGATTTTTGCCACAACACGTTAAGCAACCAACAAATTAAAGTTGTCTATTAAAAAAATACTCAATTATGATGAAATATAGAAACTGAGATTAAAATGGAAATACATGTATAGTCATTATTCAGACTTTATTTATATTCCCTCAAGGCTTTCTAACTGGGCCCGTATGCAAAATGGCTTGTGTACTCAAGTTAAGATTTGTTCCGAACGGACGGATTTTTCTACACTTTCAACGATGAATTACGTTACAAACGGAACCTTGCTTCAGTATAAGAATGTTTAGCAGTAGACAAAAGTGGACAACGCTATCAAAAGGGGGTTTTGATCCATAAGAAAGCCACATTTTGTTTCAAATTTGATCTGTAATTTCATTTACCGTTTTCAAAAGAAATAAATTGAATGGAAAATTTTACGACTTTGTGGAGATTTTTCAAGTGGTTGTAAATATATAACATAATTGAAACAAAACTTTAAGTATTTTTTTTATTTTTTTTGGCAACCTTATATGTTTAATATTTTTCAAATGAAACCGTCTGTATTTGTTTACCGAGTAAACTTGTACATGTATGTGTTTATTTGACTTTAATAAACTATTAAATCTATCACCATCGCTAATCACCGTGACATGACTCTTTAATAATTATTAAAGATCAAACGACTAATCAACACGCTAATTGGTAAAGAATAAAATCGTCGGTCGTGGATAAATAATCCCATGTAACGGCGCGTCCTGATAATTCTATCCAACTCTTTATTACTCTAAGCAAAGACATTAAGCTTATCAGTGCAATAAATACAAATACATTTTTAATATGACAACATGGCATACTACATCAGAGAAGCGAATAAATATCAAGTATTGATCAATAACATTTTGGTCCTATGATTAAGTGCATTAATCAAGAGTTTACACAAATTACGCAAATGTTTTATTTTTAGTGCTGAGGAGTTGCACTACTTTGAACGACAATGGACGTCTATAATAATAAGGTTTCATAAAATGCCTCCTTAAGTCTCTGCACCATTCACATTGTAAAACAAAATGGACTTCATCTTCAGTAATATTCAAAGTACAGAGAGTACACTTTCGATCTAACCTGAGACTACTATAACGTTGTTTTCACGTTACACTTTGTACGCGTATTTCCCTAAAACTCGCTTGATTCAGACTAAAACCGGGGATAAATTCGCCTCAGGGTGTACTGGGGTACTTCAGGGTGTTAAAATACCCATATCTACGGACATGAAAAAATTATTAACAATTAACACTTAGATGAAATGTTCATTTGATAAAACCTTAAATAACTTCTCAAAAATATTGAATATATTTTAATAAAAACAAAGTGTTTAAGATAAAACAATAAATTATCCATCGAATGCATACAAACGCTCACTAAAACATCTATGAAAGTTCCTGTTTTAATTATATAACAAATCAAATACGAGAATTTGAGTGCAAGCAGTGGACCGTGTATATTTGCGTGAAAAAAGAAGAAACTATTGTCGTTTTTGTAATAGAAATTCGGAGTTATAGATTAAGTTAAGTCATTGATCAGAGCTCTGGTCATTGATATAGGAAAATATATTTAAAAAATCGTTACTAGTATTCTGCATGTTCATTAGTTTACTATTGGCGTTCGACTTTCTATGTAAACCAATGATAATATACCTGATAACGGGAAGACCGCCCACAAATTAGGTTTGACCAATCAGATTTGGAATTTAATCGAAGTACATGTAGTGTCTGTTTAAAGACAAATGAATTGAAATAGAAATTCCCTTAACAGGGAATCGCCTTTTTGTATGATAAGGACCTTGGAGAAAGGAACGGATTTTATTTTTTAATTCACAAACCTAAATACACAAAAAGAAAAAGATATCTATATTTCTGTACTATTTTCCTTTCATTTATTAAAGAGATTAGCCATTTTTCTCCAAAAAGTATTTTCTAAATCATCATTTACAAGGTTAAGAGTTTCTTTTTGAAATACATGTAGAATTATTGCGATTTGTACTGTATGAATACTTTTGTTTAATTCATTGTGTCGTTTGGTTGCTGTCTCATTGACGAATAAACCACATCTCCTTTATTTTCGTATGGCATATTCAAAGACAAATTTTAATATAAATCTTTCTATTTGTATGTTATTACATGTATGCATAGAAATTTCAACCCGCTAGAAAGACAAGGAATGTCGTAAAAGCGCTAACTGACAAGTTGAGCGTATCAAATGTATTACATGTATATATACGAACGTTCATTCAAGGTCAGACATGATTACACATGTGTAACTGTTACACTAGTTAGTTTAAATCTGTTTTGCTTAAAGAATAAACTATAAGATTCAAACCATACATTTGATTACGGATTTTATGATTACAAATGTACATATATAATTGAAACATTTAAAATTTATTTTGAGAATTTTTTGTCTGAATTGAGGGATTCTAGTTGAAATGGATTACATAATTCACTTGAACAGGCACATACATGTACATGTAATTAGCAATAGATAATTTTAATAAAGATGAAACTATTGATATAGAACATTAAACAGAAGGTAGAAACACACGGTCTTCTTTTCTAAAATGTAAAGAATTCCAATACACGTATCATATTTGTATAGTATTTTGAAGCTTGTCGGTTCTCGTGTTTTTACAAACCGGACTTGAAATAAATTATATATCTGAAATTAAGCTCTAGACCTGAAACGGCCTGTGTCATAATATTCTTATTGTAATCTAATCAAACTATGCTGACGTCCAAGATTTTACACGATAAATCTGTTTGGTTTTTAAGCCTATGCATACTCTGTCATTCACGTGTTCAAATAAACCACGATCTTGCTATGCAGATTTCTTTTGACATGACTTTAAATGGTTACGAAACTACATTTAATATGTATATAAATAAGTATACGAAATTTAAATATAAAAAAGAGACAAATCAGACATCAATCCATCAGATCCGAAATAAGGAGATGTGGCATTATTTTAAATAAACAACAGTTTAACAGAGTCATATTATACGGCCTTCAACAATGAAAATATAATTGTGTCAAACTGCATTTTAAAATATCCTGTGACTTTGAGTAAACAAATAAATCACATCTTATTTTTTTAATATTTGTGCCTTGCTTTGCGCAGATTAGTTTCTTTATATGCATACAGTTTTACCTCCTCGAGATTGGTCACATACACGAAATTAACAAAATGATGCTGACAAGATGCATTATATTACATGTATGAAGAAAAGTACAAGGCATGCTGTACATACTATAGTTAAACGAATCATGCTAGTGTCATGTTTTCTCACAAAAGAATAAAACCAAAAAATCAAAATCATCTAAATCATCTTTATTTAAATAGGTATATTTAACTTTCTGTAAACATTACAAGTGCCAAGGTTAACTACATGTATCTATTATTGTTGAGTATTCGTCTTGAATATGTATAATAAATTACGCATTGGAAAACAGTCTATCAGGAACAAAAAAAATAATAGAAAACTAGTTGCGCAATTCAAACCCAAAAAATAACAGTCGTCAGCTTTTAATAAAATTACGTATAAATGACCATACATGTAACTTTGAAAAATAAAATAGGCTTATTTAAGAAAAATTAAAGAGAAAATAGAGCGGGTAAAGCTCGCCAATTAGATGATGAGGAACACTTAAACCTTCATCAGCAAACCAGCAGTAAAACTAGAAATATATGTTAAATGAAGTTGAAACTAAGCATCATAATTTTAATAAACTTGAATATTTCTCAGTGTGTTTGAATTTGTTTGTCAGCTTTTTGGTCATGAATGTTTGTCTCTAATATTTATTTAACTGTGCATTTGTATTCAGATATCGCAGATCAAATTTATTCGTTCATTGTGTAATCATACGTTTTTTGATTGAGTTAAGTCTGCCAATTGATATTTTATCGTATGTTTTTCTATGTTGTGATGTTATGCTATTGTTTCGGAAAAAGGGAGAAGGTTTGGATCCATTAAAATGTTTGCACCTGTCCTAAGTCAGGAATCTGATGTACAGTAGTTGTCGTTTGTTTATGTAATATATACGTGTTTCTCGTTTCTCGTTTTGTTTATATAGATTAGACCGTTGGTTTTCCCGTTTGAATGGTTTTATACTAGTAATTTTGGGGCCCTTTATAGCTTGTTGTTCGGTGTGAGCCAAGGCTCCGTGTTGAAGGCCGTACTTTAACCTATAATGGTTTACTTTTTTAAATTGTTATTTGGATGGAGAGTTGTCTCATTGGCACTCACACCACATCTGCCTTTATCTATTGACTCTGAATCTAATTTGAAAACTGTTTTACAAAATGTAGGTCACAAAGAAGACATTTTGTCTAGTGGTGTGGCTGACTGCATAAAGCAATCCAGGATGTTGCGAAAGTAAGGTCCATTTTGGTCAATTATCTATGTACTAATATATTATTGATATTAACTACTTGTTTAGAACTTTTCCCAACGTATTGTACACATGTTGTATATTTCTTGTGTACACATCTATAAAGTTTGCATTTTAACCTGTCAGGGTTATTTTGATATAAAGTTGTAAATTAAACTTGTACCTGTATGAAATATTTGCTACTGGACGTTAAAAAGCTTCAGTCAATCAATGATACCAATATTAAGTGTTGCTTCAACTAAATTGAAGAGCGGTTAACTTATGCAATAGACAATCTAACCGAATTCTAACATCGCAATTCAAATCACAAAATCTTTTATTACTATATCTGATGATCGAATCACAGCTCAATGAATACGTACAAACAACGCTAATATCTTGTGTGGTTTATTACCTGTCAATTTCATGAGTAAAGATAATGAAGATAATTAACAACCGATGTTTTAACAAGAATTTGATTTTAACACTGGTACATATATAAGCGTCCGTCAGTGATCTTTTCTTTCATTTAAAGTTCATAGTACTTTTATTTGTCCTTCTTGAAATAACGAAATGAGGTCGAAAAAAAGAAATTTCACGGCATAATGTTTATATAATAAGCAATATGGATTTTTTTTCCGTACAAACTTTTTTTTTCACCTTCGGCGAAATACAATCTATTTTTTTGCCGACAAGTCGAAAACAATTTTTTTTCTTTCAATTTTAGCATTACATATAGTGGCAGCTGAGGGTGTAACAAACAATTGTTTTTTCTCAGGGTCAAAAACAAATTATTTTTTTCTCTCCAAAAACTGGAAACAAACTTTTTTTCTCCAAAAAAATCCATAGCCCCCCCCCCCCCCCCCGAAAATCAAATGGTTGCTGCCTAAGAGCACATCTTATTCTATTGAAATAATTCAGGTGGCATCTTGGTTTATTGTATCTACACGGCAATCAGTATTTACGACAACAATTTTAAAATGGCAAATTCACATCATTTCAATTTAAGTTTATTCATTGGTGTCGAATCAATACAAACTGAACTCTAAACAAAACATTAAGCTAAGGCTTCCTAATTCACGTACAAAACAATGCAAAAATTTCACAATGTTTTATTATAGGATAAATTACTCCATGTACAAAGTGTTAGAAGTGCATATCAATACATTTACAAATCAATAAACATATGTCAACCACTTTACCGATATATAACGTTCATGGATCGACCCCGCCCACCCGATCTCCCGTGGACAGCAGTGGGCGTGGATTCCACGCTATACCGTGGACCGGTCGGTGGGCGTGGACCACAGATGTCCACCCAATGCACACGACATACCGTGGACAAGTGGACACGTGGGCGGGCGTGGACCGAAATGTCCACCCAATGCACACGCCCACCGTGGGCGCGTGGAAATGACAAAGTCCACGTGGGCTGTAGTGTAAATCTCTTTCCCATTTTTTACGGGAGGATTAAGATATCACTTTATTATCCTCCAAAATAAAGTATTTACAGGATTTTGGTTCCTTTTTAACATCATCTATTAATTTAATTTCAATAATTTCCAGTTTTGAACTAACTGCTATTATACGTTTCCATCTCTTTGAAATTAAACTTAAAATACCATTAAATTCTACAAAATGAGTATTGATACCATACTTTTTTTTAAATTCATCATATGAGAATAATGTATTATTATCTGAAATTAGATCATTAATGAAGAATATACTATTTGCAATATATTTGAACTTCAAAATCATCTTGCCATCCATTTTGATGTTCGGGTTCAGCCATATGGAGTGGACCAGAATTTCAGTATTGTTTTCAGCTGTAAGCTGATTTTTTAAGTTGGAAAAATTTACCAGGATATCAAACCAAAACGGATTAACTTTTCTGCTAAATAAAGTAAACCTTCTTGACTTAAGTGTTAAATATTGTCCCCCCCCAAATTCTTGTATATAACTAGGTAGCAAGAATTTCCAAGGAGAATAATTTTGGGGGATCTAATAATTTATACAGCCAAGACATTCTTACACTATAGCAAAATTAATAAAAATTAGGCATCTTAAGACCACCATTCGGACATTATCACTGTCCTTTTCACTTTATCAGGTTAACAGTTCCATAAAAAGTCAAACAATATATTCCGAATCTCCTTCTGGGAAGTTAGAAAGGACAGTCAGAACTTGAACTAAAATGGAAAGTGCTAAAGTTTTGATAACTACAACCCTTCCAATATATGTTAGTTCTCTATCAGCCTAATGATTGAGTTACGACTTGATACTGTTTATCTTGGCTGTAAAATCACATTTTATCCATTTTAGCCTAATAGTTTAAACCTCCCAGAATGGTTCCGAGCAAGATTTTTCATACTACCCTTTTTGACCCAATCCATACGGCTTCTGTTTTGTCAAGATTACACCTACGTCCAGCACATTCTGAAAATTTATCAAACAAGTATAAACATTGATTTAGGGACTTTGGTCACCATCCAGGACTACGGAAGAATCGTCAGCGTATTGACTCAACAGGAATTCAGAGTCATTAGTTGTTACACCAGCAACATAAGGGTCACATTTAATAGCTGCACTTAGTAATTCCAGCACTTAAATTAATAGATAAGGAGACAGAGGATCCCCTTGACGGACCTCCCTTTTTAATGAAAAAAAATAATCTGAAATACAACCGTTATTTAACACTGCACTAGAGGCATCACAGTAGCATGACTTAACCCAACTTATAAATGTATGGTCAAAGCCATAAAACTGCAAAGCCTCATATATAAAAGACAATTCGACTGTGTCGAAAGCTTTTTCAAAATCGACTTAAAGTAAAAGTCCAGGAATGTCGTCTTCTTCCATCTTTTCCATCAGATCATAAATATATCTAGTACATTCGCCTATATACCTACCTTTAAGAAAACCTTTTTGTGTTTGACTAATTATATTTACCATGAAGACCTTTTTTAAATCTATTTGCTTGACTTGCTGTAGCTATCTTATATTCTACACACCGCAGTGTGATAGGTCGCCAGTTGTTGGATAAAATTTTGACTTACCCTCCTTTGAAATACAGGTAATGAGTCCCTTTCTTTGAGTGATAGAAATTTTCAATATTCTAAAGCCTCATTTAAACATCATACTAGTGGTTATTTGATATATTTCCAATGTTAAACCTTTGATAAAACAGTTATCAGAAATTTAACTTTGTAACTTAATAAATAACGATGCACTAGTTGAAAAAAGATGTTCTATTAGGAATCTGTTTAGATAATTCGAATAATATAATTGTTAACGCAATACTACTTTATTTTAAATGGGCTATTTGGAAAATACGAAATAAATGCAAATTCGAAAAATTTAAACTGAGTAACTATGCAGTCTATACAGGCTTTGTTGAAATTGCATATGAAAAACGAATTAAAACTACTTCTTGTTACGCTCAGATATAAAATACATATGTAGATTAACTCTTTATCGAAAAAATGTAGGTAAATATACCTATTAAACTGCTCTAAACTAAAGGTGTGTTTGATTCCATTTGTAATAATATTACTATATCTGGGAACAATATGTTTGGTGGTTTATTTTTTTACAGAAAGAAATATTTGAATTGTAATCGATACTTGAATCCATGTCTGTGCATATTAATATGTATATTAATTAGTACATTACACACATCACATTTCTTAATACATTAGTACTCACCACATGTGCTTTATACATTTATAATCCATACGTAAGGCACAGAATCATTTCAATTTTTGTCAATAATTCCCAATTCTAATTAAGATGATACACCATATGTTATTTTAGTATAGGTATTTTTTTTTCTTAATCAATTACATAGTTTGTACATTTTTAATCAACACATGTATAACGTAAGTCAGTGAACTGGATAAACGCTTATTATTAAGATGCGTATCAGGTAAAATCAATTGTATTGTTTTTTATTTTAGAAATATAGTTATGTAAAACTATGGGAAGTTTAAATTCATTTGATATTTTCCCTGGTCAAGTGAGGCTGTTAAACAACAGGGGTCGCTAAGTATGCGACCTGGGCTACTTAGGTATTTATATATCAGGAAATAATTGAATAAAAATATTTATTATCTTTAAAAAAAATATGTATATAATTCTAAACTTTTTTTTATAAAACTAAACAGTGAATCCATCCATACCAGGTGATTTAGAGTTCTTCATATGTTTGAGAGAAGACAGAAATTCATGTACTGATAAAGGTCCTTTACAGGAACCCAACTCTTCCTCGATAGGTTTTGTAATAAAAGCATTGTCATGTTGAAGAAATGTATTCCTGGGAGTTTCAAGTAACAATGGATTAGAACTAGTATACAATTTTTTATAAAATTGTTTTTGTTCATTTCTAATAATACATGGATCTGTTATCTCAGATTCGTCCTCCAGAACAAGTTTTGGAATATTTTTTTCTGTGTAATGTTTTTTTTTCTCCAAATTACAAAAATAGTTACTTCCCTTTTCCCACTCTCCTTGCCATCTTGCTTTAGCTCTTGACTTATCCCTTTTACATTTGTTTCTCTTATTAATTTTAATTCTAGTTCCAACCCTTCCCTTTCTTAGTGTACTAGTGGCAAGTTATTCTCTATGAGTTTATTTTATCTAATTATAATATCTTGTTTAATAATTGTTTTTCTTTATTATTTTGTTCCTTCTTCTGAAATGACGCAAATGAAATTGCAGATCCACGAACGTTAATCTTAATCATAACCCATAAAAGCTGATAGCTTATATTTAACTGTTTATCCTCTGTCTCAATATCAATAGATGGATCAGACTCATACTCTTCAGTGACAGTTTGATATTCCCTTTAACTTTTTCAATAAACTCAGTTTCCTCCAAAAGACTGTTATTAAATTTACATGTACCCTTCTCTCTCATTTGGCTTGAACATTTTAAATTAATAAGTACCGGAAAATGATTCGATCTATATTGAATTCCTATATCTGATGAAATTACAAATGCTTCTATATCAGATGTAATCATAAAGTCGTCTAAACGACTTTGTTTGCAATTTGGACCCGCCATGAGTACCTCTTTTCAAAAAGGTGTTTCAGCCAAATATCTAATAAATCAAAGTCATGCATGACCTCGTGTATCTTATCTTTTGACTGGGGGCATTTCTATAATAAAATGTGTCCAACTCATAATCTTGTACAACATTCCAATGTCCCACCACTACAATTGACGAGTTGAAAAAGTGGGATATTTGTTTTTTTTTATGTTGTCAACAAAGACTGGCCCATATATTGCTGCCAAAATTATACGGTAGTCCTGAATGGTGATATCTAATTTAATACAATTACCAGACAATTCTATAGTTTCCCCATGGATTTTAAATTTAAAAGTATTTTTGAAAAGAACAGCTACATGTACCCCTCTACTTTTACTAGAAAAAGTACTAAATTCCCCCATATATCCCCATTCATGCAGCCATTGTTTTTCTTTTCCAAATGTGCTATGGGTGTCTTCTATTATAATTATATCATATAATTCCATATTTTTTTAAATATATCAATTCTTGTAACTGTTTCTGGTAAACCCTGCAGCTTACACTACCAATAGTTAAAGTCGACATAATATAATCAAGTGCTTAAACAAGAATAGCTTAAATAATAATAAATATAAATATCTATAAGCCCAGTATATTCAAGCAGTATGAACATACCATACACATGTTCATCTATATGTAAAAGTGTTTTCCCAATGTTTCAATTTGTTACTTGGAGTTACCCCCAACTCCCCAAACAAATTTGTTGAGAGCATCATAGTAAAAATAAAATGAGCAAATAATGTTTGTGCTAAAGTAAAACTAAAAGATATATAAAAAAAGTTCTGTGAAACTTCAGTTTGTACCTCGATTTGCACGATAAAAGATAATAAAGTAACGAAAAAAGGAAACAAAAAACATAAGAACAACAACAGAGCATATTTACCAGCACAGTACATGCATTCATACAATTGAAAAACAAAACACATACAAATATACACATACACATGCACCTCTACATCCTGATACACGACTAATCCTCTATAGATACAATTGAATTTATATTGCTGACCCCATCTTAACTATACATGTATATGCACATCTCTCATTTCAGTGTTACATGTACATTGTATTTATCCAGAGTGAAGCTATAACTTAAACATTTACTGTCTGATAAAATGTATTGACAACGGCTTTATGTTATATGTGTTTGTTTATTAATCTCACGATTATGTGCATGGATTACTCTGAAGTAATACCTGCACAAATTTATAGTTATAATTATGTCTAAGAAAAACATTTTTTAACGGTTCATTATTCTCTCAGAGAACAAAAAAAGATTTTACTTTTGTTTCTAAGAGGAGACGGTGTATTTTTTTTATATCAGTGTAGTGGCATAGAAGATTTTAAATCGAAGACAAGATTGAAAACTGATTACTTCTTATCAAAAAAATTGTGTATTTCAAATGTGTTGTTTTTGTTCTCTACCGGAACTTTTGAAACAGATAGAAAATTTAAAGACCAGTACGGAAAAAGACCTTAAATTCCGTAAACATAAATTAAGTATGTCAATCCATGATAATACAGGCTACAATACAAAGGTTCATACTTTCAACTTTGGTGTTGAACAATATAAAAAAGAACGAAATTTCTACACGATAACAACAAATAATAAACGACAATAAACAACTTTGAATAAATGTATAAAAAATGTTAGTACCGGTCATTATAAGAGTTTATTATTATGAGTTGAGTTGTGTTTTTAAATTTGTTTTTATAAAAAAAACGGACATTCTATTTTTCTTCTACGTATTCTAACTTTTCCTTCCATTACGGGTTTTCTACCGCATTTCCGCAGACCGAATGCAAAATTTCTAATACGCAGGTGTCATATTCATCTCATTGCATATAGAATACAATGCGGCGAATTAGTGTACTGGAGAACTCAATTAATATCATTCCATTTCATTTGCTTTGTTTTGAATAAAATAGATAATTGTACGAAATCGTGTTTTACAATCAACACTAGCCATTCGGCTATATAAAACTGTATCAAATTAAACGACATATATACAGTTGGGTTCAGACCAAGCATTACATAAAGTAAACGCAAGTTAACGCGGCGTGCACATATTTCGTTAGTTGGCTATAAATTTCGCGTTTACTAGTAAACGCCCGTTTACTTCATTTACGTTAACGCGGTCAAAATGGAAATTTATAATGTCTACTCGAGTAAACGCGCGTTTACTCTGTGTCCGTTTAGTCAGTAGTAAACGGCCGTTTACTTCAGATTTCACTAGTTTAATTTTACGTGCACGTAAAAGTAAACGGGCGTTTACTACAGATTTCTTAATTGTATTTTTACATGCACTTGAGAGTAAACGCGCGTTTACTTTTCGCGTTAACTAATTGTGTATATTATAAAATAATTGTCGGATGCATTTGTACATTTATTTACGTTGTTGAAATGACTTAATATTTTACGTATATGTGTTTTGAACCTTAACAATCAAAAATACTTTTTATTAGAAATATCAACATTTATTAATTGCAAAAAAAGTCAGTTCCAAAAACTTTCAACAGCGGATTTTCTATTTTTCTGTTCAAAATTTACATGTACAAATATCGACTCACAATTAAACTGGCATATTTAAAAAAAAAAAATTCAATAAATTAATTAAAGAAGTGTCATTTCATTAAATGCAATCGTCAATATGTTGATCGAAAATGGACAGATGGATATTTTGATGTACCTTATCATGTGATATATTAGGTCAGTGTATCAAGGATACGAGTATAATCTACGTTAACGCGCGTTTACTACAAACAGTAAACGGGCGTTTACTTTTTTTTACAAAAATAGAAGATACGCCTTTTTCGCGTTAACGCGACGAAACGAGAAAGTAAACGCCCGTTTACTCTTTACAAAATTAGAAGACACGCGGTTTTCGCGTTAACGCGGAGGTAAACGCGAAAGTAAACGCCCGTTTACTATTTATGTCTACTAAAATTTCGTAGTTAACGCAGAGTTAACGCGGCGTTTACATGAAGTGCACGCGAGTAAACGCCGCGTCAACTTTTTAGGCCCGTTTACATGTAATGCTTGGTCTGCACCCAACTGTAGCTTTAAAACTATAACATATTTTTAGAATTTCTTTCACTCTTTATTTGAGTTGATTAAAACATTAAATGATTCAATATTTTATTGTTAGTAAAAAATCTATTTGTTCTCTGTAATACATCAAAATAAGCATACCTATTCGTATTTGTCTCGTTTTCTTCTGGACCATCAGCGTTTATGGCAGGGGAACTGGAACTATCGGTGTCGGAGTTAACACTCACATCATGTGAGTCTCTATGTTCCATAACGGGTTCTTTTCTGTTGAGATATGTGTGTTGTTTACATAACATTAGATAGTTATCTATGATGCTAATTATTAACACAGAGATATTTTTTAACGAGCAACACGGATGAACAAATGAAAGAACACGGGTGTATCTATATAATTTTTTAAAAACATCCAAGCTTTGCTGAGGGAAGATAAGATATAATAAGGTTATTGTCATTGTTTTCCAACAGTGTATAACATTTTAAACAGTATGTTATATTTGGAGAATCTCCAATATTGTATTGTAATAAGCAGAAAATATTTAAGCAATTTGCAGCAATTATTGTCTACATAATTTTGCAGATTTTAATCCATATCGCAAGATATATAAACAGTAAAATCTAAATAACATAATTATGCCTAAATATAGACGGGTTTATCTACAACTGACCTAGAAAACGTGGGCGCATCCATTAACCTCTCACGTGACCGGTCAGCCATTACAACCGTGAAAAATAAAGCACGTGCATTGATCAAAACATTATCGATTTTCTGTTTACATTTATATTTCTTTCATTTATTAATTTATTTTACTATGGAAAGCGCCGAAAGTTATAAAAAAGGTGGAGGCAATTCGTGTGCAGTTAATAGTTGTACAAATAATCGTAGAAAACTCCAGATGTGGAAAAAATCAATGTGTGAATTACACAACGAGTTGCACAATGACTGTCCTTGTTTGATCCCATACAAGTTTCATATGATGCCTTCTGACGAATTAACAAAACTCGAGTGGATAAAAGCAATTAACAGAAAAACTTTGCCAAAACATGTTTATGTATGTTCTGAACATTTTCTTGATGGTGCGCCGACAAAAAGAAATCCGTATCCAAAATTAAAACTTGGTTATGACAGTAAAGTTACACCCGGCAGACGCAAGTTAGCACGTCGTGAAACGGCTGTGAAAAAGCTAAAATTAAGTTATGAGAATAATTCTGATGACGATAATGTGTCGGACTCTACTGGTTTTGAAGCTCTAGACATTTCTGTAAATGATGACAATGAAACGTATCCCGAGGCTACATGTAGTTTTAATGTAGCTTTCCCTGAAACTGTTACTAAATCTACCCAGTATGATGAGACGGACTATCTTATTTATAACGACCATCCTTATTCTGAAAAATGGTCAGACATTCAGACAACATCAACTCAGACAAAACTTTTATTGACTGAGGAGAAAGGTGTTCAGAGTAAAATAGAAGGGGGGACCATGTCAGCAAATACGAACATTGTGACTGACAGTGACGCCTTATTATATACTGGTGTAACCAAGGAAGTTTTTTTTACTTTAGTGGAAATACTACGTGAAGACAATCAATTCAATTTTCAACTAGATATTGCAGATCAGCTTTTGCTTGTACTGATGAGGTTAAAACTTCATTTGATATTTGATGATTTAGGACGTCGCTTTGGTATTTCAAAAAGTTTGGCATGCAAATTATTTAATTCTTGGATGCCAGTTCTTGCTGAACAACTTAAAGGCTTGGTTGTTTGGCTTCCACGAGAAACAATTCGAGCTTGTATTCCCGAATCTTTTCGGGAAAATTATCCTCGTACAACTGTGATAATTGATTGTGCTGAGACATTTATACAGAGACCAACAAATCTTAAGAGTAGGTCAGAGACTTATAGTAACTACAAGTCACATAATACTGCAAAATATCTTGTTGGCATTGCACCTCATGGACATATAATGTTTATATCTCGGGCTTTTGGAGGTAGGGCAAGTGATAAATTCATAGTAGAAAAAAGTGGCTTTTGTCAGTATCTTTTGCCAGGAGACGAGGTAATGGCAGATAGGGGTTTCACAATTGATGATTTACTTTTCCCACTCAGAGTCAAACTAAATATTCCAGCCTTTACAAAATGCAAACCACAACTTAGTAATGAGGATTTAACAACAACCAGGCGTATAGCAAGAGTTAGAATTCATGTGGAGCGTGCGATTCGTAGACTTAAAATTTTCAAAATTCTAAGTAGTACTGTTCCAGTGTCCTCCTTGAAAAACTTTGATGACATTCTTCTTGTATGTTCAGCCCTTGTGAACTTAAGATCAGACTTAATAAGAGAACCTGATGAATTTGCTGAAATTTAAGTTCTGTATTCAGATACATGTAGTATATTTTGACTTGGTCTCTTGTGTACAATTCTGTTATGTACCTTAACACCTTATAGTGTATTCAATTGATATTTGCCACTGGACATTAAATAACAATCAATCATCATTATGTGTTATACCAGTCGGATACATGTATAAACATTTATGTATACAAGTGTAGGCATAATATTTACTAAACTAAATAGTGCATGAATGAGTTTCTCTCTCAAAAAATATATATTATATATAAAGTTAAAAAGGGGGAGGCCAAAAGCATGGTTCATGTATGCTTTCTCTGGATCAATCTTTGTGAACTATTTGTGCACACATAAACGTTTATGTATCAGTACCGGCTTCTTTCACTATTGCTTTTTAAAAAAAAGATTTGATGCCAGATCTATCAAATATCTACATGATCTATAAAGTAAGTTGAATAATACAGGACAATTCATCAGTTTATACAACATGTAGCTTTACAATTTTTTTTTTCAAAGTATGCTTTTCCCGGGGGGCTCATTATTGAAGACTGTTTATCAAGGTGACATACATTTGTACATGTATATTTGTTTACATTGTTGTTTTGCTTTTTTTGTTGATACATATAATTATAGTCTTATTGACAATAACACCACACCAGTAAATAAGGGGGGCTCATTGTTGAGGACTGGTGACATACATTTGTACATTTTGTGCATGTACATATAAACTGGTTATATAATTAACATTGTTGTTTTGCTTTTTTTGTCGATACTTATAGAAGTTGTCTTATTGGCAATCACACCTGTACATATACATGCACTACAACCATGACAACTGTTTACAGTAAAAAAATAAATAAAAATAAAACAATTTTATTATTCTTTACCTTTGTTTGTCAGTGTTAACATGGTTAAATGATTCAAATGTACACATGTACAGTACATACACAAATCGGTTCGAATTGACTCCAACATGATTCTGTTTTATGTTTATATTTGCCATATTTTAAAAAAGGAAGTGTCAGAACTTAAAATGAACATGAGAAAGCTTAAGGTTTAACCTGAGTTTAATTAAACGAAAGAATAGAAATCATTTAATCAGCTTGTGCAATTTTAATTACTTCATAAAATTTCTAAATATTCTGCTTAGTACAAGACGATCATTGTCAATCTCATCAACTATTCTGTTCAGCATTTTATTAGAATAGAACGTCCTTAATCGTTGAACTAGTTGCTGAACATACTCTTGATCGAAAGCTATATCAATAAGAATGTTATCATCTGGACTTCTCCAAATAAAAATTTTAGCTTTATGTAACCCGGTACAAAACATTGTTAGTTGAATTTGCATAAAGTAGGCTCTGCTCCCTTTTTTCTTCAAAACATAAATCCCCTCACCATTTTTTTCGACATCATATTTCGTATTGGCAATTAGTTCGTCTAAACAATTCCATTTGTTGGCAATAGGAAATGGGCATTTCACTTCCAGTATAGTGTCCCCATTTATTATGCCATCCGGACTAGCTGATAGCCAATTTTCTGTCAATGACACATACATCCCATGATCAACAACGTTATGGCCCTCAGACTGTAAATATTTTTTTCGCGATAGGTTCTTGCTCATTGCCATATCTTGTAAACTTATTTCCTGTAAACTTCGGGTACAAATGTTCCCTGATAAATGCAGAGCAATCTGTGGTTTCCTTTATTGGAACTTTGCTAGCACTGCTAGCTGTAAGGCGTATTTTTCTGGCATCTTTCCACAACACACTTCCACTCTGTCCTTTGGTGTTCATATGTAACTCCTGAACCTTAGCAGGAGTCAGAGAAATGTACTTATTTACGAAGTTTGAACACTTTCCGCATGAGTCTAAGGCTGTATGATCGCCGTGATCTTCTTGAATTATATCCTTAGTGAAAGGTTTACATGTAAAACTTTTGCTTGCCGTCGTTCCTTTGATGTTGTATAAAGGCAGTAGTTTGGAATTGTTAACTGCTTCCTTAAACTCTCTATCCAATGTATACATGGGTGTATCCCGACTTCCTGGTATGTTATTATCTTCCTCACTGTCCATTATATCTTCCCCTGCTTTTGGTTTTTTAAAAATAATGTTCAATAGGGGTTTTGGTTCCACATTTCTCGTTGTTCCACGATTCCATTTTGCATTTTCATCCGTGCATGCTACACCTGTCAAATTATTTCTCACGGCATGCTCAATTTTCCACAAAACAGCCCCAACATGACTACATGTATGACCTTGACCAGCCATACACGAACACCACCCGTTTACTATTGAGCCATCTTCATTACAAAGTACAAATACGTCATTTGTTCTTGAGACTGTTTGAGACGATCGAACTTCTCCTTTGAACATAATTGTCTTATCATTGTTAATATGATGCGTTGTAACACCTACGTTTCCACTTTGAAAATAGTTAAAGCTTTGAAGGCTTTTAAAGTTTTTCATTTGTTGACCATCAACTGCTTTTGACTCCACAAGAAAGTTGTAAATATCTCCGTACATCATATTTGGCCATACACGCATGTCGTCAATCCATGTTTTGACTTTATCAACACCCGGAGGTTTCCATTCTTTTGCTACTGATGACATTATGTTGATTTTCTTCGTTAAGATCGATTGGCAATATTAAAAGGCTTGTTTACAATTTTTTCACGGTTGTAATGGCGGCGCTGTTTACGACGACACCTAGGAGTCGCGTCTCTAACTAAGGGGGATAATCGAAAAAACCTGTCTATAGTGAGGAGAATATGAAATTATCTAAAAAAGATAGAAAAAAAATGTTTCCATTCAAAGTTTGAATCAATAAAAAAAATATCAAACATCATACATATACATGTAAATATACCTTTTTATATTTTGCTGGGTTATTCCTTGACCATCACCTGTACCAGCAATGTCTTCAGTTGGGATGACAACAAAATTAGGTACGTCATGATGTTCCATAGCTGAATAAAAATCTGCAATGATATTTATGTATGGTTGGTCGTCAAAAGCAAAACTAGGCGGATTCTGACTTGTACAGAATTTCACAATTTTTTCCTAAAATCTTATAATTACTTGCTTCAAGTAATGGCAACATAAGAATTGATTCCTTTTCTATAAATAGTCGAGTATTTTTGCTCTTTCATTTTTTTAGTGAATAAAATGTACTTTTATTTTTCACCGAGATTGACGGTAACCCTTGACAAATGTGAATTACACTTTGAAAATCAACGGTTATATATAAAGACAAGTTTAAATTGAAAACACCGCGCTCAAACCTATGATTAAGTTGGATAACAAACACAATTTGTATACATGTACATGCAAAACAAATGTCCTGGTAGAGGGGTCTACAGCACAAACCACGTTTTCCAAAAGACCAAAAAATGTTTTTTTTAGTTAATCAACCTTGCAGCTTCAAATGAATTGACAGGAGGGTTGTATCTGGATTCAATAGAAATCCCCAGTTATCGCATTCTGTTACTTGATTAACATATGAAATATTAAAATTGATGCCTATGAATTGCCTGTGTTATGTCTTAACTGGTTAATCAGGCTTTAGTTGAAATTGGACTATTTTCATAACACAGAATTACATTGCTACTATCCGTTCACCTCCGAACTGAAGCAATACAGTTCTACCGCCCAGATAATGCATTTGTGGATTGGGACATAAAGTAAAACTTTATTCTTTATCTCTTCTTAAATCCAATCAACTACCGTGTATCTGGGTTTTTTGGGTGTATTTAATTTTCGCTCTGTTTGCGGAATTGAAGAAACGCGAAAATTTTACCCAGCGTAAATGTCCCTACATATTCTCAGATTTATCAAAATTTGGACCTTTTATATATTATAGTGTTAATTATAGAGTCTTTTGTATTGTTCAAAGGATCACAAGAATGGGCAAACTTAATTAAATTTTCTGCTTTCATTATTATCAAAATAGCTTTAAAAATACGTGTCACACATTTTGTCAACCGGCAGAGGACATTTTAGCGCATTGGTAGGACTTTTTATCGAAAATAAATCGTACCTTTTAGTGCGAAAGTATAACATATTTCAACGCTATATTTTTAACCTATTTGAACTTAAATAGAAATAATCAATACTCATTTTACCACAATATTTAACCCACTTTAGGATGAATAATAGATAATGAATAAACAATTTCTAATTTCCAATACACCATAATTTATAAAAATATCATGTCTTTTAAAAGACAGCACTAATAAACTAAAAGGTTAAATCAAATATGAATAGTCCTTTCTAGCCTGGAATTTATATCCCAAAGAACGTACGTAATGGGCTCTAGATATACCTCCTGTACACAATGTTGTTTATAAAATTGCAGTGGAACTGTTCTTTCTCTTTGTCTTGCCTAGATTGTGGTGTCGATTCTTCTTTTCATCGTATTTTTATATATGTTGTTTACCATTTGATGGTAGTATCGAGAGAAAAACCAACAACTATATAATAACAATTATTTTCATTATGACCAAAGTGAACATATTAACTTAACTATTAACTCAGGATATGCTACTGTTCAACCAAGTTAGTTCTTGCCAAAATGGGAAGGTGAACAGATTGATCCTGTGCTAAACTGGACCTTATTGTCTGCGCTAAAATGTCCACTAGTAGTCTTTTTTTCTCTCGCTAAAATGTCTTTGACAACACAGCAATCATATCAGGTATCATAATCCAAACAATAGGCATTTAATGCAAAAATATAATAAAAATAAATCACTTTTACAAAAATATTCGTACATCTGCATTGATCAAAACCTTTAATTCATAAAAGTGGGACGAAAGATACCAAAGGGACAGTCAAACGCATAAATCTAAAGGAAACTGACAACGCCATGGATAAAAATGAAAAACAAAAACAAACAACAGCACACATGACACATGACACAACATAGAAAACTAAAGAATAAACGAACACGAACCCCACCAAAAACTAGGGGTGATCTCAGGTGCTCCAGAAGGGTAAGTAGATCCTGCTCCACATGTGGCACCCGTTGTGTTGCTTATGTGATAACAAATCCGGTAAATAATCTAATTCGGTAGGTCACATTTATGAAAGGGAAGGGGACTGTAGTTACGACGTAAGGAACATATCCGATATCATTTGTGAAACGGTTATTCCATAACGGTCAACCACTTCGTGATGGCGTCCGTAAAATTTACGAAGGGATGATTTCAACTTCACCATTTGGAACTCTTGGTTTAATAGCTTCCTTGTGAGAAGCAATCCTCTATCAAGAAAATCATGATAGGAAATGCAAGCACAAGAATATAGCATCAATTGGGATATATACCCCGTATGCAGGTGCTGCTGGAATGTTGCTACTTATAAGAAATGGATAGTTAACCATCGGAAAGCTGAAATCATCACTTTTGTCGTAAAGTTTTGTTTTCAACCGACCCTCATTGTCAATTTCAAGATGTAAGTCAAGATATGAGGCTGACTTAACTGTATCTGTAGCATCCTTTATCTCTAGCTCAATGGGATAGATGCGTTTCACATAGTCACCAAATTTTGAATTATTTAGTGAAAGAACATCACCTATATAGCGGAAAGTAGAGTTAAAGGATATTGCTAACTTTTTGTCTTTCTTCCTAAGTAGTTCCTGCATGAAGTCAGCCTCATAATAATAAAGAAACAAGTCGGCAAGTAGGGGGCACAGTTTGTTCCCATTGGAATGCCGACAGTCTGTTGAAAAACACGTCCTCCGAACGTAACAAATATGTTGTTAATCAAGAAATCAAGCATTTTGACAATATCAGTTTCAGAGAAATTTTTGTTTGAATCAGAGTGATCCTTTACAAAGTAGGATTTATTCCTCCCTAAGACAAGATACTTGTATTTACGTTGGCCATTCTTTTTAATGAAGCAAAGCAATACCAACTCTTTCAAATTGTCTCTTAGTTTGGAATGTGGAATACTTGTGTAAAGAGTAGAAAAGTCAAATGTTTTAATACTGTTACAAGAACCTGTCCCAATGTGCATCAATAAAAATTTACGTTCCTTGAAAGTTCTCTTAATTAGGTACTTTGTTTTGGTTTACTCGTATTTATTTGTGATCGATTTTTTATCAATTTTCATCTATAACAATGCGACATAGTTATATTTTCACGTGTATTTTCCCATTCAGCGAAACATTATACCCAGTGAAATTTTAACATGTCCTTTTTGTCATGAAATCACATGACGCGTAGAAACCGCTATACGATAGTTGAAACTTACAATTCGAGTCAGCAAAGGTAAATACGGTAAATAAGCTACAACTTCCAACTTGTGTTTTACATATGTTACAAAAAACGCTACCTTGCGGTAGTGATTAAGCTACGAACCTGACTGTTGGCGTTGTATTGCTCGACACAAGATCAATTAATATAATTCATGGAGGCTTGAATATATAGTGATTTTACCACGGGTTGGCCCTTTATGACAACTATTTTACCCTGAGCGATATTTCGATTCTTATAGGACACATACGGCAATTGTTTTGGATCGAAGCGCTCTAGGTGGAGGTAGTATTTGCCGTTCCAATAAATAGACGCACTTTTAAATTGACGCAAAAGAACGGAGCTAACTGAATAATTGGCATACTTACTATTTACAATAACGTATTAAGATACGTAAGATAAATCTAAATGATAAATGTACTTGTATGTCTTATATGTATACAAAAATAGCTTTTATAACACATTTGAACTTCGTTAGTTTACGTTTCCTTGTTGTGATGATTTTCGGTTTCAAAAACATGTATTTTCCCGTAAAATACTTATATTCTGACGTTATCGTTTTATGACGTCGGTAGCTCATTCATAAAAAAAAAACAACGTATGACATGGGAGTACGATAGGAACAGCCCAAACAATATATGTTAGAATTTACGACAACCTTTCGATATACGTATCCAAACCTGGAAATATAACGAAAACTCGTGTATACCTCTGACATCGACATAACGCAACACAAGTTGTGAGTCAAATACGGAAAACTCACGATATCGGGTCAAACTTGTCGATTAATTTTACTGTAATTTTTCATCCGATGATTGATGAAAATCATTGATTCTGATCATTAATCCCCACAAACATCCAAAGACAGTGGTTCTTACGGAATTTCAAGTGCTTTTTCAATCGAAAATTGTTCTTATATCGTATATTCGGATGAAAGTCTTGAAACGAGGAGGATATATGGTCATACAAAAAGAGTCAAAGACGTCTGCACCAGGTTTTCCTATGGATTAACTCGTTTAATTTTACTGGTTGTGTTAACACATCCATTATTCTAATTTTTGTATAAATTTTATCTCGTCCACAATATGCAGGTCTTTGACACATTACCTAATTTCATTCTCAATTTTATAAGTTATTGCAACGAGCAAGCAACAACTTGTCAATCAACCACAGTCTAGCAACAGCTGATTTTGTGCTGGTATTTTATTTTGTTAATAAAAAAAAATAATACACTTTAGAACTTTTGTGTTGACAATCATGCACAAGTTGTTTGATTTGAATTCAATATTAGCCTGCTTTCAACGTATAAGTTTACCTGTGATTATGTGCTGGTATTTCATTTCGTTCATATATAAATATCAACATTTTTCTGTTAAAAATCAGATATTTATTTCGGGTCAAAGCAAAGTTATCCTAATATTTACGTGCATGTTTAACTTATACGAAATTTAAATAAAACGAAATATTATATATATTGATGTCAACATTTAGTCCTCAACACCAAAAAAATGTAGGATCAGTTTCATATTTTTCGAACAGGTATAAGGCGAAATACACACTATTCTATAAGAATAGATACACATATCGAGGACAATGAGAATGGATGACAAAGGACTTAAATATTTAATACTTGATTGCTTACAATTATTATAGCAACCACAGAGATTACGCATAGACGTTTAATAAAAACGATGAAGTATAAATTAAGTCAAATTATCAAACATCTGATGTGTTGTTCCTGCAAAACATGAATAAGTTAAAAACATTAATAAGTGAAACATTTATATAATGTTTGTATAAAGCTTCATCCTCCATCATGTCCATAGTACAACAATAGATATTACAAAAAACGATTTGATTACTCTGCTTGAAAAAAAACCATCTTAAAAACACTACAGTTCATTGTGCCATTCCAGTTAATATCTGCTAAAGGGGGTTTGATGGTCCTTTCTGAGGGGTGTAAAATTTATACATCTTAGGGGTGAAAATTTGGGGTTTTTCATCTGACACGTACACTTATATGCAAAAAACTTCTATGGGTCTTGCAGCAGTAAATAATTTAAAATAATTACATCTTAGGGGTTACAAAAATGCCTATGTCAGATCTTAGGGGTGCTTTTGAATGTAGACAGTAACGTATAATGCATTATCTGGTATTGTTTTTAAAATTCTGATGGGTACAATCCTTGCAGTAAAAAATTCTGATAGGTCATTTTTTCCCATGAAAGCCCATCCACCCAATATGAACAAAAACTCTACATCTGATAGGTCTTAATTCTTAAGTTGATAGGTAGTTTTTCATGATGTTTTTTTCTGATATGTATAAACAAAATTCTCCCCATCCATCCCCACATGTCAGAAATTAACTGGAATGGCCTATTGCAATCCTATTTAGTTGCACCACACATAAATTAGCAATGTGATATTGGTGTAACAATCACACCACAGTTAAATTTCAAATGCAACAAAAGAAAACAAAAACTTACATTTGGTTGCAAGAATAATACTCTGTTAATACCAATATCTATTACACAAAGAACACGCATCATCTGTTCTATTTATATATTCACAATCTTTTAAATGCACTAATATGGTCACATGTTTGCATTAACCAACCATTTATTTGTGTGTTCGAGTACTGATGACTTGTTTCTATAAAAGGAAAGTGACAGACCTACCGAACTTGACAGGGGATTTAAAAACGAAAGTCCTTTATAAAATGAAATAAAACAAAAAGCTCAAACACATCAAACGAATTGACAAAAAAACCAACTGTCATATTCTTGACTTGGTAAAGGCATTTTTTGGTGCATTATGGACAAGATTTTATAGCTATCTAAACCTCGCATGTGTACAATGTATGACAGTGCATATAATTCAGTTATATTGACATCTTTGTGTTAGTTTACGAAAGTAAGAGATTTTATAATTTCTTGATGTTTATGAAATTCAGACGCACTATACAATATTAGTAATAAAACGCAGATTTAAACAAGATCTGGTCTACGCTGATATTACTTATAACAATTCCTTATTTCTGCTTAATCTTTTTCTAAATATATAAAATGTGATAACCTTTAGTTTTTCCTGACAGTTTTTACATTTGTTACTATCTTTTAATGATATTGACACCTTTGTAGGGCAGACGATTTGTGTAGATTTTACACAAAATTGCATAATAATAGTATAGGACACGGAAAACATTTTTTGCAATAAACACAATCTGAAAGACGATATTGGCAGAAAAGTTGACATTCTATGAAATTTTAAAAAAAATCATGAAACATAAATTTTAGCTTTTTACATGGTAAATAGAGTGTCAATGCTCATATATTGCTTTGTTGAACAAAATTAATGAAAATGTTACTGATATTGATAGGCGGCCATATTGAAATATCTTGAAATAAAATTGAGAATGGAAATGGGGAATGTGTCAAAGAGACAACAACCCGACCAAATAAAAAACAACAGCAGAGGGTCACCAACAGGTCTTCAATGTAGCGAGAAATTCCCGCACCCGGAGGCGTCCTTCAGCTGGCCCCTAAACAAATATATACTAGTCCAGTGATAATGAACGCCATACTAATTTCCAAATTGTACACAAGAAACTAAAATTAAAATAATACAAGACTAACAAGGGCCAGAGGCTCCTGACTTGGGACAGGCGCAAAAATGCGGCGGGGTTAAACATGGTTTGCAGCCAAAATAGTAGGATCTCTTAAATCTGAATTAAATGATAATATAATGTTTGGTTGATATTGCTTATTTCCAAAAAACTTTCATAAAACCTCAATTGTATGCAGATATAAAGATTATCATATCACACAAATAATGTCATTAAAAAATCATCTGGTAAAATATTCTCAATTGACGATATAGATATGAAACGATAACTAAGAAGTACATGTTTTGTCAAATCACACAATATCCTTCACTGTTTATTTTATCCCATCACATCAACCCAAACATTTACACAGAGCAGTACAACTCAATGCAATGCTCTTCAACTTCGTACATTATTTGGCCTTTTAAACTTTTTTGGATTCGAGCGTCACTGATGAGTCTTTTGTAGACGAAACGCGCGTCTGGCGTATATGTCGTGTACATGTTATTATTTTGTACAAGTTATTACTTGTACAAACATTTTGTACAAGTAATTACTTGTATGATGCCATCATACAGGTTATTACTTGTACAAATACAATTGTACATGTAATTACTTGTCCAATTTTTATTGAGAAAAAGATAATAACTTGTACAAATCATTATTCCACCTTATCCTATTTTTTGAATACAAAAAAACTTTTCCTTTAAACAAATAATTTATAATAAGCGCAATAGTATAAACTTGTAACATGTTAGTATTTTTTATTTGATAAATATGGTAGCCAATTTGTACAGTTTAGTAGGGTATTAAAGGTTAAAATTGAAAACATCAAATAAAAGAAAGTTCATGATGATTAATAAATAGTGAGATGACAATAAAGTCTTCTATTAATTCAGTATGCACATGTGAAAGATAAAGAGATTCTTTAAGTAATGTAAAGGAAGCTAAGTTAAGTTCCAAAAAGACAGCACTTCAAAAATAATTCTTAAGATGGAATGATGTTTTGAATGTAGCAGAAATTATTTATTGTTGTAAAGATGATCAACATTACCCTCTGATTAGAATAGCACACTCTGGAGTTAACATTGGTCATGAGGGCATACAAACAATAATTATAAGGAGTTAAAAAAAACACAATTTGCCAATATAAGCAGAGACATTATCCTGAATTTCACTCAGATGTGAGAATATTTTGAAAAAGGTCGCTCCTCCTATCATTACTACAGTTTTTAATCCTAGTAGTTGAGTCAAAGTCAAAGATTTTACTCTCTGCATGGTAGACCATGTTGATTATCAATCATGTATTATCAGGATCACTGTACCAAATTCAGTGGACTGCGCCCGTAAAAGGCAAAGAGAGCAGCTGAAGTGGCTTACCAACTCACTGACATTGTTTTTACTTTTTGGAGCTCCACATATCCTGCATAGTAATAATTAATGGGAATCTCTTCTTTGGTCAGAGCTTTAATTTATGCATGATAGACAACTTCCCCCTCAAAGTCATGTGTCCATAAGAATATAGAACGCTGACACAAAGAGTATGATGATTTCATGATCAAACGAGAACAACTGACAATGGTCTGAATGATTAAGAATGGTGCAATTCTATATAAAAAAAAACAAGTAAATAAATAATTATATTTAAAACCGAACTGTAAGAGAACAATTGAATAATTGTTTCCATCCATTGAAAAAATAAAAAATAAAAATAATTGGAAGAAGATTTTTATTTTATCTATTCCTTTCAATGACTCTGTCACTTGGCACTAGTACTCCGTATTTTAGTGGCACCTAGTTATTTGGCCCAATATGCTCAAATTGTCATGTTTGCTGAAGTTATTACTTAAAAAGCAGATGGGAGGAAGAATCAAATAAAACTAAAAGATAGCGAGTTGTACAAGTTATTATCTTTTTCTCAACAAAAACTGTACAAGTAATTACTCGTACAATTATATTTGAACAAGTAATAACTTGTATGATGGCATCATACGAGTAATTACTCTTACAAAGTTTTTGTACAGGTAATAACCTGAACAAAATAATAAGATGTACACGACATATATACTAAATTTAGTTCTGGAATCTTTGATGAGTTTATTTACACATTTGCATATTCTTTGGGAACTCTTTTCATTTGTACATTCATATTATATTGTTTAGCCTAGGATGACTGCTGCAAACATGTCAATAAGGATTCCCATATAGTCAAGTAGGTTTGTAAAACAATAATTCAGATGGTGGTAATAGTTTTATATGTTCCAAGTCTGGTGATATGTAAATCAAACTAAATGCTCATCATCTTTGTAATCAAAGGACGTATAAACAGAACCAATAAATGTGTCAATTCTTTTATTATCAACAGGAACCTGTAAATCCAAATGTGTCCTATCTTAGCATAGTACACATCCTTTTCGACATAGTGTGGTCATATATTACGTAGTTTGTTGTTGTAAAAGATAACTAAGACAAACTAGTTTTCTGGCGGCCAATATTAAATACCCGTCTAGTGCAGTCATCTTGATTTTCCGAAATCCGTCCATAGCTATTCAAGGTTGCTATGACTTATTCTATAACTCTGCACAGTTTGATGCTTTTACTACGGTCTCAACTATTTATACAAATCGATTGGATGATATATAGGTTGTACTAGATTTGCAAAGGGCTACAATTTCAAAACAAGAAACATACTGTATTAAAGTGACGTTCCATTTTTTTACATATAACAAGATGAAATATTGTTTCAAGCAATACTGTCAAATATTTCATTGAATTACATAATATTTGTGATTGAGTAGCAAATAAAGCCGAGATATTTTTTGAAAAAACCCACATACTTTATTTCACAGTTTTTCGTTAGATAATTTTAAACATAGATTACTGACTTGTCTGTCCATGATATATCGACAATAAGAGTTATAAACCCTGCGGAAGGGGCAAGTGTAAGTCCTGCAATGTCGCCAACATTGATACCTAATTGGTATGCACAGTCACAAAGAAAAAATACAACATATTTATAACATCAAATTGCAAAACGCAAAATTGTATTTATGTTCTAACGTGTGGATCTTGCAAGTTGCAATATGTTGGTGAAACAGAAACACCATTTAACATCCGACTAAATAATCAATTGTCATTTTATACCGAGGAAAGAAACTGCCCGATCACGATAAATCTTTAAAGAGCAGGGCCTGATTTTGAAAACGTCACATTTAAAATCATTGAGAAAAACTAAGATTGGAATACCAAATGGAGACAAGAGAGAGAGAGAGGGAGAGAGAGAGAGAGAGAGAGAGAGAGAGAGAGAGAGAGAGAGAGAGAGAGAGAGAGAGAGAGAGAGAGAGAGATTTTAGATGAACCAGTTATGAACTCTTGAACCTGATTGACTTAGTAAGAGAGACGATTTAAAAACAAATCAAAACAAATCAAAACAATAATTTTGAAATCATACAAATTAATTGATAGAATTTCATACAATTTTAAGAACAACAATACATTTGTTAAACTTTTACTCAAACTTTATACACATTTGTATTTCCAGCTACAAACTTATATTTCTTTTTATCGAATATCAATTAATATGTTAAACTTATACTCACATTTTGCGAAGTTCAACCTACGAAAAAACGTTTTTTGGTCATGCATCCGATTCCACATTGAGAGATGCCCACGACTGATCAAGAAAATTTGTTTAGCGAACTATTGCGTTTTTCTATTTAAAATCTAATAGAACTATATACTGTACTAATTAGCGTGTTTAAGTTATATTCTTAAACATTATATAATTTTAATTCAGTAACTGTATCATTTTATTTTCACAAACTGATCCAAGCTATTTCTAGACATTATTATTAAGCGGAAGCGCTTCATACTAAAAATGTGCGCACGGTCAACGCTTTTACAACCCTATGAAGTTACAAAAAGAAGCATTCAATACTTACATTTTTTAGCAATGATAATGAAAACACGAATTTTATTATTGTTTTATTTAATTCACCTGTGCACTTTATTGTGGGACCACGTGATATCATGAATGAAAAGTTTTATTATGCAATGCAATTGCTTACGGAATAACACGTGATGTGCAGTTAGCCAATCAGAATGACGTATCATAATGAAACATACATCTAATGTAATTATTAGTACATATCAATATTACAGAATTGTAGACCGAAATAATGTTTTGAGTGCATTGGCCAAGTAACATACCCATAGCCTACAGAAAAAGGTCTAACTCTTTACATTAACTTAACCTTTTGGTATTTAGATGCTACATAGTTTCCTTGTTTGCCGACCGTTACTTACCTTTATCATGTTTATATAATATTTGTCATATATTAATACGGATGTGTAGATATCTACTAAAGCCGTGTTCACATTGACCTAAACTCGGTGTTATGTAAGTGTAACTCACACGTAAACTAAACAAAATTACGTTCCAATTGATAAAATTCAATATTTACATGTAGTGTAAAACATGTTTTGCCTACATGCAGTCGATACTCGATGTAGGCCTTGTGTAGATTTTAAAAGTGTACACAAAACTAGGCATTTAAAACATTAGTTTCACCGTGTATATTTAAGGAAAAAAAAATTTTTGAATAAAATTGATATTTATAACAATTATAAATAAAGTTCTTTACAGAAATATTTGTCTAAACTAAATATATTTATTTGTTTTCTTTTAAACTTAACGTAGCTTTATTAAGCCCTTATCAAGACTCAAAGCAGCATCATTGCCGAACACATAATTCATTTGAAAATTAAGGTCTTTCCGAATCGACTTGACTTGCACAGAAATGTTTGCCACTGGTCTTTACTCAAACAACAATTCACTCATAAATGCATTACTTCAAAAGTGTGAGGTAAATGTATTGTTTGTCTAGTACATGTATCTTGGATCCGTTAAGTTACCCTCAAAACTAAAAAAAAAACATTACCCCCTCCCTTTGCCAAATACTCCTTGGAGAAGAAATACCATTTGGAACAAACAGAAAAGATAGAAATATAGTGATCCCTAATATATCATTCCTTCTTCGCAGCCTACGTTTTCTAATGCTTAATCGAGACATCTTTATTATTTTTAAACTACTGCAAATCATCAAAATGGCTTTCATAAAGAAGCAACCAATTAACTTAAAAAAAGGGGGAGGGGTATTTTGTTATCTGAGCCAGAAATTTTTCCGCGCAAACGTTTGGTAATCAATTTTTTGTTTCAACATTTAACACTATAATGTATGGGGAAACTCTTGATTTAGAATATTTTTTATCAGCTGTAGGACTTTTTTTTTTTTATCCAATTGGGGTTCGTAATATTTCTATCGACCCCCCCCCCTCCGATTTGAAGTCAAATGGTCGTTCCCTTACTGCTAGAAAAGTTGTCCCAAAACTGTACATTCGATTCTACGTAATGAACATTTAAATGACATAGAGTTTACAAGTGTGAACAAATCTTATGTTCAGGTAATTAAACAAGGTGTATAGATGTGAACAAATTTAATGTGAAACCAATGTGCAGTACATTAAACTAATTGTAAACAAGTTTAATGTACATGGCGTTTGGTGTGAACACGGCCTAAGTCGGATATACATTTACATTTTCCAACTCGGTTATCACGATATGTGTTACCTATGAATCATATGACTTGTTTTTACAATCAAGTTAAAACGTTAAAATATCTTTTTTTATAAATTTGTAGTAGTTGTAGTGGATAAACTACAGTTTTGATTTGCAAAAGTTTGTATGTGCTGAATTATATTACGACAGCATAATTATTCCATCGAAAGATATCCCCCTATTTAAAAATTTACGCTTTTCAGATCATTGCTATTACTTTTATCATTTTAATTAAATATAAATTTTTGGTGATTAATCCAGAGTTATTTGAAGCCGGGATTGAATCAACTAACTAACACATTACATTGTAACCCCACGCACCGTAAAATCGGTAATTAAAGGAAAACAATATATATATATTCAATTTGCAATTTCCAAATACAAATCAACAAAACATTAAAAAAAAAAGCATACCGTAGAATAGCAGAAATAACCTGTTCAATACTGTGTGCGCCATTTTGCCTGATGCTTTAAAAACCTATCGTCAACGAAATTGGTTATTTGACTTGAACTATGCATTTGACTTTTTTTGCAATTCGAATAGAAATTCGTAATATATACTTCTGTAGAGCTGTCTCCTATCAAAACAGATCCGAAGACTTTGTCTTCTTCGTAAAACTATCACTGTAAAGAAAATGCATCTACCTTTTTTGGGATATTGTTACAAGTGACGACACTTAAAAGGCTCGATATCAGGTAGTTTGGTCTAGATTGCATGTGTCATCCCATCGTCGTGAAAGTGGTTACTGTTAAAAAATCAGGATCTGTATGATATACGGAAATAAATCATATATTTGATGAGATAAAAAGGCTTTTTTAACTTGAGTCCCGGTCGTATGACACTGTTTTTGGTTGAGATCTTTACAAATGTTAATTTTACAGAAGTAAACAGGCTTTATTCACGTCTAGAAATCATATTGAGCCTTTTCTTTGCATTTGATATTTGTCATGTTCTTATTTTATTATTATATGTTTCTTGCAAAAATCACATGAGATGGTTTTAAGTTATCTGTAGATTAAATATAAAAAAGAAGATGTGGTATGATTGCCAATGAGACAACTATCCACAAAAGACTAAAATGACACAGACATTAACAACTATAGGTCACCGTACGGCTTTCAACAATGAGCAAAGCCCATACCGCATAGTGAGCTATAAAAGGCCCCGATAAGGCAAATGTAAAAAAATTCAAATGAGAAAACTAACGGCCTTATTTATGTATAAAAATCAACGAAAAACAGATATGTAACACATAAACAAACGACAACCACTGAATTACAGGCTCCTGACTTGGGACAGGCACAAACAGTAATAATGTGGCGGGGTTAAACATGTTAGCGGGATCCCAACCCTCCCCCTAACCGGGGACAGTGGTATAACAGTACAACATAAGAATGAACTATAAAAATCAGTTGAAAAAGGCTTAACTCATCAGATGGACAAAATTACAAGTGGCCTGGTACTTATACATCCCGACACAAAAAGACACAATTAACAGATCTGAGAGTTCTCGCAGGTATCTGACAGCTAGTTCAAAGCCAGTAACAACTAATAAAGAAATCATGCAACTAAGACTAAACTATCAATCCGTACACATCCAACATCCAATGGATTTAGTGTAAAGACGTCATAAACAGCCAGAGAAAAACATGACCTTGTGCAATGCCAAGCTACAGGTATCGACATATTGTAGATCCATAAATATGTATATACATATAACATACTAGGAATATTTAGTTAGCTTTTAATTTACTGATAACAAAATCAATATTTATACCAATAAAAACAATATTCAATGATCTTATTACAGTGTTGAATAGGTAACCTTTTAGAATAAGTTTATTTAAAGGAGCGACAAGTTTACATGGATCATTTCTAAATTTCCGGGCACGGTTAACAACATTTCCGTAAAAATGAGGATGTGCTATCCCGTTTGAAATAAGTTTTCTACAGGTACAACCAAACTTCAAAACCAAATCTTTATATCTATGGAAAAATTTATTAAAGGTTTTAAGTAATTTATGGTAACGATATCCCTGGTTTAATTACCAGTAATACATAGGTTGCGTTCGTTAAAATCAAAAACGTCACAACAGACACGGGCATAGCGAACAAGTTGTGAAATATAAACACCGTAAGATGTTGCCAAAGGAATATCACCATCTAAAAATGGAAAATTAACAATAGGGAACGAAAAATCGTCTCTTTTGTCGTAAATTTTAGTGTGAAGTTTCCCGTTTAAAACCGAAATATCTAAATCCAGGAAAGGACATTTAGCACCGAATAAATTTGATTTATTTAAAGTAAGTTCCTTGGGGTAAATTTCCGCAGTATATTGAGAAAATTCTTGATTATTTAACGAAAATATATCATCAAGATAACGGTAAGTGTTGTTGAATTTATCAATTAAATGCAATTTCGACGGGTCTTTACTGAGTTTAGCCATGAACTGTGATTCGTAACAGTAGAAAAACAAGTCTGCTATTAAGGGGCACAATTAGTGCCCATGGGGATACCTACAACCTATCGATAAACTTTGTTGCCGAAACGTACATAAACGTTATCAAGGAGAAAATTAATAGCTTCAATCATCTCATCACACCTCCAGTAAGTATATCTAGCATATTTACCTTTCTCATTAGAGAAGAAGGCTTTAAATGAGTTGCAGCAAATATATCTATATTCAGCTTTACCAAACGACCATTTAATTAAATAGGAAAACTTTTGTTAAATAAGATAGTGTGGAAGTGTAGTGTAAAGAGTAGAAAAATCAAAACTATTAACAGAATCAAAAGGACCATCATAAGCACGTAATTTATCTAAAAATTCCAAAGAATTTTTCACACGCCAAAAATGGTTTATACCATTATGTTCATATATTTTATAACAATAGTTTATGATAAGCTCTTTAATAGTAGTTAATGAACTAGTTAAGAGCACTGAAAGATTAGTTGTAGAACACTTACTCGATATTTAAATGGTTTTTTGTGTAGTTTAGGTAGCCAATACATAGTAGGGATCCTCAAATGTTCAGAAGAATCCTTAAGCTTTGATGTGGTTGTGATATGCTTGTTTACTATATGACTCTCTGTGGAGCGGCTGGACTTAAATGTAAATGAATTTAAAATTTCATTCTCAAGAACGTCCGTGTAGTATTTACGGCATACCACCACCACAAAAAAGTCGGATTAATTTAGATTTAGTTTTCTTTGGATGATGCCAGCTACTATTAGTTGATGGTGTCCTAGAGGAAGTATGGTCATCGGCATCTGACATATGCTAAGTCTCTGTCTTGTGTTAGTAATACAGTCTTGAAATCGCAGCGCCGTTAGAGTTTTGCTCTATAGTGGAGAATTAGGAGAAGAACAGCTAAATGTTCGTTTACCTTTTCATTTGTTTTCCCCATGTGCATGTACGGATCTTGTGCAATGATTTGAAACACCATATTTATTCTTTTCCATTAAGTATAACACATGGGTTTTCTTTGAGCCCCCATTGTAAATAATCGTGTGTTTACAATTAATTAAACTATCCTGTTTTCTATCTTTTTAATCATTAAATCTTACAAATACAATTAATTTTAAGTGGTAACTATTCTTAAGCACGGTGTACATTCACACATGTACGTTTTTGTACTTGTGTCTTGCTTCAGAAAATAACCAGGAAGTGGGAGTGTCATTCGGACTTACATTTTTATTATTTTTACTATTTTGTTTTTTTTGTCAAGGAGGTAATATAAGTACAGCATGTCTAATCATAGCTAAATTTAAACTTCCTTATATAATTGTTCAGTCATACACGTAGAATAAAAATTAACAAACAATATCTTCTTTTGACACTTATATTTTTATTGAAAAATGTTGGAATAACTTATCAAATATTGGGTTCATACTGCAGCTATAGTTAATCATATTTCCTAATGATACATTTACAATAAAAAAAGGTAAGTGTTTTTTTTCTCATTATATTAATACATGTACTGCCAATGACAATCTTTTATTCATTAGCAATACAACTTATAGTATTAAATATTACAAATATTCAATAACATCAGTGAAACATATATAATACATTTAAACAATGAGTCAAATAATAATATAAGTATGAATACCCGTACAGGTTGCACTTTGTAAATACAGCTGTTTCTCAAACCACGCCTCTTTTGGGGAGATCTTGAATATTCATAGAAAATTAATTTTGTTTACATACTGGTTCCCAGTTATGCTCTCTGTGTTCCATATCACAAAGACATAACTTGGGAATGTTACCAGTAAATAAACATGTGGATATTGTTTACATTGAAATATGTGGTAGCCTGTCATTCGAGGTAGTAGTAGTTAAGAAAATAAGTGTTAGTTTAAACTTTGAGAAGTTCAGGGCATGTAAACAATGAAAATATGCTGCACAGGACTATATTTTGTCCTTTGAAAAAAATTGAAGTGCATACGAACTTTCAATTCTAAGATAAGATTTGTTTTCAAAACTTCATAGTAAAAGTGGTACAGTTTTAGCCGTAAAAGAAGTTCCTATGGGAAATTGCATTGTCAATATTTACAGAAATGCAACCTACAGCTGTACAGAAGAGTATCATAAAATATAACACATATCAAGAATTTATTTACTAAATAAATTTGATTAACAAAGGTGTACAGAGAAATTTATAATAGTAAATGTATATTTAAAAAAATCAAATGGGATCGTTCATAAAGAATAAAGTATATTAGGCGTACACACCAACGAGATAGCACATTATAACAAAAAATAAACTACACAATAAATCAAGATCCAAATTACCCAGAGTTTAAATTTCATTTTTTTTAAATAGATATAGGAAGATGTGGTGTGATTGCTAATGAGACAGCTCTCCATCCAAATAACAATTTATAAAAGTAAACCATTATAGGTCAATGTACGGCCTTCAACACGGAGCCCTGGGTCACAACGAACAAAAAGCTATAAAGGGCCCCAAAATTACTAGTGTAAAACCATTCAAACGGGAAAACCAACGGTCTAATGTATGAATATTCATAAAAAAAGACATGGGTGTACGCCAATGAGTCAACTGTATACATGTATATAAACAAAATACGTAGGTTGGTGACTTTGTATCATTAAGTTTTCTTTGATTTTACACAGTTTTACGAAATATATCTAGTGGATGTTTGAACAAGAACACAAAGATTAAGTCGATTGTGTTACCCGATACAATTTGATTGAAAAAGTAAATCAATAAATAGTGTTTGTTATACTCAGCATATACACATCTCTTATTAAACAGAAAATTCAAATTTTATCCACCATTTACTACCTAAGGAAATGCATGTACAAGTTCAGGAATATGACAGTTGTTTTCCAATTGTTTTATGTATTTGAGCGTTTGATTATTCCATTCGTTAAGGAACTTTCCATTTTGAATTTTCCTTGGCATTCGTTATTTTTGTTGTTTTACTTTTCCCAAGGTATGGAACCTCCTTGGTAAGTTGTTCTCCCGGTTGATGGCATTGAAAAATTCTATCTATAAATCAGATGATAACAGAGACAAAACTAAGTAGGCATGGATGATCCCTCACAGGAAATTGTCCCAAATAGTCATTTATGCACTTGCCAAAAAAAAAAAATCGAGGCTTTCTAGATTCCATGCTTCCGAAACGCTTTTCTGTTTGACCTTCAACAGGAACGCTGAATGCTGAATATCCAAAAGCCAAGGATGTATCAGAACCGAAACATTTGAAAATCTATATGACCAGAATATATCTCAAAACATTAATTTCAAATCCATCTATTCTCTACTTATTCTGACAGAGTTGCAAACTTTGCTTCTAGATAATTTTGTGATATGAATCATTTCAATACAGAAGTACTGACTACTAAACTGATGATATCTCCGGGACTTATATTCCACTCTCAAGTGTATTGACCTGTTGCACTAACAAGTGAGAGCAACAAATTCCATAGGGATACAAACTAGAAATATATGAAAATAGATTTGATGATTTTCAAATTTGTATAATTGTTCCGGACTGTTTCGTACTTTTGTTGCAAATATAGCTCTTTTTGATTCTAGCGTCATTGATGAGTCTTTTGCGGAAAAATCATTAATAATAAGATAATTTTATACTTACTTTTATTTGATATGTATATCATTGATCTTTCTACATAGAAGTACCTGTTATGGAACATCTAGATGAACATGAGGTGGCTGTTCTCTCAGTCGACGAAACTGCTGGTTCACTTACTGTCAACTCTGAGGGTCAGGGAATAAACGAGACAAATACAAACAGGTACACAAGTATGCTGCATGGAGTGTATTAAAGAGAGCAAATAATTGTGTTTTAAATTACCTTATAAACATTTGATCCAATGCCCCATGCTACCCATACAATAACGAGATATTCCGTCTGTACAATCTAACAAGCTACTTACCATTGACGCCAAATACTGAAAACTGAGTAACTTTCTAAATTTCGCAAGTATATTCTGCTTAGTATTTGTTTTATATAGCTGAATTGTTAAGTTTCATCTTTAAACATGGGGACATATATTTTCTGTTATAAGATTTTTTTTTATATCCAAAATGTGGTGCTTTTGAGGTATTGTATTCCCGTACTCTAATTACGTGACACCTTTCCTGTATATGACACCTATTTGTTTTTAATGTAGGAATCACACTGCGTATGTACCAAAGGAAATTTGTAATGGAAGAAAAAAATAAACATAAATGGAGAGAACGTAGTATTAACCCGATTCTGAAAGAAAACAATAAGTATCAACTGTAATGACACAGCTTAAAAAACAAGCGGTAAAGCGAGAAAAAATAACAAAACACAACTGATATTAACATAGCTCTACCATATAACATATTATACACAGTTAGACTTACAATTAACACATTGTTTTTTTTATCATTGTAATCGATAAACAAAAACCCGAAAGTTAACAAACAACCAAAATATACGTTCAAATGTCATCGAATAAAATTATTTTTGTCGATTATACGTTATTAACTTTTTATTAGATAACAGAGAATTTTGTTATGCATCAGTTCAACAGACTCTAGACTATTATATAAAACCAATCACTACATTATTTTCAGAGGGAACTGCCTTTGGTCCATCATATTTTCTACGATTGTGCTTCCAACAACTGCTGGTGATTTACTTCCTGGTGAAAATGAAAGTCAGCACAGTCGAGACGGGAAAATATCATCTTTAGTTGCACTAAAAACAGCCGTGGGAATTCTGATTGTTTTGATGTATATCAGGTTCGGGTCTACAAGTCTTCAAGGACTTCAGATAAAATATGACATAGTACAAATACTAATAATTATATTTCTAGTAATTTCACTCTTTATCTATTTAGTATTTATTTTCGGTATATTGTATTATCCAGACACTTGGACATATTAAGAATCAAAGAGAAAACACACGTGTCTAAAAATGTTGTTTATTGTCATTTTTACGCCATGTAACATTGCATTCCTTGCTATAAAAGTAAGTGTTCATGTCAAGTGTATAGTAAATCAAGAAAACAGACAAAGTTTATCAATACATATAATTTATGAATGTCTTTTCATCGTTTTTTTGATATGTCAAATGTTATTTATGTGTATGTCTTCTGGAAAAAATCTGTATAAATCCTGTCTCACTCATTATGCTGCTACGATAGTTATAGCATCAAATGTTGCAATTGTGTTCTACAGTTCCCTAAAAACTCATTTTGAAGAAATTTTACATCATGATGCAAAAATTGAATGTTTTAATTCGACAATAGCCTTCTCAATTTATGATTCTTCAAAATTATACCTAGAGCCTACTGTCATTGAAAATGCCCTTTTATGCATACTTGTTATAAAAGATATATTTTCCCGTTCACATGACAATGAAAGAGACCATTTAGCAACACTCAAGTATGTTATAAAGGGCAAACTGATGTGTGTCACTGTATTAGCGGTTGTTTTTATCTTTCCTTATTTTTTACTCAGAATTTTACTTCTTCATAACGAGGATAGCAACAACAACCTTTACTTTGTTCAGGCATGCGCATTTGCAGTTCTTAAATTTATAATGTATATAGTTTTGATTAAATGTTTTCATTTTCTTCTTATCAATTGTAGAAATTATTACACTACATCTGAAACACCTCTAAAATTAAATCATTATCTAATTCTATTTAGCGCCTTAGGATCAGAGGTATTTTTTGGACTAAATTTTGCTGCATCAGTTGATAAGGAAGGAAAAGAAACAATCTTGTACTCTGTCAACAATGTATTACAATTTATAACTACATTTGTTCAAACTGTATTAATCATTCAAATGAAAGATTACAAAAAGATAGATAATGAGTCTGTATCATGTACCTTCCTTTTCCTAGCCTTGGTTGATTTTGGTCTCTGGTTGTACGATACTTTCCTTGAAGCTGTTTATTTTGATAATCTTCACTATACAACACTTTATTATGGACAAACAACGACATTAACTATAAGACATTTATTTGTGCCAATGGTAATTTTTTATCGTTTTAAATGTTTCCTTTCATTTTTTGAATTATCAGCTTTCACACCTCCGTTTGTAGATCGGCTTCTTGGTGTTGTTGACAAAATAAAAATAAAAGTTTGTTGTTGTCAAACACGACACAGATATGAGGAAATATAAAAATGTGACTTTCTAAATGGCCGATATTTAGGAAAAAATAATAAAAACAAAATTATCTTGATCTCATTCACAATTGTTCAGTCTTTTTTTTTAAATTTTGGATTGATTATGAAGTAACGCCAGGGAGTATAACAGGATGTCTTTATAACATGGTGTTTGAATAAACCAGTAATGTGTTTTTTCGTTTGTTTTGTTTTGTTTTGTTTTGTTTTGTTTTGTTTTTGTTTTATTTTTGGTTATAAAAATGAAATTCTATAAAACTGAATTAATCTGTGACAATGAAAAATATACATATGTGCAAGTACAAACATTGTTTTTGAATACATGCACTCTTTTGTTTTGTTTTATTTTGCTAAATAAATCCAACCTTTGCATTAGAATAGTTTAGTATCACCCCTAGTATTTGGTGGGGTTCGTGCTGTCTATTCTTAATTTTTCTATGTTGTGTCATGTGTACTATATTTGTCTGTTTGTCTTTTTTTCATTTTTGGCCATGGTGTTGTCAGTTTATTTTCGATTTATGAGTTTCACTATCCCTCTGCTATCTTTCGTCCCTCTTTTAGTACTGTATTTAAGTGCTTAACGTATTTGATTTAACAATCAGAACTGTGTTCAGCATTCCAATAGCGTGATAATAATACTATATCATTATTTCATTTTTGTACATATTTCAGAATATTTCAGAACATTAATAGTTTATGTTATAACTATTTTATAAGGTTAAAAAACGACAGCACGATTTGTTTTAATTTGGCATAGTGTTATGACACTGTCAATAAAATTGAAAATGGAAATAGGAATGTGTCAAAGAGAGAACAACCCCACCAAAAGAGCAGACAACAGCAGAAAGGCACCAATGGGTCTTCAACGCAGCGAGAAAATTTCGAACCCGGAGGTGTGCTTCAGCTGGCCCCTTAACAAAAATATATATAAACATTATAGTGGACGGCATACTGAACTCCGAAATATACACAAGAAACTAAAATCAAAAATCATACAAAACTGACAAAGGCCAGAGGCTTCTGACTAAGGACAGGCGAACAAATTGGGTTAAACATAGATATAGGAAGATGTGGTGTGACATGTTTTTTGCGATCTCAACCCTTCCATATACCTCTAGCGAATTTAAAAAAAAAAACCAAAACACACAACAATACGCACAGAAAAAGTCAGTTTAAAAGAGTCCGATACTTTTTAAACAGTTGCTACGGATGATTACTTAAGATTTTTTTCTCTATAGAAAAGTAATCTTAGCTTACGTGAAGATGTGATATAATTGCCTATGAGACAACTCTCTACAAGAGACCAAATGACACAGTAATTAACAACTATAGGTCACCGTACGGCCTTCAACAAGGAACAAAGCCCATACCGCATAGTCAGCTATAGAAGAATATTTTATTCAATCATATTACAGACTATGTAATATATACAGTTTAAAGTATGTATAAGTATCGAAATATAGACCTTTATACTTTGTATAGTTATTATAGTACAATGTGTATATAATGCATGACTTATTTTTTTATTTTCGTTAAAATAGAGGAAATAATTATTTTTTATGTCAAAGAAATGTAAATTGCCATTACATAAGTACAAGACTAAACTATTTTTCAATGAAAATAATGTTCTATCAAAGCATCCTCTATTGATAAACAAAGTATAGAGGATTTTGAATTTGTTACCATGATTTTACTTATATAATCGATTGATTGAAGTTCGTAGTTGTAAATAGTGATGTAAGTTTTGTTTCTTTACTTTTTACTCCTACTCTATCAAGATTAAATATAACGTCTTTTCATTACATTGTTTGTCTTCTAAATTTGCATAATGTGTTGTATTGAATTATGTTGATACAAACTTTTGAATCATACAACTGGTACGATGTCGTTAACCATACCTCTTTATGCTGTATGGAAACATATTAAAACATGACTCACATCAATATGTTTTACCCGACGTTGTTGTTTTTGTTGTTTTTATTTCTGTGTTACTAACCATTTCAGTGTTCAGATGATAATTTCCTGATTGCACGGAATAATCATTATTTGCACTGAGTGTATTGTTGATAGTGATTTATGGTGGATTATAAAGGAAGGAAACTGTGGGATGATGGCCATAGAGACAACTCTCCA
>CM034356.1:1239237-1592914 GCA_019925275.1 Mytilus edulis | reverse complement strand
ACTCATATAAGTACAAACCCAGTAATAAGTCTGATTTGGCATGTCCCATTCTGGGGGTAATTAAGTTTATAATGATGTATTTGAAGGTTAAATTGTTATATTTACATATTAGGACATCCTGTTATTCAATCTGAGAGAAGAACCTGTCTTATTTGTTGACTCTGGCTCAGATATGCTACCATACACCATTAGAGACAGGGATAACTTGGAAAGCCTGGTCCTACTTGGGAGGAGTCCACAGGAGGCAGATGAAGCAGAAGCCAGAGTTAGAAAAGAAGTAGGTATATATTCTGTTCAAGAAGTAGGTATATATTCTGTTCAAAGGAGGCGTAGAAGCAAGGAAATGTAAAGAAACAGGAAGAGATCTTGCTTCATGTTTTTGAAATGGCTGAAATTTTAACTATTAAAGATCATTAATTTAAGGAAATGAATGAACTGTATTTGACAACTTTCATATTTCTCCTGAAAAGATTGGGAACTACTCCAAACATATAGTCATCACTTTGTTCATTATGCAGATATAAGATACCTATTCAGAATTGGGGATGAATAGTTCAAAGTTTGAAGATATTTGAAAAAAAAAATATTTTCATAAAAAAGGAGTTTCAAGATGATAAAAATTTCCATTGCCTGATTGAAATGAAGTTTTACAGATGGAAGATCATTAGATAAACCCCTTATTCTAAATTTTCATTGACAACCGCTGAAAGCTCACTTTTTAGGCTATTAGAAAACAATACAATAAAATATTTGATCAATAGCTATACCAAATCTGATTGATAAAAAAATCATAGTCATAAGATATTAATATTGTATTCAGATGTTATTTAATCTGTTTTTAGTCCTTGAAAGTTTGAATAAGGTCTAAATATTTGAAAATACTTAAAAATTTATAAACAGCCTTGAAAAGTTCTTTTCAAGTTAGGTAATAGATTTTGATCAAAGTGCTGGCTGTATTGTTTAAGTGAACACAAAACCCATTAGACAATTGTTATAAGATGGATTGATTTGCATATCAGCATGTTCCATCTTTGTTGTGACAGCGTCTAAGTGTAGCGAATATTTAACCAAGAAGGAAAAAAACATGTTTATCAATTTCTCCAAAGTGACCTTGAGATGATTTTCTCTCTTTCAGATTTCTTAGTAATGAGGTGAATAAACAGCAACCATCCTGATTGAGAGTAATTTCTCGCAATTTGATTGGCTGATATTGTCCTAATAAATTTCAGTACAATTTTTTATTACGTCAATTGGAATTATCTCCCTTATACAAAACAATGAGTTGCTTTACAATTTATAGTCCTATTGTTTAAAAATTTTCACAGTTTCAGATTAAATATCTATAATATATTTGATTGATATTGTCCTAAAATTGATTTTAAATATAATAATATATAATATGACAAAATCAGGATAAATTGGTTACACAGTGTTCAATTGTCCTAATATCATTTGTATGATAGAGTAATTAGTACATATCATTGTACACTGACTTTTCATACAGTAGTGGTATTATAATGTACTGCATTTGTTATAACCATATTAAAGCTTACAGAATTGTTTGAAAAAGAAAAGTCATATAGTAGTCTTCTTTAATGATCTTTTAAAAATTTTAACACATATCTGGTGAAATTTATTTGTCCCAATAAGACATACATTTCAGCATTTTGGTACAAAAACAACTAAACAAAGTATTGGTCCCAATATAAGTATTTCTATTGCACATCAGTCCCTTTAAAATCGTGTAGAATGTGATTACAAGTATATGCTTTCTTTTGAACATTGATACAGTTTATGACAGAGTACCATCTTCATTTAGAAATACTTTACCTAATAAATCAGTGTTTCACCAGTATATTCTTGTTTCGGGTGATAGATCTAGCCATCTTGAATGACAAAAACAAGTTCTATTTCTATGGTTTTAACAGTATATTCTTGTTTCAGGTGATAGATCTAGCCATCTTGAATGACAAAAACAAGTTCTATTTCTATGGTTTTAACAGTATATTCTTGTTTCAGGTGATAGATCTAGCCATCTTGAATGACAAAAACAAGTTCTATTTCTATGGTTTTTACAGTATATTCTTGTTTCAGGTGATAGATCTAGCCATCTTGAATGACAAAAACAAGTTCTATTTCTATGGTTTTAACAGTATATTCTTGTTTCAGGTGATAGATCTAGCCATCTTGAATGACAAAAACAAGTTCTATTTCTATGGTTTTAACAGTATATTCTTGTTTCAGGTGATAGATCTAGCCATCTTGAATGACAAAAACAAGTTCTATTTCTATGGTTTTAACAGTATATTCTTGTTTCAGGTGATAGATCTAGCCATCTTGAATGACAAAAACAAGTTCTATTTCTATGGTTTTAACAGTATATTCTTGTTTCAGGTGATAGATCTAGCCATCTTGAATGACAAAAAACAAGTTCTATTTCTATGGTTTTAACAGTATATTCTTGTTTCAGGTGATAGATCTAGCCATCTTGAATGACAAAAACAAGTTCTATTTCTATGGTTTTAACAGTATATTCTTGTTTCAGGTGATAGATCTAGCCATCTTGAATGACAAAAACAAGTTCTATTTCTATGGTTTTAACAGTATATTCTTGTTTCAGGTGATAGATCTAGCCATCTTGAATGACAAAAACAAGTTCTATTTCTATGGTTTTAACAGTATATTCTTGTTTCAGGTGATAGATCTAGCCATCTTGAATGATAAAAACAAGTTCTATTTCTATGGTTTTAACAGTATATTCTTGTTTCAGGTGATAGATCTAGCCATCTTGAATGACAAAAACAAGTTCTATTTCTATGGTGATATAGATAATCCACAGAAAGACCTTCGAGAACTAACAGTTCAGTATGAGGATAACTTACTAGTCTCAGAGGAAGTGTATTCTAGACATATGTTGTGCTCACACAGTGTTAGGTAAGTTCTTAATTATGTTAGCCATACTAAACTGATAATTTATTCATCTGCTTTTACCTTCCCTTTAAACGCCATTTGTACTATTTGCTCTGACAAAGAAATATCCCTACTTCCATACAGAAAAGATGAAAATTGCCATTTACATTATAAGTTCCTTGGCCTTGTTTGAGTTTGAGTTTCTAAGTTTATGCTGGTCACGGCACCAAAATTACTAACGAAACGAATTCCTAGTATAAAAATTGTTTCTTTTAGATCCTTAACAAACAAGTTTAGATGTACACCAAACAGGGTTATATTTAGAAAATGATTTCACAATTCTGTTTTATTTTGAATTAAGATAAGAATCTAAGAATATTTTTCTTAGGGACAAATCAATGTGATCAAAGTTAAAATACAGTCATTGAAATAATTATTTTCCTATCTGAAACATCATGTTTCATATCATTGAAATTTGAAAGTTTTATATTTTACGACTTTAAAGAAAGATGTAAAATTTTACGACTTTAAAGAAAGATGTAATATTTTACAACCAAACCAAATAAGCATTTTAGTAAACATTGAAGTCAGATTAGAATGGCATTATTTTGTGAAGTCTTTATTGAGTTTTAGTATCTTGACAGGAGCTGACCTCCTTTACAGACAGATAATCATGTGAGAGAAAGTTTATAGCTATGAATTTTAACTTTGATTTTCAAAATACATAAATTCAATGCATTTATATCAAAGTTGTTCTTTAGAGGACCATATTGTCTCAGTGTATCTAATATTAAGATTCATTAATTTCAGGTTTAAGAGATTGTGTTTTCCCTTAGAAGCTTCTCCGACAGATGAAGATATTGATGACTTTTTAAATGTATTTAAGGTAATGATTAGGGCTGTTCCCTGGTAGCTGTTACTGTTGTAATATTGTTGTGCAAGATATATTCAGTCTAGGTTGAGAATGTTTTTCCTCTGAGTAAGAATTAGCTCTTTCTCCCTCCCATTTATATATATATATATATATATATACTTACACATTGATTCAGCAAGTAGCAATTTTAACGCTACCCACTTGTTCAGCACAATAAAAACTTGCAAAAGAAAAAGTTGATAATATTAAAGATATATTGATATATGTGGCTAGGAGGTAACTATTGTATAAATGTTACCCACATGATATTAACCTAAATTCTGATAAATAAAAAGTTGTAATTTAAGATAATGATAACAAAACTTCAGTATAATTATTTAACAAACACACAAATGAAGTTTTACATAGAGTTTGACTCAATTGACCAAGTTTTTCTTTGGTAATGCAGGCGCGGATCCAGAGGGGGGGTTCCAAGGGCTGGAACCCCCCTTTTTTTTGGACGATCAATGCATTTGAATGGGGACATGTAATTGGAACCCCCCCTTTGTCCTGGGTTAGGAACCCCCCCCTTTTTTAAATGGCTGGATCCGCCCCTGTAATGATCTGCACTATAACACCCTCAGGTATTTGTTATTTATATTACCAGTGCAACTTTTTGTATCTAATTCCATCTAAGATGTTATATGAAAAGAGCATAAGATGTGCAGTATTTTGGCTTCACTAGGTCATTAATGATGTTAAGGAAACTCCTACGGATTGTGTAGAATGCACCAATAATAAATAATAAGAAGTTCATTTGCGCTTTGAAGGTTAGAACCACAAATATCCAATACAAAAAGGGTAGATGAAATCATGTAATAATCTTTAGAAAGAATGCACATCAAAAGTCAGTTCTTTCTCCTTGAAAATTTCAAATAACTTGTTACACACAGAAAAAGGAATAAATTAGTTGTCTCTTTACAGGATAATTTCCTAGAAATTAAATTAATGTAATAGAAATAGTCATTTTACTTTACTTTTTTCAGAACAATCGTCTGGCTAGAAACTTGAAATTAGATTTAGCGTATTTGGTCAACAAAAATTAATGGAAAAATTACCACATAGTTATTTTCATCAAATTTTTTGTCATTTCATATAACTGTTGATTAATTCCAATTGATATTTTGAAAAATGTGTCTAATCCTATGAAATAGCAATTCCAGTCAGCAGACAAAAGTTAATGATGTATCTTTTCAGAACAACCTTTTAATGATTGCTTTAACCTGTCTGGTATTTCTAAATTCCAATGACGTTGTCATTATATTTAACCTAAATTTTTAACCCTAAGCTGGTAAATATCTTATATGCCAGGGAAAAAAAAACAGTTGCTGATTGATATAACGATATTTGAAATCTTATTTAAAGTCATTGCAAATATAAGTTCGTTCGCTTTGAAATATTAAATAAAATTTGCATGAATTGTTAAGAACTTGTTGAAAATAACACTTTTGTCAGAAAGGTTGGTTGGTCAGTGGCGGATCCAAAAGGGGGGGGTTCTGGGGGTTGGAACCCCCCTTTTTTTTTGGCCGATCAATGCATTTGAATGGATCCGCCACTGTTGATGCTGTTTTAAGATGATTTTTTTTATACTTTGGTATGATTTTCAAAATTTTTATTCATTAAGACAAAATCATGCTTTCATCATAAAGGATCTCTATGGTGTTTTTGTTTAACCAATTATTTATCTTTATGTCTTTTCATCCTATAAGTGTGTCCTACTAATGGGATGAGTTATAAAGTTATGGTCGTTAGGCTATCTGTAAAAGAACATTTTTCCTTTAAATCTCTAGTTAAGTTTACTATAGAGATTTATGTGGTGATGCCAAATTTAGTTTAAACATTACCATTAGTCCATTAACGGTAGATGTACATGTCCACTGGTCATAAATATGAAATAGTCTGTGATAATTTTAGAAACAGTGACAAATTCTTTCTATTTCAATTCCATGGGAGCACAAATGATTCTATAATCACGTTAAATCTTTGACGTTTTTTTCCATTGAACTTTCATATTATATTATTGTATTTTAGTGATGAGATATGAAAACCTTGATTGAAATAACCATTCAAAATCAAATTATTTATTTAACATTAATCTATAAAAAACCACACACTTTTGCTTGATGGCATGCCTCCATATCCCTAACCTACATAATGAGCATAATGTATGAAAGGAAGAGTTCGTTAACTTCTTATCTGTTTGTCTAGGCTTGCATGTAACATTGGGCACAGCAATAACCAGTTTTTTACTATCACTGTATGAGGTATATTTTAGACAGACATATTTTAAAATTAATGCATATAGTTTTGAACCTATATTCCCTTTTTTATTTGTAACGGTTATAACCCATTCCACTGTCTCTTTACTTGTAACAGATGCCATAACTTTCATGCTCACTTTAACTATATGAATAAATTAATATATCTGAGTTTGAAAACAATGCCCTCCCTTTTTGGTCATAAAACTTTCATCCCCTAGTATCAACTTACAAAGTTTTATTTAATTTTGTGGGGTTGCCCCGATAATCCGACACCCTGTTAGTCTGACACTGTCCCAGGTTAGGTGGAGGGCTGGGATTTCACTTACATGTTTAATCCCGCCACATTATGTATGTATGTGCCTGTCAGGAGCCTGGAATGCAGTGGTTGTCGTTTGTTTATGTGATACCTACTAGTTTTTCGTTCATTTTTTTTTTATAGATGAGGCCGTTAGTTTTCTTGTTTGAATTGTTTTATATGGTCATTTCGGGGCCTTTCAAAGTTGACTGTGCAGTATGGGCTTTGCTCATTGTTAAAGACCATACGATGACCTATAGTTGTAAATTTCTGTGTCATGTTGGTCTCTTGTGGAGATTTTTTTATTTCCAATCATACCACATCTTTTTTATATAATATATATATATAGTCATCACACAATTTTAGGGGAAACAAGTTCCATTTCAGGGCATCGGACTAATGGGGTGAATAACGGGATGTCAGAACATCGGGGCTGCCCCAATTTTGTCATGTCAAAATAAAAAATTAAGTGTCGGTCAAAAAATCAGGAAAATCATGAGACAAACACAAACCCAGGATCCTGAATAAAAGATGTCAAATAGGACCAACTAGGTGCTCAGAAAAGATAAGCAAATCCTGCTTCTACCAAGACACCCATCGTGCGTTTGATGAATGTCAAGTTCAAAGAACATGAATCTACAAAGTACAGAGACAGTATGCAGCACATCAATTAAGAGTGATCAAACTTAGAGATGACACTCAATAATATATGTAGGGGTACCTATTTTATATTCTGAAATCTAGAAAAACATGTCACTTTGATAATGCAGTTTGGGCTGGGGGCATTACTTGGTGAAAATGGAACTGTTTTATTTTTAAATAAGTACTGTTCTACTTTCTGGTATGTTATCTGAACATGGCTAGAATCAGTGGTGTTACACCTCTATCATAGGGGGGGAGGGGGTAATTTTTATAAAAACATAAAAGAGCATGAAACAATGAGAGCATTTAAAATAATGAAAATTATTTTTATCAATTTACCAAATTCATCCACTTACACCTGAAAAACATGTTTAAAAGTATGACTTTAGTGCTTTGTTTTCATCTTTTGATTCAGTAGGATATATTATGACAGGTTTTGTGTGTGGGTGCATAACAGCTGCTTTTACAATTGTAACCAATTTTAACAAGAAACAACTGCCAATGACCTTTTTCTGGTTTTTTTTTTATTATTATTTAATCAGAAACTAACAGTTTTTATAAAGTTTATTAATTTATCAGTTTGCTATACATGAAAGAAGCATAATTAATAATTAGCACTGATATTCCATTTATCTACTTTATATGAAAGAAAACAGACCATAGTTCTCCTTAGATCTGGTCTTTATGTTATTGATATGCCATTTAAACAGTTTGAAGTTTCAGGGAGAATATTGTCAAGTTAAGTGAACATTATTTGGCCTATATAATTTTACTGATTTTCCTATAAATTTATACTAAAAGTTATACCATTACTAAATGGAAAATGGGTACTTCAGAAACCAGGATGTCATAGTAGATTAACCATAATCTTGCAGAAAAACTACTTCAATTTATTTTCCTGAAAGCATTCAGTCTAAATGAACCAATTGATTAATATTCTTTAATATTCTCTATGTCAATATTCCATTGAAAAACCTGAACTAGATAATAGACAAAAAAATCTTTTTCTCTGGAATATCACTTTTTAAATAGTAAATATCTTTAGGGGTACTTGAAAATGTATGTTGATTGGGAAAATTTGCCCTATTTATTCTTTTGGCCTTAATAAATCTCTTGACATCAATAGTTGGAAGTAATTCTAATAATGATAGAATACATGTCAATGAGGCAGCAACACAACAATACAAAAACATAAAAGATATCTAGAATTTAGAAATAGACAGGTGTATTTACAAGATGTCTAGCTCAAATTATCATATAGTGGCTGAAAAAAGTTTTGAGTAAAGATTTTTTACATATATAAAAATAAGAAGATTTTGTATGATTGCCAATGAGACAACTTTCCATCAGAGACCAAATGACATAGAAGTTAACAACTATAGATCACCATATGGACTTAAACAATGAGCAAAAACCTTTACTGCATAGTCAGCTTTAACAGGCTCAATGATATCTATAAGTAGTTCTATAAGTCAGTAGTTTTAGGAAACAGTATAATGATATTTTGTTGTACATTTTTTTATTTTTTTTATTTAACATTTCTTTGCATATATATATATATATAAAAAAAAAAAGATATAGTGCTTTTGGAATTCTAAAAAAGTTCATATTTTTATTAAAATATGGAATGAAAATAAAGATAATTTGTAAATTCTAAATTTGGTGATACTCAACTTTTTCGACACTGTATAAAACTGTTTTTTAGACAATATGAAATAACATGTTATCCGTTGCTTCTCATTCCAGGAATGTCCAAAGTTTTTTGAGAAATCCAAATCATGTAATCCAGGTCTGCTGTTTACCTGTAATTCCGGTCAGGACAGGGCTACAGTTGGATCTATTATGGGATGTCTTGTGCTTGCACAAAAATACGGCTTTCCTCAGGATTTAAAGTGAGTAGAACAATTAAGTTTCAGGAGAAGCATGAATGTAAATACCTTTATGTAAATGAACTTAAAATAATGTTTTAAATGGATTGGTAAAAAAAGGTTGTTGTTTTTCATTGCTTGTAATTACTATGTTTTTATGATCCACTTAGGGGCATTATGTTTTTCGGTCTGTGTGTCTGTTCATTCATATGTCGATCTCTCTTGCGATTAAAGTGTTTTGTCAAGGTAGTTTTTAATGAAGATGAAATTGAAGTTTAATCAACTTGAAGCTGAGTACACATGTTCCCTATGATATGATCTTTCTAGTTTTAATGCTAGATTAGAGTTTTGTCCACTGATAGTGCAGGGAATAGTATCCATGTTCTATTGACACATTCTTGTTTTTACAATTCTGGCTTAATCTCTGAACAGAGAGACTGATTCTCCTTAAATTTTATTATCAAACAAATTGCAAGAATTGAAAGTGAAAAATGTTTGACATCTTTACAATAGAAGAATATTCCTAGGTGGAAAAGTTATCTCAGTTACTCATTTAATTATAGTTATCATTACTCTGTCAATTCTTGGATTATCTGTTTGAAACTCCTAAATCCCATGGTGTATTGACTTGGATCTTAATTGACAAGGATTGCTAGTTTTCCTGTCAAAAGGTTTCTTTATTCTCACTGGAAAATTTCCTACTTCCTCCACCAATAAAGGTTCTTTAATTTTATTATTCAGCTTCAAGTTTTATGATTAAATTAGTTATAAAAGCACCTTGAGTGATGATATTAAAGTATGGCACACATGCATTTATATGTGACTCAATTAATATCCATCACATTGCTTTAATGTTAATCCGTTAAGAAATCTGTTACATCACAGACTTATTCTTTCTACAGTAGATCTCAACATCAATCATCAAAGAAATATAACAGCTTACAAAAAGGGGACTACTACTCGGTCCGAAAACTTGTCAGAATAATTCCTAATGGTGTCCATATCAAAAACCAGGTAAGAAAAACTTGTTAGAATAATTCCTAATTTTTGTCGAGCCTGCAACTTTTGTTGCAGAAAGCTCGACATAGGGATAGTGATCCGGCGGCTACAGCGGCGGCGGCGTTAGCTCACTTCTTAAAAGCTTTATATTTTAGACGGTGGAAGACTTGGATGCTTCATACTTTGTATATAAATGCTTCATGTTACGAAGTTTCCGTCAGTCACATGTCCAATGTCCTTGACCTCATTTTCATGGTTCAGTGACCACTTGAAATAAAAGTTCAGATTTTTTGTAATGTTGAATTCTCTCTTATTATAAGTAATAGGATAACTATATTTGATATGTGCGTACCTTGCAAGGTCCTCATGTCTGTCCGACAGTTTTCACTTGACCTCGACCTCATTTCATGGATCAGTGAACAAGGTTAAGTTTTGGTGGTCAAGTCCATATCTCAGATACTATAAGCAATAGGGCTTGTATATTTAGTGTATGGAAGGACTGTAAGGTGTACATGTCCAACTGGCAGGTGTCATCTGACCTTGACCTCACTTTCATGGTTCAGTGGTTATAGTTAAGTTTTTGTGTTTTGGTGTGTTTTTCTCATACTAAATGCAACAGGTCTACTATATTTGTTGTATGGAATGATTGTAAGGTGTACATGTCTAGCGGGCAGATGTCATGTGACCTTGACCTCATTTTCATGGTTCAGTGGTCAAAGTTAAGTTTTTTAGTTTTTGGTCTTTTTATCTTATACTATGTCATAGGTCAACTATATTTGGTGTATGGAAATATTTTATGATCTTTATGTCAGTCGCGCAGGTTTTATTTGACCGTGACCTCATTTTCACGGTTCATTGCACAGTGTTAAGTTTTTGTGTTTTGGTCTATTTTTCTTCAACTATTAGTAATAGGTCAACTATATATGTTGTATAGAAGCATTGTTAGCTGTGCATGTCTGCCTGGCATGGTTCATCTGACCTTGACCTCATTTTCAAGGTTCATTGGTCTTTGTTTAGTTATCTTGAGTAATGTTAAGTTTATGTGGCAGTTGTAATAAAGCTTTATACTTAGGACTATCAACATAATATCAATGATTAGTACAGAAGGCGAGACATTTCAGCATGTGCACTCTTGTTATTATTAACAATAGTATCTCTAAAACATTGGTTTGAAACACGGGTGAGTGAACCTGTATAAAAGGGATTCTATGTTTTATTGATAGCAATCTGATCTTTCTTGAATCCAACCTTAAAAAAACTTGAAATCTACCTATATAAACTTTTATCATGGTGCACAATAAACCTTCTTTAATAACATGTCTAAACCAATCACCTGATAACCTGAACAATAATTGGGCTTTAGACAGGTTTCACTTTCACATACTGTAGAAACATTTATTTTCATGGGGTTAAAATTTCGTGGTTTTGTATCTATATACGATTTCATTGGGATATAATTTAGTGGTTTTTGATAAATGGAAGCAATTTTATATGTTGGTTAAATTTTCGTGGTGGTTTTAATTTCTTGGATAGGTTCTTTCCACGAAATAAACGAATTTAAATCCTCCATGAAAGTTTCTGCTTTTACAGTAGTAAGTGGTTAAGCAGGAGATTAAGAATTAGGCCTCTTTGTTTACACCTTCAAACCTTCAATTTTAAATTTGAATAAATGAAAGCCTATGTATTCTTATGATGTTCTCAAGACATCATCCTGTCAAATAACAATATTATTTTGATTTACTTTGTCTTATATACTCTTCAGGGCTTCACATTTTAACATTTTATGTAAAGCTACCAACATTAAGTCGTTCTGAGAGCTATTTGTAGTATTTATATGTAGATACAAGTCAATGCTTTTCCCAAAACACAGATATTTTGTTCCTAGAGGTTTTATACAAATTGATTAATGAGGATAAACAAAATTTTTAGGGGGATTTAATATCTTTGTATCATACTTAATTTTGGCAAAACCTACATAAAAATGACAATTATGGTCTTAACCATGTTTCAGGTGGTTCATAGTCCATTGAATTGTGATAGTATAAGTGGCATATTGAATCCTATGGACACATTGTTCTTGTTTGTTGTTGGTTTTCTGTCTTATAGATGTCTACCACACATCTCCTTATATTCATACTGTAGGTTTATTATTCTTCATTGGATACCATTTTTTTGTGGATTTTGTGGTAGGAGGTGTTACAAATTTTCTATAGATATTTAAACTTTGGCAAAACCATGAAATCAAATATCCATGTAAATGGAAGTTTTATCTCATACCACTGAAGCTGGTACCTCAAAAACAAATGAACTTACAGTAAACATAATTGAAGATTGGCAAAGTATTTAGATTTTCCCATAATAGGGATCTATCTTCTTAGAAATAATTGATATTTGAGATCTCTATATAAATGATAAGGGTTTATTTCTGTTAAATACTATTGTGGTTTTCTTAATTAAAGACATAAATCTTGTAATTTGTGTTATTTGAAACTTTAATTTGTATACAAAAACAGCAATACACATAAATTCATTGAAATATTATATGTTTATGGCCTTCACGTTTTAGAATTGTAATTAAAAGTGTATGTTTCACTGAGAGGTGATTTACTTGTATATAGAATGGCAATGAAGCATCAGTATTTTTATAAATTTGATATAATGGAATGGATTTATCAAGGTTGGTCAAACCCCAGTCATTTGTGAGGAACTATTTATGTATCTAAGACATTACACATGATATCACATCGATAGTAATTCATCACCAGGAGTAAATGTGAATCTGACATGTTTCACTGAAATATGACCTTCATTGACATTCAAAATAACTCAAGGAGGCAAATAAAAAGTATTAAGCCATCAAATTCAATTTGTAAGATTTTGTTTTTCATTTTGGGTTTTTCAAAAAATAAATATATGAGGTTTTAAAAATCACTATTTTAACAGACAATAAAGTTTGATTGCTGATTCCTTCGTAGTTCATATATACCCATCTTTATTTCCACAGAACTTTAATCCCCACAAGTTTCTTCTTACTCCTATATAATTACTGTCTAAAAAAAAAGTAACAATTTGCAAATGTAAAGTTTTAGTTTGTGTTTATAATGTTGATGAATAACTTTTCTAATATCACCATTGTAACAGCAATGTTAAGTTAAAGCATGCTGCCAATCTACCAACTGAGCTAGAGAAATACTCCATTAGAGCAGCTAGAATGAACTACAAGGGATGTAAAATTAGGCTTTCCCACTTCAACTGTCATACTATATGGCAATATTCAATACATAATACTGTAAATGCAGAAAATATAACATGCATTTATTATTGCCATTTTGTCATTTTAAACTAAAATACCATTTTGATTATTGCCATATGGAGAAAATCCTATTAAATTCCTATGGAAAATTTCAAAATATGAGATTTAATTATAAACAATTATGGCCCTTTGAAAAGGTGAATATCCAAAACTGTCAACACGAGAACATTATTTCAATAAGGGTGCAGCCCGAAGTGAAATAATTTTAAGGATTGACAATTTGGGATATTCATTTATTCTAAGGGCCACAATTGTTTTATTATACCGAACTAATAGTGGAAGGGCCTTTTGAACACTTACTTTATTTTACATAATAAACACTGGCTGACGTTTGAAAATACATTTTTTTCTAGAATTTCTTGAATTTACAACACCAGGTAGAATCTTTTTGAAAAATATTAATGGCCCTGAAAAGGACCGTTCATAAGAGATATCATCAGCTGCTGGCACTCTATTCACAAATCTTTTCATGTCCAAAGCCTTATATCCTTGTCTCTCGATGGGCTTTCAGTGTAATGTGACATTTGAACGCGGCCATTTTGTTTATTAACGTGGGTGACGTCATTTTTATGGGAGATAACTTGAGTGCAAATCTACAAACTCAAAAGGCTATTCACCGGTGAATAATAGGGTTATTCACCGATGGTATAAATTTTAAGGTTTTTCGTCATTCCTTGCAATTCAATGAAAATTAACTGAATAATTCCATGTCACGTGATAAGGCAATACCCAATAGAATTTTTATGCCCTACCTACGACAGTAGAGGGGCATTATGTTTTCTGGTCTGTGTGTCCATCTGTTCGTCCATCCATCTGTCCCGCTTCAGGTTAAAGTTTTTGGTCAAGGTAGTTTTTGATGAAGCTGAAGTCCAATCAACTTGAAACTTAGTACACATGTTCCTTATGATAAGATCTTTCTAATGTGAAAGCCAAATAAGACTTTTGACCCCAATTTCCACAGTCCACTGAACATTGAAAATGAAAGTGTGCTTTTCAGGTTAAAGTTTTTGGTCAAGGTAGTTTTTGATGAAGTTGAAGTCCAATCAACTTGAAACTTAGTACACATGTTTCCAATGGTATGATCTTTCTAATTTTAATGCCAAATTAGATTTTTTACCCAATATTTGTTCCATTGAACATGGAAAATGATAGTGCGGGTGAGGCATCCGGTACTTTGGACACATTCTTGTTTGAAATATATGTAAGGTGTAATAATTCCAATTATAACCCTGTCACATTTTTCACCATAATAAAAACATTGCAAAAATTTCTGAATTTACAGTACCTAATATAGCTAATCTCTCTCCTCACTAAAAACAACCATAGGTTCCCTTACAATCAGTTATCTTACAAAATGCTAGGTTAACCTTCTAAAATTCCCATCATACCAGCCTCGGTTCAAACCCATGACCCTCTTCACACTAGGCTACCATTGTACTGATGGAGTGTAAGTGGAACTCCACTAACACCTCTAATGGAGGAGGACTATTATACACATCTATTTTGTCAAGAAAGGAAATCCTTCTATTTACCTTTTTGAAAAAAATAATGAATGATTTTCATGCCCAAACCTACGATAGTAGGGCATTATGTTTTCTGGTATGTGTGTCTGTTCATCTGCTTGTACGTCTATTCATCTGTCTGTCCCGCGCCAAGTTAAATGAGTTTTTGGTCAAGATAGTTTTTGATGAAGTTAAAGTCAAATGAACTTGAAATTTAGTTCACATGATCCCTATGATATGATGGTCTTGAGGAAACGATGATAGTCCGTCGGACGGGGACGATAAATGGCTGACCCGTGTTAAGAGAGAGCCATATCTCTTGCACGTTAAAGACACCCTTGTAGATTTCGAAAAAGAGTAGGCTAATGCCGCTACAAGGCAGCACTCGCATCCGCAAAGTGGAAAGGGATTAATATAAGTTGCAAAACTTGTTTCCCAATCCACTATAAATAAATATGTTTAAACTAAACTATGATATGATCTTTCAAATATTAATACGAAATTAGAGGTGTTACCCCATTTCACGGTCCACTGAACAAAGAAAATGAAAGTGCATGTACTATGGACACATTCTTATTTAGGATAATTTCATTGTGTACACCAAAATTTAAAGATGGTTGAATATCTATTGTGAAGTATATTTTTAACCAATTGCATTATGTAGTGATGTACCCTTTTTAAATTTCACCGATAAAGCTTACAATTCTGATATGGTAGATTACTGTAACCTTTAATGTACTTTCAAACAACTTATTCCTTTATAGGTTGATCAGCTGATTGACCACTGTTCAGATTACTGTCATCTCAGAATACTGATCTATGATCTTGTACAGAAGCTAGAAAGAATAGAAAGGAATGGCTCTCAAAAGGTGATTTATTAAATCTTTACAATATACGTGTTCTATACTGAAAAACATTTTCTTTTTCCAGTAGCACTTTGAATTTCCATCCATTTGCATGATAACAATATATTAATTTATAATATTATATCATAGCAGTAATCTAATATATGGATGAAAGCAGAGTGTACTGAAACAGCCTTGACAAATAATTGATTAACACTGCATGTTGCAAACTAATGGTTTAAAGTAAATTATTGAATACCATAATGCAGATATGTTTTCTTAACTTTATGTAATGGAAGAACCAACCGTGAGAGGGCTGTATAGCAAGTCAAGGTCGTTAAAAACTGCCATGATCATAATGCAAGACGTCATGGACCTTGAGAAATATTCTTTAGACATGAATAATTATGACACACTGAATCGGTTTTATAAAATTGTGTAATATTTCCTATAGACAAACAGGATCAGAGAAGAGTTATAACACAATATGCTGTATTTTGGGTTAAATGTGCCAATATATACATGTATTATGAGTTTTATTATCTATTTCAAAATTTGCTGTGTAGAAAGTTATAACCTATGTTTTGAAAAAAATGTTTTTATAAATTCAAGTGTCCTATCTTTCCTTTTTCAGAAAAAATAAATCAAAAGTCATTGTTTATCTGAAAATCGATATTTATGGGTTAAATGCATTTTAAGTAATGCCTCGTTCACACGAACATTTAATTCGAATTCATGCGAATCAAATTCGCTAATTGCATTTACACACTCTTCTTTTTTAATTCAAATTGATTCGAATTATCCAATTCGCATTAGAAATACGCTTTTGTTAACACGAACTAAAAGGTAACGTCGTTTGGACAGTAAAGGGAATTTGACCCGCATTGTAATTCGAATTAGAATGACATTAGGATGTAAAACGTTTTGAATGCGAATTAAACTAATTCGAATAAGTTAATGTGAATCGAATTCGAATTACGTGTGAACTCAGCATTATTTTGGATCTCACTATACAGAAATAATTTGGACTAAATGTGTATGAATTGGTGTAGTGCTGGCCCTTCCAAGATTATTCTTTCTGAAACATCCATAAAACTACTCACAACTTGTTTGGATTTAAGGAAATTCAGAGCTTGACATATCTACCAAGTATTTTATTATCCTAATGCCATGTCTGTACTTTCTAGAATTAGTTTCCGTTCTCCAACTTAAGTTTGCCTCAACCAAATGTTATGAAAGAGGAGGAAAAGATACCAGAAGGACATTCAAATTCATTGATAAAAAATAAACTGACAACACCATGTGGCTAAAGTAGAAAAAGACGAACAAAAGTACACAAAACCAGGCTGACAAAACACAACATAGAAAAATAAAGACAAATCAACATGAACCCCACCAAAACTCATACACAATGCTAATAACCATTAAACACAGTAAAGTTTGAGTATTGTTCACATACTTCACTTTTACAGTTCTCTCCCTTTATAACAAGCAGGGGAACATCTGTACCCCATGAACACATTTTCAATTTATTAATTGTTATGTGTTTATACTTTCAGACCAATGATTTGATAGACCGATTGTTTACAAGGTGTTGTCATTTGTTAGAGAGATATGTGTTTCTTATTTGTTTCAATGCATATCTAACAGAACAGGTAAGTCTTTCATATAATACATAGGGCTATTCCATTAAAATGTATGTGGGAGGGTAGGAAGGGGCTTTCAAAAATATCCCTACAAACAAGAACCATTTAGATAATTTTTCCTACTGCTAATAGACAAATACTGAAAAAAGACCCATGACCCACATTCAATACTTAAACTTCCCTTCCTACCCTCCCACATTAGTTTAAATAGAGTAGCCCTTACTGAAAACAAACTTATTTTCGTGACTTTGGCGAGTAGAAAAATAACGCAAAAATATATTGTTGCAAATATGTTAATGTAATTCAGAGAAATTAGAAAATTATGAAAAATAAATCTCTGCTAAGCGCAAAATTGAATATTGGTTTACAGTATAAGTTCTTCAGTATCACATCCATAAACTGTATAACAGTGATGTAAATGAATAATTGCCTAAAGAAGAAAGCCGCAATTGTATGCTATTCCAGAATAGACATTTGATTGAGTCAAGATATCAGTATTCAAATAGACTTACACAAAACAAAGAGTAAAAAGCTCTTCAAGTTTTATTATTTTAATAGTAATATTAACTAGACCAGTTTTGCTGCATCAAATGCCCATATTAGCAAAAAATGTTTCTTCCGTGATGCTTGAGGCCAAAATATTTGAAAATAAAAAAATTATAAGAAAAATCATGAGCTTTTAAACCAAAGTTGACAAAAAGAATAGCCAAAAGCCTAACAACAAGGATTCACAGCTTTAAGTGAGATATTTTCTTTAATTTGAAATAATTTCAAAAATTTTGAAAAGATAATGTAAACATTGTATGATAAAATAATTAATTGCGATTTTCAAATGCATTTCTGTTCTTTTTAGTGCTTTTTTTCTGTATTAAGCTATTTCAGAGATATTGGTTTTTTTCTCAGTGGAAAAGAAATAGAATTATGCATGAGATATCGGTTTGCTTTCTATTGTAGTTTCCACAGTGGTTCTCTTTGAGTTTTAGTCAATGGATGCAAGGACAACCAGGATTGACAAGAATACGTGGAAATGTTGGCTCTCCAGATATACAAGTTCCCGTTGATTTATTATTTACTGGTCAACATTATCTGGTAGGACTTTTATTAGAATTAACTGTTTGGAAGTTATTCTGTCTTATTTTTATCACAAAGCTGACATATTGGTTTTCCTGTTTAAATGGTTTTAAACTTGTCATTTATGGGGCTCTTTATATCTTGCTGTTCAGTGTGAGACAAGGCTCTGTGTTGAAGGCCCTATTTTGGTTTACCTTAGGTTAGTTTGTGAGCCACCTTATAAAAAGTTCTGGATCTGCCACTGACTCAGAATAACAGATGCTATTGGGTGTTTATCTAGTCAAGGTCGCTGAAAACTTCAACGATCGTTGGCTGCAAAACAAAAGATTTAAATTTCATAACAATCCCACAAGAAATGAGGGATCTACAGCACACTTTAATTTTCCATTTCATTAATATTTCCAAAGGAAATAACTTCTTATTTATATTGAAACAGATTTTCAAACTTGCCAAGACATTGCTGTTTTAAACCATTGATATAAATTTCACAAAATCGGTTAAATTATTACTGAAATTGTTGCAGCTGTCAGTCTTCCCCGTGTCATTTTCTCCCAGCATGTTTTCTGCTTATAATACTATATTTGGACTCTATGATAAATAATATCAGAACTTGTTTAAAATATTTTCATGTATTGTTGAAAATGCTTAAATAGATATGTCACAAAATTTATCACTTTGACCGAATTGCTTTCATTGATATTTGATTATAAATAAGTGATTTGCAGGAATTGCTAATTTTTCCAACTGTCAATTTTCACAGTTTTCTTATTTACCGGCATGTTATAAACTAACAATGCTATATGTGTAACATTACAATTTACAAATCATTTTGTTTGTACAACTGTGTAGGAAAAAGTGTAAAGTGGGTACTAATCAAAACGATATATGGTCGTCATGAGTAAAATCATTGATGTAGTTGTCACAAAATTTATCACTTACATTGAAATCTTTTATAAATGTAAGTATGGTCAATTGAGACTGTCCTAATTTGCTTATGCAGAACAATTAAAATTGCATTTGTTTCCTTCTGTTATTTTCTCAGTTTTGATGTTTTCATACATGCATGGTGGTTTTTTTCGAGTACTAAATAAATATCCCTGATTATATGTTCTCTCCTGGTCCTCCTGTTAATAATAAAACTCTTCTGCTTTTTGAAAATTTGAACCCAATCAGCTAAGGCCTGCTGGAACAGTTTCATACTTCCTTGAAAATCCTTTCCATCTTAATATCAGCAAGCTTTGTTTATGTATCTACTTCCATTACATGTGGAGCAGGATCTGCTAACCCTTCTTGAGCACATGAGATTCCTGTTCGTACAACACATAGTTTTTTCACACTTTTCTCCAAAACAGAATGACTTTGTAATTGGTCAATAGCTTAACAGTGATGAGTTGGTTACTTTGAATTTTTTAATGTCAGGAATGAACTTATATGTTTGTTGAACTTTTCTGTAGTACATGTACTACCCACAGAATGGATTAGAATTGGTCAACAGTATGACAGTGATCCCTTGTGACGCTAACATTGTTTGGGGAACACCTACTTCCTGTTATATAAAATAAAAAGCAATAAATGACAACCACTGAATTACAGGCTCCTGTAGATACAGAATTTAGCAAGGTTGAACATGTAAGAGGAATCCCAACCCTCCACTAACCTGGGACAGTAATGTAACAGTACAGCATACAAACTAATTATAAATATCGTTGGAAAATTGCTTATTGTCACTCATACTTCATCTTCCTATAACTATTTACTTATCAGATGCTCCATTTTTTGTCATGGAAACCAATTTTCGTAGTTTGAGAAAATTTAGAATATGTATACAACTGATTGTTATTTTTATATAATTTTAGGTGGCAGATGAATACATTGGTTTAGATGTATTAAGTACTCAGTCAGATGTTATGGTTTCTAACTTCAGACGGATAAACATTAAAGGATTTCCCATCTATGGAATGGCACAACCAGCCAGACATGTAAGATATTGCATCACAATCTTTATTTAAAGCATCCTCAAGTTTGACTTCCTGAAATAAAGTAAAAAAATGATTTATTATTTTAAAAGGTCTCTCTCTCTTCATCAGATTTTCCAAAAATGTGGTAGATTTAATGTTTCTGCAGCAATTAGAGGCAAATGTATCATCCTGACAAGTCTAGTTTTTCTATTGTATATCCAATGCAAAAGGGAGATAAATCATTTAATTGATTAATATATTATAAATAAAAAGACATGTAAGGTCGGGTTGTTGTGTCTTTGATATGTGCACCATTTAGGGTAAACTTCAACCAAAGCAACAGCAACCAAATATAACAATCAACAAATAGACATTAACATTCAGCCTTTTGCAATAGACAGGTGTTGATACAAAATGTCAAGCTCTAGATGGCCCTTAAAAAATAAAAAGTGAATTAAACAAAGATTGTCAAAGACAACCACTGACAATATACCAGAATTTGGAGGTTTGAAATATACCAAGGAGAAGAAATAACAAAATTTATAACATGTCTGAAGGATTACAGTACCATGCTTGCAAAAACTAATTATTCCAAAACTTAGGCTTTGTATTCCATTAAGCTTTTGACAGTTTCTGACAGGAGATATAATAGTCAAAATGATTCTGATTAAACTATATGTTCATGACATTTAACTTCAGACTAAATGATAGTTTTTAATTTTATCCAAAATGTATTATTTTTATAGGGAGTGACAAAAGTAACAAACCATCTTTTAAGTAGGAAAGTAGGTCACACTTTCCTTGTTTTGATTAACCTGAGAAATGATTGCTCCATAGAACTAGATGGTAATACCTACAGCATCAGAGATTCCAGTTGTCTGGAGGAACCAATTACACATCCATTATTACATAGTCAAGAATTGGAGGTAACTTCTTTAATACTGTAAATTCAGAATTTTTGCGACGTGTTTATTTTTGCGAAAAATGTGACTGTTATAATCCCAATGATTTATGAACTAAATAGGATTTTATTAATATCCCAAAAATTAAAATCACTTGTTAGTCTGAAATGGCAAAATCACAATAATAAATACCCGCAATCAATAACTTCTGAATTTACAGTTGTAGTAGAAGATCTTAAAATGAAAGCATTAAAACTCATTTCATCTTTATTATAAATTTGAAACTTTAGTCATATATCTGTTATACAATTTTGTTTATTTCACATAGATACTTTTTCCTGTATTTTACTGGATTTTGTTTTTAATCTTAGTTAGAGTATATTAAGAAATTTTAAAAAACATCAATGAGAACTTTTATTAATGGCAAAGATAGCTGAAAGATATAAGAAGATGCGTATGAGTGCAAATGAGACAACTCTTTATTCAAGTCATAATAAGTAAACCATTATAGGTCAAAGTACGGTCTTCAACACAGAGCCTTGGTTCACACGGAACAGCAAGCTATAAAGGACTCAAACGAATGACTAGTGTAAAACCATTCAAACAGGAAAACCCACAGTTTAATCTATATAAAAATGAGAAACACTTATGAATCACATAAAAAAAGACAACCACTGAGTAATTGGTTCCTGACCTAGGGCAGGTGCAAACAAATGCAGCAGGTTTAATTGTTTGAATAGGCACCAACCTTCACCCAACCTGAAACAATAGTGTAACATCACAATACAGAAAGGCAGAATATAAATTATCATTTAAAATAGCTTAACCCTATCAAAAGACATAATAACAAAAACAAGTGACCATACACTGAACAAATAAATAAATTTGATCTATGAGCATGATCCTAAAGTGAAGCTCTATCTAAAATTATTATTTTTTATTTCTATGATTTGTTTTTTCAGGAAATAGGGGAAGAAATAAAGAAAGCCATTAAAACACATAGATCAGTTGAGGTAAAGATAATATATTGATGTAATCTGTTGACAAGTTAATATAATGTTGGATGGTAACTTGTAATAGTAGTATTCAAGAAAGTTACTTCTTTCTTAATTTTTTAACATAAAAGTTATATGTTAATTATGATCCTTTCATACTAATTTAGTTTTACAGAATTGATTCTTATTTGCTATTTTCACTGATTAGTTTTATCATACATTTTACAGAAATGTATAATATATGACTTTGTTTTAAGGTTTTATTTTTTGTGAAAATTATCTGAAAATGTATCCTGTGTTTTTATATACCTTTATGTTTACCCTATTGCAGGTTTACCATGAGTTATCTGAGCCATCAGAGGTGATTGAGGTCAGTAGTATATTGACCCCACAGGAGCTGGCATTACAACAGAAACTTCAGACACTAGATATGCAGTACTACCGAGTCCCTCTCACCCATGATATGACACCATGTGAACAGGTGATTAGCTGGTGTACAATGAGTTTTTTTCATATTACAGATTTTTGACTCAAGGTTCTATAGTATTTCTTGGGTAGGATATCCTGGTACCAGCAACAACAAAAAATCTAATATATATATACATTGCAATTTGGGGAGGGGGAGGATGGAGGAAGTTTCCTGTTTTCTCTTGATTTTGTCAAGTATAGGAGACATTTAACAATAAGTCTGTAATATGAAAATGGTCTAATTTGAATTTATTTATTTTCGTGGGTACCAATTTTTGTTGATTAAGGAAAATTTTAATTGTCATGGTTTTGCCGAGGTTTGCATACAAGCCAATAGAAAATTTGTTATTCGTTAGACATTTAATTTTATGGTTCACCTGAACCCATGAAAACCATGAAAATTGGTATCCAACAAATAATAATGAATCCTCAGTATTTAGTTTGGAAATATATATATTAAATTTTAATTACAACTCTGAAACAAGTAAATCTATTATGTTTCTGTATAGGTATCTTGTGTTTGATAATTCATAATGAATACTTGCTCAATTAAAGATTGTGATGTCTTCTTTCAATATAAAATGCAGCAATTATGTGATAAAACCATTATATGATAATTTAAAATCACAATGAAAGAGTTTATGATGCTAATAGATATAAAAAAAAAATGACAGTTCATTGTTTCATTTCTATTATCTCCCCTGGTCAAATATGACATAATTCTAATTGTTCTGTTTTGTATAATCATACAGGACTTTGATGACATATCATCTGTGATCTGTGAGCATTGTCTAAAGAACCAACCTATCAACAACACAGCGTTTTTGTTTTACTGCAGGACAGGCAAAAATAGAACGACGCTAGCTATGGCTATAGCTGGTTTAATTATGTGTCATATACAGGTAAATCACATGGGAAGAAACTTTTTTGTCTGCTTTCTATACTTTGTAGTATGAGATAAATGTTTCAAATGAAAAAAGTGAAGTGTTTCTGATAGACTTATTACAAAAAACAAATATTTAACCTAATCAATATTTCTTGCAACTTGCAAACCCGTAGCCAGCAGGGTTTGAGGGGTTCATGCAAACCCCCCCTGGAAAAAAAAGCTCTACTAAAGTCGACATTCTGATTGAATTGTAAAGTTCTGTTAGAGTTAAGTATGCTTGTATGGACCCCCTTTGCAAATTCTTAGCTGGGACTGGACTTGTCATTTGGGATTAAATTCTATAAGACCTGTTTGAAAGGATGTTAAATATTGGTCTTTTTATGTTATAAAGGTTGCATTTGTTGTTATTAAATATTATGTTTTTTTAGGTAGGAATATCATTAAACATTGGATTTTTTTGCATTTTCAGGGGTTTCCAAAAGGAGCTAATATTGGTGAACAAGAAAGAGTTTCATGTCCGAATGCACAGTATACAAAAGGAGATTTTATGGTAGGGAGAGAAGATGCGAGAGTAAAGTGTTTTTCCCTCTATAAAGTTTGAGAGCAATTTTCGCTTTTTTGTATATATATATGAGTAATATTTCTAGAAGAAGTAAAACATACAATTCAGTGTATTAAATATGGTTACCATGCATTTTATACTTCATGTATTAAATTGAAAGTGAGAAATTAAAAAAAGGGTTTATACATTGAGTGACATTTATTATTGTAAAAGTTATGTCTATAAAAGTTAAATTATTTAACCAGATTTGGTCTATATTTATTATATTTCTGATTTTTTTAAATCACCAGGGTTTTTGAAGAGAATGCATATTATGAACTTGGGATTTCTTTGTAACCCTTTAAACATCAATTCTTTTATTTTCAGATTGTACAAAAACTGGTTAGACTATTACCAAAAGGCCAACAAATAAAACGAGAGGTTGACTTTATTCTTGATGAAATATTTGAAACGATGTCACCTATGCATTTCCATATAAGGGAGGTTATATTTGTGATTTACAACAAGGTAAACATTTTTAGCCCATCTCATTTGGCTTGGGCAACTAGATTTTATACTGTTATCTAGCTGTTCTGAACTGAAATACTTTGTTAACCAACTTATTTTCACAAGTCTTTTATTTTCATGATGTTCACAAGTATAGAAATAACACAAAATTTTATTTAAATCGTGATGTTTATACACTATAAAATTTAGAAAACTGGGATAGTAAAAAAACAGCCAAGAAAGGACTTGACACAAAATAAAGCATCCATAAAAATAGATTCTATTTCAGTATTGCTAGGCTCTTGTAAATACAGACTGGTAAATTATTTGTTATTTAATAGTGTTTCAACTGGCTATTACAATTTATTAAAACCAGTACATTTAAACTAGCTATTGCAATTCATTTTTAAGCCAGTACTTTCCAACTATTCAAATTCATAAGTCAATAACAAACTGAAAATGATGAGGCTAAAAAAAAAAAAACTGTTCAAAATTCACAATATAGAATATCAATACTCAAATAGACTGATAAAAAACCACAGAGTAATTCCAGTGCTCTGTAAGAGTTAGCAGAACGTATTGCTTTGTTTGAATATAGGCAAAAAACTTGAATTGCTCTTTTCCCTGAATCTAATGACATTAAAGAATTTGAGGGTTTTTTTTGTCAAAAATTAGGCAATTTCTGATTTAAACAATAGTGGCCACATGTGGTACCTGTGTGTAGTATGCTTTCCCAATACTGAAGGATAAGTCATGACTTTTCCTTATACTTAAAAGCATGTTATTGTGCTTTATGTTTTTGTAATTTTACAGATCTTGATATAAATGAGGACTTTATTACATGTAGTACCAAATAGAATAAATATTTAAAATTCTGATGTTATTTGGTCATGTACTAATTTGGATGCACCACATATTTATCATATTATGATTTTAACTGCAAATTTAGAACATAACAGCATAATTCTAGTAATGCTATGCTTTGCTTTTGCAGTGCCTAATAAAAAGAAAGATATTATGGACTGTTTATCTGTCCAACATCAAAAATTATTCCCTCTTCCTGCAATAAACTGTGTAAAAATAACTTTTTAAATATTAAAATATTTACATTGAAAAAATAACCTTTCAAGTATTAAAAAACAACTGATTTTCGCAAATACTTTGATGTATTGTTTGACCCTTTCTAGTCAACTCTGCAGCTATTTAATTTCACGATTTTCTAATTAACTTGGTGTAATTTAATAAGGAAAGATCCAAGTTTTTCATATTCATGTTATGTTTCTAATCGCAAAAGTTGCAAAAAATAAATACTTGCTAAAATAATTTGTTTTTACAGTATGTACCTAGTAAAAATAACCTTTATATATTGAAGTATACACAAAGTAAAAATAATGTTTCAATTTTTCTTTTCATTGATATAAATATTTGTTGTCTGGTGAAATTTTAAAGGGTCACAAAATTTAATTGCAGTTTTGATTAAGACATGAAAAATATTCAAAAATTATGCACCAAAAGAAACAATCCGTCATAGTATTAGATTCTGCATAATTATATAATTATGTCCTCTATCAAAAGTTTATACCCTGATTTAATCATTTCAGATATTTTTTATAAAGACCAGAATTGTAATAATCCGATAATATTTGAAGAACTTCTTTTGTTGCCTTTAATCATTATTGTAATTCAAATTTTACAGATCAAAAATGCAAAGAATGATGAAGACAAACAGCATCTGAAACAACAGAGTATAGATGCTCTAGAAAGATATTTGTATCTAATAATGTTCAACGCTTATCTTCATCATGATAAGAAAATACAGTGGTCAAGATCCTTCAGTGAATGGATGAAAAAGGTAAAACCTTTATTGTACTCTTCATATTAAACAGTTGATTTTTTTATTTTAGTTGGTTGGATACTGTATTTCAGAAGAAAATTGTATGCACCCTGTTTTTTAAAATGTGCTTTCAGGAATTATCTTTCTTAAGCTTGCCAAGTCAGTTCTCAATTTGGTTATTCATTTACAGGTACTGTAACTTCAGAAATAATGGTGTGCATTTATTATTGCGATTTTGTCATTTTAGACACTAATGCGATTTTAGTTATTGTGATTTTTGGAAATAATCCTGCTTAATTCATATAAAATATCTTAAAATGCGAGTTTAAATTATTGCGTTTACAACTCTGTGTCGCAATTTTCGCTATAATAAAAACCTCGCAATAATTTCTGAGTTTACAGTAATATAATAACAAAGGATATTGGGTACTGTCCATAACTCAAATCAGTCCCTGCTCCATAGAAGCATGTAAAGAACAAAGGAACAGCGCTTCCATTGCTTTTTCATCCTCTCACATATAGAAAAATAGATATATTTGTTAGCTTTGAGCTAGTCCAGTTTTGAAAGCACTCTGTCTATTTCTACACTTATTTGCTTGATAAAACTCTTTCTTTGATTGTAGATTAATTAAAAATACTTCAAATGTTTATTTCACAAAGACTTGTATTATATTTTTTCAGTGTGTAACTTTTCTTAACTGTTTTTCAGGTTGCTGTGAAAATTGGGGTGTATCAGTTACTTGACAATTTGGGTTTCTATGACTTTGAGAAAGTTCCTACATCATTTAAGACAATGAAGGAGCGATGGTGTAATCGTGGACAGAATTTACCGTTTCAGGGATCATTCGTCTAAGTGGTCAAATTTCCTGGAAATATTAATAATGACAGAATTAATGAAGTGATTATATATTATAAATATGTGATATTTATTTTAAGCAGTTTGTGATTTTATAAGATATGTTTTATCAAAATGAAAGTTTTATAACAATTGTCATGACATACCTAGTTTACCTTGTATATACAACTGGTAAATGGATATAGGATTGTATATTCCAATACATGGATATATGTTGAACCTCAAGAAGAGTTTTATATGAGTTTAAAAGAATTAAATATACTTTACTATTTACCAGAATTCTCCACCACCCTTAAAATAATTGTCTTTTTTCACCATTGTTTATTTTCAATTAAATTGTAAATAAAAATGGAAGGTTATTATACATATAATATATATATATACTTACAGTCACAGGTTAATTATTGTATAAGGCTCTTTCAGGGGGAAAACATTAATGCTTGTGGCCAGGGATTGAACATCACATGATATTTATTTGATATTGTTTCTGTTGGTAATGACTTAGGAAGCATAAACAGGTATTCTATTACAAATGGAAATAAAAATTATTGACGGTGAGATATAGAAAAGTGTTGCCCACCACAATCAGTCTACATTTTCCCCCTGAAATTACCATAAGGTAATTAACATCCCATGGATGAATGCTTTTTATTCTAATCACTTTGGAAAAAAGGCAATGAGAACAAATTATATTTATTTCAAACATACAGTAAATTCAAAATTGATTGTGTGCTTTCTCTATTGCATTTTTGAAGAATATACAAAAATACAAGATTTATTATGTGAATTTGGGAAGAGGAGCATATAGATATGTATGAGATATCAGATTGCTTACTTATTTTTTTATACTCGTCCATTCGCATTATTGCATTATTTGTATTAATAAAAACCTCATAATAATAAATGCATTTGCTGTAATTCATAAATAAATAGGTTTTTTTCTGGTAAGTATATTGTATCAAAATCATATAAAATGAAACTTGTTCTTAAAGATTCAACAAAGTTCAGTGTAGCAAATGAAACTTCTCAGTGACAGTAAAATGGATATTGGGACCATTGAAAATTGATGGTGAAGAATCTATAAATACCAGATTGCTATTATCATTCTTATGTATTTGAATAATTTAAATATTAAACTTAATTTATTTAATAACATTTCATGTGGTTTTTTTCACCATTTTCAACAGTCATATATGGATTTGACACAAGTTATAGTTTGAAATGAAATAGGAAGTTACTTCAAATATTGCATTAGGCTAAATGATTTTATAAGCTTTACTTGCCTGTTTAGAATGGATCGTTGTATAAGCAGAATAAGCCATTTTTGTTGATTATATAAACGCTGTCAATTTAGACATATTTGCAGAATGTTACTTGCAATTTCAATGCATTTTATGTAGTGTTATTAATAAGGAATAATATGATAAATATATTTGGTATCTGGATTCCTTGCAAGGCTTAATTGTATTTTCATCAGACAAGATTCACCTGACCTCAACCTCATTTCATGGATCAGTGATCACTGTAAAGTTTGTTATGGTCAAGTCTGTATTCTAGATACTTAAAGCAATAGGCCAACTATATTTGGTGTGTAAGGTGTACATGTCTGGCAGTGTTGAAACAAACCTTATTTTCATGGTTCATAAGTTAATGTTAAATGTGTGTGGTCTTGTTGTAAAAAACGATAGGCCACTATATTTTATGTATGGAATAATTATAAGTGAACATATCTATCTGTCATGGTTTGTCTTACCTTGATTCCTTTTCCTTGTTATTGATAAGGTAACGTATATGTGATGATTGTAGTAGATTAACTTTCATATAACAGAATGTCAACAAAAATTAAATTATGATAAGTTAGGCAGGATAAGACAGTTTAGTGTGTGCACCTGTCATCACTTTTGTTTTCAGATTCTTAAATAATAAGTTCAACTTTATGGAGTTTACAGAATACTTGTAAGTTGAATATGCTGCCTAACAGTTTTTTATCTGACCTGAATATTATTTTCATGGTTCAAATGTCAAAGTTAAGTTTTGGTGATCAGGTCTGTGTCTCAGATACTGCTATACTATTTGTAACAGGTCAGCAATATGAGAAGTATAGACCGGTTGATGGACGTACATACAAGCTCATTGGGAAGGATTTGTCTTTTAATACAAGTTGTGACAACGTTATACTTGACTTTTTATATGCTGTAGGGATGACTGCCTTTATGGGTGTCATGAGGTCAATAATCCTGTTTCTGGACAACATTTAAACAGTTAACATTATCCGTACCATAGTTGGTCTGTTAACAGCCACAAACAACTGCAGACATTGATTTTGCCTTCAAAGTTCTAGGTCACAGCATACATGGCATATTGAGACAAATCTGGCATCCCTCACCAATCTTCAACTTTTACAGAAATCTTGTCATCCGACCTCCAAAGCCAATTGCAGTATTTTACCTTTTTATTGTTCAAAGTTTCAATTGTCTTATATTATACCTTTAAAGGCGTTATTAAAATAAAATACTTAAATTAGCCAAACACTATTATTTAAGGTCAATCATTCGACTTTTTTAGAGAAGAAAAAAAGGTGATCGATTTTGCTTTTCTTCTATTATCTTTTTAAGTCAATGGCACAATTGCATGATTAAATGATGCATTTCCATACAAAAAACAACACTGAACCTACGAAGTTTAATCTCATAATCTTTATACTTAATCGTTGTACACAGATGGCCACATGAGATGATGTCAAGGTCATGTGACCTGCTAAAACTAAGATTACAAGATGATCCTTCCATAGATGTAATACTCATCTATGGTACATATCTTTACCAAAATGTTGTGGTTTTTGATATTATCCGTTCCGAATCGCATATAAAAAAGTATAACAAAATCATCGAAATTTAAGATAAATTCGAAAATGGGAAATCCATAAAACTAATAAAATCAAGCTTCATCGACCAACGAAACGAGTGGAAAACAACTGACATATTATCTGTATCTGTATTCCTGACTTGATCTATGGATTGTAATAAAATTTTGGAAAATTTTAATGCAATGACAATTGGTAATTACAATTTCTAGTGAATCAAAAAAATTAACAGGATTGTTTTTCTATAAAATTGCATGATGAAACACCAATAAAAGAACCACGGAGACGAGTAACAATGTTCAAAAGACAAGATTCGAAAAAAAGAGCATTTAAAGTAGGAAACGGTAGTATAGAAAAATCATATAGTCAATGGTTCGCTCGAACTGTCTTAGCACAAACAGACATATAATGACGACTTTGTGTGGATTACCGGTAATTAAATTAAAAGACCATAAAAGATGCTTATCCAATACCGAGGATTGAAGATAACGTGGATGCTTTGTGTGGATCTCAGAGCGTCTCATTGGTCTCATAACTAGTATTGGATGTGGCTTATCAATTACCAATGACAAACGGATGATAATATCTTTATTTATCTGACCTCCTATACATTTCTAGGAATATGATTGGTTAAAAGCGTCCTCGTGGAGACCGTGTATAATTGATATTAGGTTAGAAGGGAGGTGGGTCTTATTTCAAACACAGTAAGTAGTGGTGTTACGTCCCTTTGTATTCCATATTAAGTAAAGGGAGGCGGGGCTTATTTCATACAAGGTTAGTAGTGGTGTTACTTCCCTTCATAAAAACAAAACGGTACTGAGAAAAAAATCTTAAAGGTTCAACAGACGAAGAAATTGATGATTAAGATGGAAATAAATTCACAAAACCAATTTAAACATAACAAGTTGTTATTATTGGCATCTGTTTTTGTAGGATCAATGGAAGTAGCTAGTTTCTTAATGTTAACAGTATCGAAGACTTGCTAATTTTGATAGGTCACAAGTCTAAATTTCACATTGTAAAATAGTCTGTAAGATAAATTCGTTACATAGTGTGCTGGTGACGTAATACGCTCTTACGTCATATGAAATTTACTGACCCCATATATACCGTATTAGGTCACTAGCACACTATGTAACAGTAATAATATTATTGGCATTTGAACGATGTTATGTGGCATCACCGTTGCAGATTACAATGAAAGCAGGAGTTAGTGGACTTTGGCGGTTTATTGAAGTGTTATATTTTGATGAAAATATAACGGGAAATCATTTAATGACCATCTTTCAAACCTTTGTAAAATTATTGACAGGCTTAAAACGGCTAGATTGGAAATAAAACCGAAATACTATGCATTCGATATGAAGCAATATCTAGGACACGTTATGAAGCAATATTTAGTACACACAATTTCAAAAGATAATATAAAACTGAACGACAAAAGGGTTAAGCTGTTCCTAGCAAGGTGTTTCTGAAAAATGTCATTCTTCGGTAGTAAAGAAATACATTAGAATTAGTGTTAAAACTGAAAGTAGACTTCTTTCTTTAATTGGCGAATGTGAATGAAAGTATATGATTGTGTGTATGTCTTGTTACAGAAGTGTGAATTAAGTTATAAGATAATAATAACATTATAATTTTATATTGTGTATAAAATATATATTGTATAAAATATATATTAAAAGGGGCACTCTTCAATTTATTACCGTTGTTTTGGTGCTTTTACCATATTGATTTGAATTATGGTCTAGATTAAAAGGGAAAAGCGTTTAAGCCTTAAAAAAAGTATATTTACCCCACCACATACTGATGTGCTGTCCGCATTCGAAAACGAATCAATGGTTAGCTTTTTTTGTATCTTTAAATCTTTGGTAATTTGGCAAATGTTGTGTTATCTAAGATCTTTAGTAGTTACTGTAGAATGTATTGATCATCTCTAAACTGTACAACTCAGAGAGATTGGTATCTATCTATTGTTGAAGTCTGTAAGCTGAATTATGTATGTTTGTTGTATTTTGTGTCATTTTGGGTTGCTGTCTCCTTTCAGTCGTTGAGAATCATGATACGTGCGCTAAAAAGGTTGGAACCAAATGTTCCCATATTTCATTTACACAGAATCTGTACTCACAGGTAAGGGATTGTTGATTATAGTTTAACTAATACTAAAATTCTTTCTTGTTTTTCTGTATTAGACATTTCACAATATCATGTCTTTCTGTGATGTTTAATCTATTGGTATATGGAGTCTTATATGAAGTACAGCAACCTATATAGAACTAAATTCATAACAGTGTGGTCGACGGTAAAACGTTTATTGGTAATTATTCTGAAAAATTCACCTATAACTTGTTTGTCGTTGGCGATGATTTTATGCTCACTCAGTCTATCAGAGGCCTTCAAGTGGGGATTTAAATAATCACTTGTTAACACATTTTGATACATAAAATGAAACTTTCTTTTCACAAATCATTTAAGGAATTTGTTTTAAATAATTTGTTTACCATCACTTACTACAGTTTCACTTTTAAGAATGATAATGTTCAGATCTGATATCAATAAATAGTGATAAAAAAAAGTTTATTCATTGTAAAAAAAAACAAACTTGTAAGTAATGGGGACCCGCGTTATTTCACAAAATATCTTATTGATTAAGAGAACAAAATAATTTAAGACCTTCTATTTATTCAATGCTAACCATGTGAGCTATGTTTGTGAAGAGTTCCAGATGACAAAAAAAATCATTTTTTTGTTGTTGTTATAAACCATAAATCGATCCGTTCATTCAGATATTTGTCAATTTCCCTTGGCTCTTAAGTCCAACACACAACTTTTCTCGAAATTGGTATTTTTCTTACAAAAATTACATTCATGTGATGTATTCTTTTGATGGAGAATGAATGTTGCACCTTATTTTTTTTTTTGTCAATTTTTTTGGGTGTGCGTATCATTGACGTATAAGACGTCAACCTGACACCCCTTTATTCAAAAACATACGAGATGGCATTCATGACAAAATAACTAAATTAAACTTACAGCAGAAGAGAGATAATGAACACCTCCTTTATAGTCTACTAAAGATCGAAGTCACTGGTCTTTTTTAAAAATGATGTAAACTTATAAAGGAAACAACACACAAAATAGTTCGAATATTTATATTCATTTGGAAAAAGTAACGATGTGTAAATTATAACAATTATCTTATTTCAATTGAAAATCAAACTGTTGAATTTTTCCGCTGCGAGCAAATTTTTACTTTTAGTCGTATTTGAAATTCAATATTAATCTTGTATTCTTGTTGGAAGTTGCACTGTGTAGTTTATACTCTTGTATTTTTTGATGCCACACAAATCCAACACAGACAAAAAATGGTAGGTTTAAGAAATAATTGATACAAACTATACTTTATTGTAGTTTTAACATGGGTAGGCATTATATTCATGGTTATTTTTGCCCGAGCGATATCGAAAAACTATTATAAAAAGTGTACTAGTTCAGTGAAAATGTACGCCGTACTTTACTCCTAAACAAATAAATGAACAAAAATTAATAAACATACAAAACTTCCAAAGGCCAGAGGCTCCTTACTTCGGACAGGAGGAACAAATGCGTCCTGTATGATTTTTTAAATAAATTCATCTTTTAAAAATAGTCGAAAACAAAATTGTCTGTCCAATGGAAATGTGCATTATAGAAACATAGATTAGAAGCTGGGTGCAAAAGTTGACGACAAGATCTATTTACAATTTGAGTATGGCCTTATACTATTAACCTGAAATAAATATATTTATAGCAATTCCCTTGATACGAATACATGTTGTCTTGGACTTGTTTTGCTCTTTGGTTGGGTTGTTGTCTCTATGACAATTCAATTCTCATTCTTATCATAGATATAACTGCATGTAAAAAAAAGAATGTGTGGTGTGATAGACAATCATACAAATTCTTTCCAGGGACCAACAGGTGTTAGCAAACTATAGGCCCCCGTATGGCCTTCAACCATTAGCAAAATACACACTTTATAAAATGAAAGCTCCAAGAGGTCTTGGCATGTAAAAACGAACACGAAAGTTGAGCGAGAGAAAAACAATAAGGATACCGCATGAAAATTGGAAATGGTCCGCAATATTACTTTAGTCAACTCACTAAGTTGAAATTAAAGACCTTGAAAATTTTAGCCTTTTCAATGGATGTGATGTATGTTTAAAAAAATCATGGTTTGTTTAGACATTTAATTCAAGTCTTGGTTTTAAATTATTTGCAAGTAAGTTTAAAGTATTTAAAACAAATAATAACTCACAGAAAGACGTCAAATCCATCAACAAAAGAAAGAAAAAAAATGAATAGACGACCTATAACGCACAGAATATCATGTATGTGTTCGGGCCGTATAAGTATTTGGACCATACGCGAATGGTCGGGAACATATTTTATTTGCGATCACAAAATGCACGAAGTCGTCCATTTCTATGTAAATTGGGTCGATTTGAATATAAATAAGATGAATGCGTTTCTGTTGCCAAGTGTTTTACACAAAGTAGTAGCAGTATAGCAGAACATTTTACCAATACAATACCGTAAATGCATGCAAATTTCACAAGGTTTAATCCAAATAGCTTTCTTACTATCCAATAACTTTCAAGTACGAAAAAGACGGCAGAAGTATATTTTGTTTGTATGTTATGTATTTGCACAACTTTTGAAAGTGGATTATGCATTCGTTCTAAAATAAATGTTTAGACCAGATAAAAAAGTTTAAAAGATGACATAATTCGACAATCGCAATTTTTAAATAGGTTTGACGTCCGAAAAAGATAATCAATCAACACATGCATTGCAATTTTTTAAACCAGTAAGTCATTCTTTTTTTCAAAACACAAATTCCTGATTAGTAATTCGAATTATTTTATTTAGGCGTTGAGAACCTTTGGTGACCCCACAGTTTAAATGTCTATACTAAGGACGTCGTGAGCAATGGGCGTTATAGACGAACGTTCACCTAATCTGACCCAGTCAATGGGAAATTAAAGTGCGCCAATCAATGTCCACAACCACACTGTTATTAATTCGATTCTATAATCCTTGCTTTCGTTGAGATATAGAGACCCTACACGAGTTCTACAATCCGTCGTCAACATTATAAGTTCAGTCTGTGGACTAAAAAAATACCAATAACTTTATCAAAAGTCCATGGAAATGTACTCAGACGAGCAAAATTTTTTATTTTTTATTTTTGATTTAACTTTCTAATAAAAGATCTTTTGATCAGTAAACATCAAGATACAGTTTGGATTTCAGTTTTTAAACCACAGCACTCAGCACGAAGAGCGAAAAATAGCCCTCTTTTTCCATCGGCGACTTCATGGAGGTTTAACAAAGATGTGCCAGTCTATAGATATTTCTCTATTGAAATTTGTCCGATATACAAGGTCATGTCTGCTATTTCGTTTAAATTCGTCAATCTTCGGGGTCGTCGTCCGAAAACTTTTTACATTATCCTAATGTTTATTAAACTTATAGAATGGTTATGAAATCAACTTTACGAGAGTTTTACATTTCTTTCCAACTGAATTTAAAAAAAAAACATGGCAAACATACAGATACAGATAACAATTTGCAGGATATAAAGAAATATTTCGAACAACTATTGTGATTAATGTAATAATGAAATCATGCATATTAAAATGAAAATATAGTTTAATTTCATCAACTGATTACATAAAACAAGAACTCAGACAACTTAAGTGTGACTTCTATAAATGATAAGTTTATAAGGTGTGGTTATCTGGAAACATTTCCGAAGACCTTATGTTGCAATTAAAAGTTTATTTGAGAGTTTAAAATCTTTATTCATAGATAAACATGTACAGCATGAAGGAACTTATAGTTTTGTTGTATTGTTTTATGTTGCCTGCTTTACACTTTGCAACAAGGCAAGCACATAGATCCCTGAAAAATGAAATAGAAAATAATGAAACAAAAAATTATGTTTCGTCATAAAAGTTAAAAATCTCCTATTTTGCAAATTCAAAACTACTGAACATGCTAAACTAAGATCGAGTATACAGTCCTCACTGAATGACTTACAAACAATTTGTGTTTTAGTGTCTTTGGTATCTTTGAACTTAAGAGGATGGGGCAGTGGATTTTTTTGGTGGCCGTCTTTGTCTATATTTCAGGGTTGGTTTTTTTCGGTAAACATATATATATAAGTGTTCTTGGTTTATTTATTTTTAATGTGTGAGCTTATTTGTTATGGGGAAGGTAGACAAGATCTAATTGTTTCTTCTAATATCGACAAACCTGTCCTACAATTATCTTTATGTATTGTCATGGATTAATTAACAGGTGGATGTATCGTATTAAAATATATATTTTACCATTTTTTTGACTAATTATGCTATCGATGTATTTTGGGGAAAATTTATTATATATATACATAAAAATATAAAAACAAAATTGAAAATCAGGTCATTTCTCCTGAAGTCGATTTCTTAAAACTAAAAGCTTCTATACTAGTATATATGAGTATATAACATCAAAGTACTGTACTGAAGTACAGAACAATGGATGATCGCAAGTTCTGGTGGATCACTTGCCTATACTAAGAATTTAAATGAAACTTATAAACAAAAACTCAAACAGAAAAAAATCCAATGGAACAATTAAAATTATAATGAAAAGATTAAAAGACACTAAAATTATCAAAAGAAAAAGACGAAAGATGGTACGGTGCATACAGCATCCAACAAAACACTACAAAATAGGATAAAGCTTGATAAGTTAAACACTAACCCAGCCAAAAACCAGGGATTCCCCCATGTGTTACAGACGAATAAGCAACCAAGATCAACTAGTATCACCCGTCTTGTATAAACTGACAATCAAACGCTTGTGGAAAAGTTGTATTCGGTGATGTAATAAACAAGAAATGAAATAGCTTATGATACGTACTTTTTGATTCTCACAGATATATCCCAAACTGCTCTTACAGGTCCCATCATTCCAGGAAAACCTATATGCCATGGAAATCAGCGCACAATCTTCATTACCACCATAGTCGTTTGGTTCGTTAGGATGCCACCCGGAGTATTGTACTTTAGACAAATCGTTCATCCATCTCCAGTCTCCTTCTTTTAAATGATCTGCTGCTCCGAGCCAATATTCTTGTTTTATCACTTACATTTTAAGGAAAACGAAAAATAAAAATAACAAAAAAGTTGTACACGTCGTTTACTCTAAACAGTGCGCAATAAAAACAACTTCACTTTTTAAATATGTATTGTTATTGTTTGCACTGGATATTATCTTTTCCTTGTCTCATCTTGTGTTGGATGAATTATTATGTTATTATGCCTATGCAGAAGTTGATAAAATCTCCAGAAAAAAATATAAGAACAGCACAGTAGTGACTAGTACGTGGTATTATGTTTGTCTGATTTTTACATGGACGTAAGTTTGAAGATTCACCTTAAAGTTTGCATTCATACATTTATTGTTGGCTAAATAAATAAATGTTTGAAGCCGTTTGCGATAATTAAGAATTGGATAAAAAATAAACCTACCGTTAGTAATACGCAAGTGCTATCGAAATGATGCTTCTCTTAGTATATATATATGCTTACTATATGTTTTAGAAGTAAAAATGTAAAAATGTATAATATGAACGACCTCATTCAGATCGTACAAATCACATACGTTTATTAGTAATCGTTTTCTTGATCCAGGAGTTTTCATTTGAATCTGCAATCTTGACAAGATATGATCCCATATTTCTACATTTTCTCTGCAAATAAAAAAAAATGAAGTTGTATGTACTTTTGGCCATTCGCTAATTTTACCACGGTATAGATCAAATTTAATTATTAGCGTAATTTGATTATCAGACACTCTATCAAGCCTCTTTTAAGAAATCCGAAGCTCAATTTACAAGTTATTGTTGAAATATTTGTAAGTGAATGTCGATGACAATTGCAAAGAGTAAATTATGGTTGAACATTTATAAATAAAAGTATATCAAACAATATTAGATATATAATACAAAAGGCTTCAATCAGAGACGGTATATATTTTTTTCACAATACACATGATACAGTTTTTTCAACTATATTTTATAGTTTATTCTTACTTTGTACTGTTATACACAATTCTTCAATGTTGGGGAAGTGTATGGGCCTTTGGCGCCAACCATAATTTTATCAGACATTCTATCGGGGTCGATTTCATGTTCATCATGTGTTCATCGCTTTACTTAACAGATTATAATTACATTAGATGTATGTTTCATTATAATACGTTATTCTGATTGACCAACTGCAGATCACATGTTATTCCGTAAGCAATTGCATTACACAATACAATTTATCATTCATGATGACACGAGGTCCCACGATAAAGTGCACAGGTGAATTAAAGAAAAACTTGATAAAAATCGTGTTTCTATGATCCTAGCTAAAAATTGTAATTATAAGTATTGAATGTTTCTTTTTGTAACTTTATAGGGTTGTAAAAGCGTTGACCGTGTGCACATTTTTAGAATGAAGCGCTTCCGCGCTTCATACAAAATGTATTTCGGTCAACGCTTTTTCACCCCAATAAATTTACAAAAAGAAGCATTCAATTCTTAAATAGAATTTCTGATAAAAATTGTCTAAAAATAAAAAACACAGAAGCTATTGAAGAGACGAAAAATACAATTAACTTCAATTTATTACAATATATATATTTATAATCAAAACTAGCAAAACTCGATGGTATTTTCATATTCGGTGTATAATAAGATCTTAAAAGACTTTCGAGACTTACTTCAGCCTCAAACCACGTCATTTTGTCTGATGAAAAGTAATAGCAGTGATTCTTGTATTCCTTCCAACCTGCTGGACATCTTGGAGATTTTCCTAATAATTAAATGAATATCATATATACAGATTCATTGTATGGTACAGAGAACAGCGTTGATGCATGTATATCTTTAAAGTTTCTTCTCTGTTCTAGATTGTTTTGAGTCATAAATATTGTTCTTACCATTAAGTTTGTCTTCCAAAGTCTTCAGCGATGACCGTATGCCAGATATGATCGACTTTTCGTCTTTTCCATAGCATGTCTCGGACTTATTCACAGAAACACAACAGAATATCACCAGCAGGGCACAGACAAACATTCTAAATGTATAAGAGTATTGTAGGATATAGTGTAATTATGGTAAAAGTAAAACAATTTTATAATAAAAGATAGCAATATACTAAGAGATTATAATATAGTTATGTTACAGACCTTCAGATTCTCCGTCACGGTACGGTTTCCGCTATTTACTTAAACTGGCCCATCAAGTTATATAGCACTATTCTGCGGGAAGAAATATAAGATGTGCAACCTTTTCATGTGAAGCTTAACAATCAATAAGCATCAATGATATTTTGGCACAAGATTCTGGTATTATATTACGTAACATGGGTTTGGCGTCAATAAACAACACAACAACGTAAAATTCTCAATGATTCCAACTTGCAGCTGCTTCCCGGTAAAGACTGCTAATTATTAAACAAATCTATTTTATTTCTCAATTTGACCTACCGAATTAAGACATATCACCGAGTGTGTGCTTACGAGTAACATGACGTGCCATATATGGAGCAGGATCGCATCCAGTTATTGGAGGATGGGATTCGTGTTGTTCAGTCTTTAGTTTTCTGTGTTAGATTTTCACGGTGTACTACACATGTACAGCTACTTTTGCATTTTAGATTTGTGGTACATATATTAAATAGTACATAAATAGTACCTATGCAAACGTAGCTGTGTACCTGATAATGACTAGAATACATAAACTATTTTAGTTTAATCAGATTAAAAGTTATAATCGATTCGTAATAATGGGTCAATAGTTTTTGTCGTTTGGCCTGACCGGTCGTATAATGTAGACGGAAAACTGAACGTTTCCATACCGCTACCGGTGAAGAAATTAAAATACAAAATTCCAAAAATGGCTGCCATCATTAGAAACCAATGTAAACATTTTTACCAAAACCCCGTCCTTTTAAGCGAATAATGAATAATAATGGATGGAAAAGTTAAATCAAGAGGAACAACATCTGTACCAAGTTCTGTAGGTCGGCAGATTGGTGTTCTACCTGTTGGAAATCCACCAGTTCGTCCTAGAAAACCTAAATCGAGGTGTGTTACGAAAGTGAGACCTTTAGAAAAGTTTAGTGAAATAAAAAGTTTCAAAGTTTCAAAAGAAAAACTTTAAACATGAAGTTGAACATGAATAATATATGAATTATAAATAACCTTTATAAGTTAATTTAAAGTGGATAATGAATCAAAACATATGTTTTATTGATCAACAAAACAATGATAATGCCAATGAGACAGCTATTCAGTAAAGATAAAAAGCCAAAGCTGTAAGAAATAACAGGTGCCAGACATTTTTTTTTGTTACTTTGTGTGGTGGGATACACCTTATCACTATTTGGAAATCTGTCCAGGTTTATCCAATAATATGTCCTGCTAGAAAAATTGATGTGGTACTACAATCACTTTTTGTGGCATCCAACATTTTGTACTAGGCCAAAATAAATAATATGTGTGTTTCATATTACATCTTTGAAACAAATAGGGTACCTTTATGTAGGTACATGTATGTAGGAATGTTTTGTTATTTTACCACTTTTTTTTACATTGAGTCTATGGGAGGGACATTAAGGTAAAGGCTATTTTGAGCCCCAAAATAGGGAGGATAGGGTAATTATAACTCATAGGAAACACACATTTTTTATTTGACCTTATGACATCAAAATTTTACAGGCTTTTGTGATGTCCAGCAATGGCGTACACATAGCTATAAGGTGTATTACTTCCTTTCAGATACTATTAGCCAGCTGCTGAGTTAAAGAAAAGATTCTTGAGCTCTTTTCGAAAGAGCATCTCCTTTTACACAAATGCAGGAGACAATTTCATTTTTCTATAAAAACATGGTCCTCAGTGGTTATATTTGGAGCCCAACTAAAAAAAAGTCGGGTTAGCGAGGATTTCTAGCATTGGTATAATTTGTTAAAAGTCATGATGTTAAGATGACTCTTGAAGTGATTTAAGAAGCATCAGTTGACATGATTTATAATTACAAATCTTTCTAAAATTGTCCATTGATACAGTTTTGTAAATTGTCCATTGATAAATTTTTGAAATGGTTAGAATCTTAGGCTTTAAAATATTCAGCTTTAAGCCTACCTGATGAATTTTAACCAAGAAATTATTTCGGCCACATGAACACAAATGATGAAATTATTATATCGTACTGTTTTAATTTTTGGATACATTAGTCCTCAATTTAGACTTTTTAGATTTTTACAATCATAAATAATTAAAACATTGAAACTTTTCTTAGGTTTACAGCATATATATTTAATGGTTTTCAGCAATTCCTTTACTCTCCCTATTACTGATAGTGGAAGAACAAAAATAAGCCCTCCAAGTCCTCACAGTTCAAGAAGTCAGAGACTAAGTTATAGAAGACCAATTACTCAGGATGCTGCTTACAGTCAGGGTTTACAAGAAAATGATATCAAATTTGTCAATGTTCCAAACAGAAAAGTTAGTGCACAAAGACTACCACCCTCCAGTTTAGTACAGAAAGCCAGGCGTCTTCCGCTGAATTCAATTGAAACTGATCTGGACCATGTGGTAGACATCCCAAACAGAAAATTAAGTGGCAGTAAACGTCCCTCGTCTGGATCTGCAAAAAGACGCAGTCGTCCTTCATCAGGGAATCGGCAGACAGATGCACCAAAAGAACTTGATGATGATGATGAAATATCTCATAAGTTTAAGACTATATCTGAGCATGAAATTGTAAGTGATTCCATTAAATGTGTTTAAGAAATATATGATAATATTTTCTTGGGATCAGTTTACTACCATACTAACCTGCCCTTTAAAAAAAGTAAAATTTCAATTTAAATGCTACATTTTGTATATTTTGAGCAGAATGTACATGCACACAGAAATTATACATTTAGTGTTTATTTGATTAAACGTGCATTATTTAAGCTGTGGATTTCAAATATTTTGGCCACGAGCATCACTGAACATGCTGAAGAGACATGTATTGCCGAAATGCGCATCTGGTGCCAGAAAATTGAATTCAAATTATATATAATTGAACTTAAATTAAATTTCAAAAAGTTAATATTATACTTGGGTTTCAAACTCTTTATAATATGTACATGTATAAAGCGTCAAAGAATCTATAAGCTTGTTGAGTAATTTATTTTTAGTTACATTCATTTAGTATTATTATAATTCAACTAAATGATTCACCAAAATAAAGGTAAAACATGTAAAAGTACATGTACCCTGGTAAGTAACATTATTTGTTCTGTTGGTTATCAAATTTAAATCATGCAAAGGATATATTTCTTGACACCATGAAGAAATTTAAGTATCAACTGATTTGAAATGTTGTAGCTTGAAGCCAACCATGAGAGAGATCCAGAGAAGATATATGAGATTAACCTGTATGCTGCTGACCTGACAAAGATCAATAATTTACAAAGAGTAAGGCCGTACATTCTTTTTAAACTTCATTACATCTTTTTCAGTACAATGTATTAAAAACATGTAAATGGAGGGGAGATAATGCAATAAATTAGATTGAAACTGGTAAACTTGTATATAGTTTAATCCCATCCTTCTTAAACATTTTTGCTCCTCTTGCTTTATTATTCTTGCCAGATATTCAGACTCCTCTGGTTTTATCCATGTTATACCATAAACAAAATTGCCCTATAATTCCTAATTTTGGCAAGCCTGCGACTTTTCAGTTTTGTAGATGAGTGATCCAAAATTCTGTCAGTGTTGTCGCAATCAGCAAATATTCACTCTGTGGTTTAAGGTTTAAGTTTTTTGATTTTTTTTTAATGACTTTCTTAAACTATCCTGGATTTCTACCAAACTTGGACAGAAGCTTGTTTTTTTGTTTTTTTTTATCAAAAGCTAGTATCTAAAAAAAAAATTAATTTCTGTTTTTCCATACATTACCTATAAATGGACTTGCGAAAATGTAGTTTTTCTTTCATTTAACATTACATACAGTCTGCAGTTAATGTTTTAAAAATATTTATTAGATTCATAAAGAAGGCGAGACACTGGGTTCTGTGAAACCCTTAGGAATTTTATTACATATAGATTAAAAAGCCATATTGGAAAATCTTATTTAATCTATATACTATCAATGTATTAGTTGTTTAAAAAGCTTATTACTTGAAACAGAATAGCAAACATCCTAAATTCTTGTCAGTTTGAACCACAAACATGAATATGTACTTATTCTTGATAAAGATGATAGTCTTGAAACTTCATATTGATAATAGCAAGTTTTATATTATTGGATTCTTAATATTTACATCATTTTATTCTTATTCTCATTTTTTTCAGTTTAAGAAATTGAGAGTGCTTGATTTATCCTGCAATTATATTGAAAGAATTGAAAACCTAAGTGAAAATGTGGTAAGATATGTATGATATATTAGTCTCTCATGGATTTTATTACCCCCCCTCCCCCTGTCAAATGGTTGGAAAATATTTCAATGAAGTGGACATGCTGTTTCTTTTTTTATTATGCATACAAATCGAAAAGAAGTTATTGCAATAATTATTTAGATAAAAATACTAAATATATCATTTGCTTTTGCAGAACTTTGCTAATTTTCATAAGTTGAAATTTTCAATAAAGGTTACCAAAAACTAATACATCAAAAACAAGAAGAAGAGAAAAAATACAGCAAAACAAGATGAAAAAAGAAAAAAACAGGAATTTACTGGACGTTGTAAACCTACGTCATAGACATTGCATTGGGAAATCTATATTTGGGTATACGGACACTGTTCCAAATCTCATATTTACCTTTCGTGATTTTTGCTGCAGTGAATATAATGTTTTATCAAAAAGGATTTCCTATGCTTTTAGCCAATGAGGAAACAGAAAATTTAAAGTCATATAATAAAAGAATACATCATTTACAGATTTTATTTGGAGCATCTAGTATCTTTCCAGACTTTTGCTCTTTTATCTCATATTTGTCTCATTGAAATCTTGAAATTGAACAGTTTTAGTCATGTTAGTGCTGATTCAAGGCATCAGAATTATACAATGTATGATATGTAGATAAAAAGTGTGTGTTTTTTGTAGGATATCAGAGAGCTGAAAATGTATGGAAATAGGATACACCAGTTGGAAAATCTATATAGGTTTGTATTCAAACTACTTTATAACATCCTACTTATGTCATTGTAGATTTATATTGTCATAAAATGTGTGGAATCAATAGTCTAATTACCAATTCCCGTAAATGACTCTGTAATTAGAGATCCCTTCTTTAAGTTGTCTCCCTTATGAGGGACAGTAGTTTTTGTCGAGCCTGCAACTTTTGTTGCAGAAAGCTCGACATAGAGATAGTGATCCGGCGGCTACGGCGGCGGCGGCTTTAGCTAACTTCTTCAAAGCATAATATTTTAGAAGCTGGAAGACCTGGATGCTTCATACTTTGTATATAGATGCCTCATGTTACGAAATTTCTGTCAGTCACATGTCCAATGTCCTTGACCTCATTTTCATGGTTCAGTGACCAGTTGAAAAAAAAGTTCAGATTTTTTGTAATGATGAATTCTCTCTTATAATAAGTATTAGGATTACTATATTTGGTATGTGCGTACCTTGCAAGGTCCTCATGCCCGTCAGACAGTTTTCACTTGACCTTGACCTCATTTCATGGATCAGTGAACAAGGTTAAGTTTTGGTGGTCAAGTCCATATCTCAGATACTATAAGCAATAGGGCTAGTATATTCGGTGTATGGAATGCTTGTAAGGTGTACATGTCCAACTGGCAGGTGTCATCTGACCTTGACCTCATTTTCATGGTTCAGTGATTATAGTTAAGTTTTTGTGTTTTGGTCTGTTTTTCTTATACTTTATGCAATAGGTCTACTATATTTGTTGTATGGAATGATTGTATGGTGTACATGTCTAGCGGGCAGATGTCATTTGACCTTGACCTCATTTTCATGGTTTCGGTGGTTATAGTTAAGTTTTTGAGTTTTGGTCTTTTTATCTAATATTATATGCCAAAGGCCAACTATATTTGGTGTATGGAAATATTTTATGATCTATAAGTCAGTTCTGCATGTTTTATTTGACCATGACCTTAATTTCACGGTTTATTGCGCAGTGTTAAGTTTTTGTGTTTTGGTCTATTTTTCTTAAACTATAAGTAATAGGTCAACTATATTTAATGTATGGAAGCATTGTTAGCTGTACATGCCTGCCTGGCATGGTTCATCTGACCTTGACCTCATTTTAATGGTTCATTAGTCTTTGTTTAGCTATCTTGGTTAATGTTAAGTTTATGTGGCAGTTGTAATAAAGCTTTATACTTAGGACTATCAACATAATATCATATGTAAAACAGTTACAGGAAAGTGTATTGGACTGTGAATATGCTCAAATTTACCAGAAACTACATACATGTGTTTTTTTTTTTAATTCTACATTTGCACTTGTAATCATAAAGTGAATTAAAACAATTTTTCTACACAGCTACTTTTGCATCATAGGTACTATTTCTGTACTAAAAATCTGTAGTACTGGAAATTTACTTTTAATATTCAGTACTATTTTGTGACTTTAAAATTATTGTAATATTTAGGTACCTGTATTTTACAGTACTTTAAAATTTGTACTTGATATTTAGGTACTATATGTTTTTGGTTACTACCGTTACATTTTCAGCATTTTGAAAGTTATTCTATTTCAAATCTCTTAAAATTATAATTTTCAAACATGGAATATTGTATTATTTCTGTACCAAAACAATTAGTACAAATCAAAATAGGAGAATGCTATAAAAATTAATACACTAAAACATGCTTTTTTTTTATCCATTTATCAATAACAAAACAAAATTAACCCAAAAAGAGACAAAATCAATATTATCAGTACATTCTGAAGAGACAAGACTAGAATGCAAAAACCTGGCGTAGAAAATCGAACTGTTTATAAAACAACAATAAAGGTTTTATACATGTATTAGTTTTGTTTCATCTTTTACAGCTTGAAGGAGTTGAGCAATTTACAGTTACAACACAATAAGATTAAAACTATAGGTGAGAATTAATTTAGTTTTAGTAGAGTGGGGTGCTCATTTTCGCCATATCTTTCCATGTTTTCCTCAGTTTATGTTCAGGTCTTTATGTTTTTGAAGTATACTGATATTTCTATATGAACATAACTTCAAATGCAAAAAATTCTTAGCTTGAACACGTGTTTGTTTTGAGTAAAATCATCTGAAAAGTTGGATTAAAGGGTGTTTGAAATTTCCTAATTTTTTGTCAATGGGGGACACATATTCGCCGTTTTTACATATCTATTTAAAACAAAATAACTGCAGCTTTATACAATATTTATCAAATAAATTTTATTATAGACGAATAGCAGACATTTGAAAGCTGTTAAAAAAATGAAATTTTGGGCAATCAGTCAAAGAATTACTAAGGAATGCTTCTTTCAAATTTGTTTTTGTCATTCAGGAAATTTGCTGAAAATCGTAGTCCATTTTTCGGTCTATTTCCGTAAGTGCCGAAATTTAGTCTCATTTTCAAAAATAATCATATTTGTTATAAAAATATAATTTAACGGCATATTTCTTCCATTTCAACCATCCTTTGAAGTTTTTACACCTCAAAATCATAAAACGGCGAAATTGTGTCCACGGCCAATATGAGCCCCCCACTCTACACAAAACCTTCACAGAGAAAATAATGGGTTTGTGGCATTATCTTTTTCATTTTTTATTCAAATTATTTAAGGGTTAATTTTGGCATGACATAGGCATTGTTATATACTACAGTATACATTTCTATCCATTTCTCTACCTAAACCCCTTATCAGAATTCATTGAAACTTATAATGTCATTGTGCACCTTCTATTTTGTTTTGAATCTTGATTATTTATTTTTTTCAATTAGCAAATCATGGACAAGTTTGCCTCTATTGTAGCAGGTTTAAGAAAATTTTTGTGATAGATTGTTCTAAAAATGCTGTAATTCACTATTTTTAAAGAAATCTGTTTTGAATTATTGTTAGTAGTGTTAAAGAAAAGAAAATGTTTAAATGGTTCAATGTCATTGATTAGGATGTTGTAAATCAGTAACAATGTTTTTATGCAAGTTAAATGTTTCCCATAATGCTTCAGATTTAGAAGTAGCATTTGGTTGAAAACATGAAAAAAATATTTAAAATTAAAAAAAGAACTTCAAAAAGTTTTTTTTTGACATACGAATAAGGTGTAATAAATAGCCTTCTACTTTCTGAAAAGTGAAACTTTCATTTTCACCTGCTTAGTCAGTATTATATCCGTCGGAAGGGGACAATAAATAGCTGACCAGTGTTAAGAGAGAGCCATATCTCTTGCATGTTAAAGACACCCTTGTAGTTATTGAAAAAGAGAAGGCTAATGCCGCTACAAGGCAGCACTCGCACCCACAAAGAGGAAAGGGATTAATATAAGTTGCAAAACTTGTTTCCCAATCCACTATACATAAATATGTTTAAACTAATAATTAAGTATTTTGAAGCAATGTAATAAAGAATTTTAAACTTTTGTAGGAAAAAGTTTGAGTGGGTGTACAAAGATAAGGACATTGAACCTGAGTTCTAATCACTTGATGAGGATAGAATCTCCTGAACTGTCATGTTGTTCACATCTCACTGTCCTTGACCTCAGTAGTAATATGTTAGATAACTTTTCTGTGAGTATGAATTAATGTAAGGAATACTGTCTGAACATATCATACAGACTTAAGATTTTTTGTGAATATAGTAGTTTGGTTCTTTGAAAATAAAATCATTGTTCTATGCAATATGAAATAAAAAGATTTATTATGATTGCCTTTGAAACAAGTTTCCAACAGATTTCAAATAAAGCATATTGAGGCAGTTAAAGGTCACTTTACTGCCTTCAAAACTGAGCAAAAACAATATGGTATTGTCAGCCACAAAAAGATTGACTCAACAAAATGTGAAACAATTCAAATTCAAATATAACGATCACCTGACTTATGACAAAACAATCATGACAGACAGCAGCCATCCAGAAACACTGAATTACAGACTTCTTTCTTTGAAGAGAAACATATAAAATGTAACTAGGTTAACTTGTTTGAGAGCCCTCAATTCTCTTCTTACATTAGATAGTGTACACCAAAACATAAGAACAAACTAAAATTCAGCTTGAAATGGTTTCACCCAACAAATGCACAAAAAGCAACTAAAACCAAGACAAAATTTCAACTTAGAGATTTAATGGTGACGGAAAGGTAGTTTAATGCCAATAGCACAACTTATAGATAAATCATGTTCTCCCAGACTAACTGGTCAGTTTTAATATTATTTTAATGTTTTTTCTCTTTCAGTTTGTAAACTACTTACCAAATTTAGAAGAATTAAATGCAAGTAATAATCGTTTACGAACTGTGGATTTTAATCGGTGTAAAAAATTACAAGATATAGACTTGTCGGGAAATGATTTAAAAGATATAAATGGACTTAAAGGAATGGGGAACTTACAGATACTTAATATTTCTAATAATAGAATTACAACAATTAAACCGGTTGGAAAACTTAAGTAAGTAATTTTAAATAGAAGCACCAACATTCAGAAAAGGTTGGCGGTTATTAGTTTTCCTTATTATCTTGTCTCAAATTGATATTGTTTCCTTTAAATGATGATGTATATTTAATTGATTGGTTGATAACTGTTTTCTGAATATCTGATGACAGATTATTTCATGCATATTAGTGCAGAGACAACAAATTAAAATTGTATGATTTAGATGTACTATCTGTATTTAGCTGAAATATATGTGAAGTAGGAGACAGTCAATGGAATATAACAACATATTGGAATAGAAGATTTGAATTTTAGCCTTTCAACACGTCACTTAAGCCGTTTAAGGACTCTGTCTGAAGAGTTGATGCAGTGGAGGATTCAACTGTGAAGGATTGGGAGTGTTTCCCCTGGGTCATGACATCGCACGACATGGCATTGAAAATATATACAATTTGAAAATTTTGAGCTGTTGTAAACTAAACTTCACATTAACAATTACTTCAATTCCTGAAAAAGCACAAAAAGGGTACTCTTGAAAAAAATATATGATACATTATCATAATAAAAAAACACAATAAGTTGTAGAAAACAAGGCAAGCATAGATTTCACTATTGTTTTACAATTTCAGGTTATTAACAGAGTTATATGCTGCAGACAACCACCTGTCAGAATTATCTTATATACCAACTTCTTTTCCTGTGTTAGAAATTTTAAATATTAGCAGAAATAATATTTCTTCGTTTGAAGAAGTGGTGAGTACTCTTCTTTTTTTAAAATTTTGCAGATACTACTGTATAAATTCTAACCAATGTAATAAACATTAGTTTTCTGCACATTGAAGCACATGTCACATAAAAGCAACCACATGAAACTGAGCAGCATGTATTTAGAACTAATGTTAAGGTGGTACCTAACTCTACAGGGAAATAACTCTATAAAATCAGCTAAACATTTTAATTACATCGTGTTGTTAAGGGAATTTTAAGCTTCTCAATGATCAAAATTAGTGTTTGTCAAACTGCTATATATCCAGTGTAATTTTTCTGATAAATTGGTTGGTTCAAATTTTTTGAAATTTTTATATTTTTGTCAAAGGATCAAAGTAAATACATACTCAAAATTTTATGAAAATTAAACTAGCCAAATTAATTTTAGTGAAAGTGTTGGGTACCACCTTAAGTAGATCGCAGTTCTAAAAGTAATCATTATCATTACATTACACATTGACATTGCGTTTATCATTCAGAAGAATTGTTTTATTACAATCTGGCTATTACTTGGATATTTGTGAAAATAGAGCATATTTTGTACTAGACCAATTAAATAAGCAGGATTTTAAACATTCTATATAAAAATAGAAGATGTGGTATGATTGCAAATGAGACATCTCTGCACAAGATACCAAAATGACACAGAAATTAACAACTATTGGTCACCCTACGACCTTCAACAGTGAGCAAAGCCCATACCGCATAGTAAGCTATAAAAGGTCCCAAAATGGCAATGTAAAACAATTCAAAAGAGAAAACTAACGGCCTAATTTATTTATAAAAAATGAACAAAAAACAAATATGTAACACATAAACAAAGATAACCATGCACTGAATCACAGGCTCCTGACTTGGGACAGGCACATACATAGAGAATGTGGCAGGGTTAAACACGTTAGTGGGATCCCAACCCCCCTAACCTGGGACAGTGGTATAACAGTTCTACATAAGAACAAACTATAAAAATCATTTGAAAATGGCTTAACTCATCAGATAGATAAAAATACAAGTGGATGTGGACGGGTACTTGTACATCCCAACAACAAAAAGACACTAGGTTTAGATCTGAGAGTATTGCAATTAACTGACAGCTAGTTCGAAGCCTCTAACAATAATAAAAAAAATCATGCATCCAATCTCACTGCAGGTAAAAGTCAGTAAGAAGATATGTCACCCTACATAAACTCACGTTTCTGAAACTAGTCCAAGCAGCCTTTACTGATCTTTACTTTGCACCTAAATACTGAGTGTGATGGGGGAGAAGCAGCTAATAACACGGTTAATGACTTAGGTTTTATCTGGTATAAAGGATGGAATCCATAAGCTCTTATGCTAGCAGAGAACAGAATAGCAAGAAAGATTATGCTAAATTACTGAGGATTTCGTTTATTTACTTCGGTACCAATTTTTGTGGGTTGCAAAAATTTACATTCTTGAGGATATTTGATTACGAGGTTTCGGCAAAGTCTGCTTATATTCCTTAAAGATATTTGTAATTTTTTGAGCATTAAAATTAGTGGTTCCCCTAATCCTATAAAATCCACGAAATATTGGTTTCCAACAAATTTTAATGAATCCACAGTATTCAAGTCAAACAATCTCATTAGAAGTCATCTCATCATTCCCAGATTGAAGTATACTTGATACTTGACTGCAATTTTAGTTTTACCTCTGTTTATTACATTGATATCAATGTTATTTATATTCTTTATTTCAGTGCTCCTTGAACAGTTTAGAAGAATTATCAGAATTATTTATATCTGGAAATCCGTTCTCTAACGATGATGATGGCATTCATATATCATATATGTCAGATATTCAGGCAGAATTTTCTAATCTGGATATTCTGGATGGGGTAGGTTATGAATTTTGTTAGTTATAGATTATCTTTGATCATCTCAACAAGATTGATTTTCTCACTGTACAGCCTAATTAAGAAAAGCAATGGAGTTGAGATGACCATTGATAAAATGTTTATGATATAAATTATCACTATTTTACATATGACAAGGTTGACATCTTTTTTGACAATGCCATGAACACCCTTAGTTTCTAGCATAACATAACTTTTCATATGACTGTATTGTGCTGAGAAAGGAAATTATCAGTTCATAAGATCAAAGGAAAATTTCGTAAAATATAGATAATAAATCATATTCTTTTAAAACAGATTCAGTTTTATTCTAACAATGAAACATAACATAATTTCGTATTTGGAGTTTTACAAATGTTGTTCATGAATCATTTTGCTGCATTGTTAATATCATCACCATGCAGTAAAACAAATGCTCTAATATACATGGTGAATAATGGGATTTATTTTTAAATCCAAACTTGCTAAAAATTAGATAAGATATTTTTTTTTATTTCATTAAGGCGAAGTGTACGTAATTAAACTTCACAATGGATTTTTTTTAAATTTCACATACGAATTCTGCTTGTAAAATTACACCAAAAAATGAAATAAAAAAAGGGGGTAACCGTTTTCGGTTTTGAGATATGAGCTGTTGAAATTAACTACACGATACACCAAAATTACAAAGGATATATAGGGAAAATCATCAAAATTAGCAGATATTTTTACATTATCGAGATTTTCTATTTTGTTGGACAATGGATTTTTTTCTAAAATTGATATACGATTTAAAAATGAAAGACGAATCCATCGGTGCAAAGAAAGTCATTAGCAACCGTATTAGTTTTTACTCTACTCTTTGTTGAAGTTAAGTTTTTTGGCCGGAACATTGAAACTATCTGGCGACGTCATTGTCTGCAGTAATGTCACCACAACTTCTACGTCGAAACTCTATTATACCGTACAATGTCGTAGCAATGGCGTGCGTGTGTATTACCCATCTTCCTATGTATTACAAATGATCTAACGCTAAAATTTGATAAGGAAATAAACTTACTAATTTTAAAGAATATTTCTGTCGCAAAAGAAAATGCAAGTTTGTAAATTAATTTACGGCAAATGAAAGAAATTTACCGTAGACTCTAATTTCATCTTTTCTATATTAGAATGATTTCCGAAACCTTTTTCAATGACGGCATGGATTGTTTATTTCTTTTATGAATCAAATATCGAGTTTGAATTTGTCCCGGTTAACACAGTGTTGTCAGAATGAATTGATCGGCTTTAATACTAAGATCGGGTATACACCTCGTTTTCAATCTTACTTCTGCATGTTTGTATTTAAAAAAGTAAACATATTTTCTGCATATTTTCATGTTCGTCATTTCTGCATGTTGTTTATCTGAGGATTTGCACACAATATAGTCTACATCATAAACCTATTTCATTAGTCATGTTTACACACATGCAAAGATGCATCTCTGCCAAAACATATTTTATTTTACAAAATTTCCAGTCTCGATCACTTTCCCTTTTCTTTAACTACCGGTAAATGACAAAGAATGATGTAATGTTTGCTGAATGAAGTTTCAGTAACATAAAAAAATATTTGTTTGTTCCATGCATTATTTGTTAAAAATCCACAGTTAAGGATTTAAATTGATTGATTGATTGTTGGTTGCTTAAAGTCCAGTGGCAAATATGTCATGCATGTTCAGGACGAGAACAAGTTAATAATAAATACAATAGGAAGTTTTGTTCATAACAGAGGCCATCCAGGATGATGGTCTGGGAAATTTGGAGTGCCACTAGAAAATGAGGGTATATTGGATAGGGACAGAAATTTTGCCGCGTGCAACAGTCCACATATTCAACCCTTAAATTATAGTTTTTAAAGGGCATAGAGTGTGGCACTCTCTTTACACGAGGCATCGGATTTAGCGTTCCCATTCTGCCCAGACGTGACTGCGAGCTTAATAAATCCTGCACAGCCAAACGGACGCTCCTCTTCGGCAAATGTTTTACTGCCGGTCGGGAGAAGACCAAGCGACCATATTTCGTTTCCCCAGTCACCCTTGGGGTAACACGGATTAAAACAATAAGCATATAATGCATACTATGGTTCTTCAACTATTTTAGTTCTTATAAATCCATGGCTTTAAAATGTTCTGCCTTTAGTGTCCCTTATCTAGGTTAATCCAGAAAAGCGCTTCATTTCCTTTTATCTTCAGAATTTTTTTGACCGCAATGAAGTTAAAAAGAAGGACTCGCTTATATATACATTTTTAAAAAAATAGAAAAGATTGGAGTATTTGGTATGACTAGCAGTCGCAGATATTTCATATATGTATATTCAAAATGAAAACCTTACACCTTATATGATCCTTTTGAGATCGAAGTACCTAGTCAGTGCAATTTGGTTCTAAATTTAGATTCAGTTTTCCCATAAATTTCGGACGGAATAGAAGACACCTGCACATGAATAAAAAGTTGAAAACTGGAAGTTGAATGACATAGTTTTTACTTATTCTAAGATAAATGTTTAGAGTGATCACTTTTTAGTTTACTGTAAGTATATTTTGGGGCCTAATTTGTTAACTTTCGTCTTTGTTCTTCCGACTTGACAAAATTTAAGTGTTGCCCTAGACTAGTGGTCAAATTATATTCTCTTGGAATCGTCTTATTTTCTAAATTGATGTAAAACATGTCCTAAAATTTTCATTTGCACAAAATACGAACATGTCAACGTTTTTTTAATCTAATAATTAATTTCACATGTCATTCATTAATTGTTTGGTAACCTAGAACTTTATGTTGAGTACTGTGTGTTTTTGTTCAAAACTACGGCTTTTAAAACGATATTGTTGGGTCAATTCAGGTTTCATTTTAATTAATTTGATATCAATAGAAGTAGAATCGTCACATGTTTATTTATTTATAATTCCGTTGTGAGGCGTTTTTACAATCTGTTGATATCATAAGTTTTTACACGAAATGCCTTTCATGTCCTATGCGTCTAAAACAAAAAAAATCAACTAGTATTAAAGTCAGGCTGTACGAAACAATAGAATGCTTTGCTTTCTAAATGGAGTAATTCAGATAATTTCTCATGATTAGGTTTTTTTTAGACAGCACGGGCCTGCTTGTTGGATTTATGATAGACCGCACTAAGTATTTTCTCTTTCGAGTGTCGAGTAAGGGAGATCACTTGCGTAACTAACGTCGAACGTTATTAATCCCGTATTCCGCTAGGGGCGTGCAATTACGTACACTTCGCCTTAATTAGCACCTAGAAATAAAAAGTATTTAAAAAGTTTGGTAAATGAACTTACTTGAAAAGTTGAAAGTTCTGTAAGTTAGAAAAATATTAAACTCTAGCTCACCTAGTACAATGGAGAAAGTGATCTATGGTCACCAATATGCATTTATTTGTCAATGTATGAAATAGACTATGTTAATATTTTGTGTGTTTACTGTTGATCATTTGATGCTGATTTTTTTACATGCTTGCCATTATTTTTAGGCACATCTGAAAAGAGCTGCTCATAGAGGTGCTCCATTGATGAGGCCAATGACTGCTTCAACAAGTAAGTTTTAACATAGAGGTGCTCCATTGATGAGGCCAATGACTGCTTCAACAAGTAAGTTTTAACATAGAGGTGCTCCATTGATGAGGCCAATGACTGCTTCAACAAGTAAGTTTTAACCATAGCTCACATCTCTAGTTATCTGTATATAATATTCTAACACAATAAATTGATAAAACAGGGACATGGTCTGAATGTATACGAGACAACAATAATCTGATTAAGATACCTTGTCTGACTGAGACTCTATGACATGTACACCAAAGATCTGACAAGACAGTTTTACTTTCTATTCTGGTAACTATCACACCAGCTAATGAAGAGGGTCGTAAAGGGGGGAACCTGAACGGAAAAGAGCGAAATAAAATTGCCATTTCATGATGAACTAACAATTAAAAAATTCTTGTACGTTGATCTCTTTACCGATTTCAGGAAACAGGTGAATAAAAAACCTTTTTCATGACTGCACGTGAAATAAAAATGGCAAAACATGTTAGATGAAAATAACCTTTTACCACCCTCAATGAAATGTCAGCCTTCATATTTTATTGGTGTGTATCATGACAAATCAGTTGATCCTACAGACCTTTGAAACAGAATATAGAACAGAGTTGTGTCAGATTCTTGTAAGTGAAGCATGGACACATGGGCTGTATTTAAATAAGATTGTTCCCTAATAAAATAGGAATGATGTACTGGGATATCACTCTCGTTTCTAATATGTATTGATGGTTCATGTACAAGTACTCACAACAAGTATGGCATTTGTGTTACTACTTACAGTTTACATCAATTCATAAAAAAATCTTTGAAATATACTCAGTTAAATAAAAAAAGTACAGGCTGTGAGACAGTGCTCAATCTAATAAAACTGAATCCATCATTGAAACTCTCTTTCAACTGCATGCAGTCAATAGTTCAAGCAACACAGATTCTAGAGTCAACTGGCACAGATTTCCAAATAGCGATACAAAGTATTGTAAAATTAATTGTCTTCATGTTTTTGTTTTTTTTAACTTGAAATCTTGCTTTTACAGTAATAACAGTAAGGCAGGTAGAAACACAGATGAAACAAATGGACAGTGATATGAAATCTATAGAAAATGATTTTATGGAAAGGTAATAGGGACACTAATATCTATCAACACTTTCTCAATATACACCAAGGTGCACTTTAGGCCAACTTTATCATAAAATTAACAAAATAGTCATAATTTAGTTCTTAAATTGTAGCATTTCAAGAGCCTTACTACTATGTTAAACAAATCTCTTCAATAGAGTACATTCAAAGTCAGCACATTATTGGTGTATTGCAAAAAAAACAATGAGTGTGTGCATTCTCAAACTGGAAAGCTTGAGGAAACCTTTGGCCACCATCTAGGAATGTAAATGTTTTGTAGCCAAAAGTTGCCAAAAATGACATTAAATCACTAGGCCTATAGACAAAAAAACTTTCTGGATCTTGTCCTTTTAAAAGTAATTTGTAAAAAAAAAATATTTTTTATTTAATCGTTATGTCACAACTATTTCTACATGTAGTTTGTAGTATGGGACCTTTCCCTTTTACACATAACAACTTGCAATGACTATGTTATACACTATTTTAACAGTGTGACTTGGAAAGAAACATTTACACAGCAATGACAAACTTTCCACTTGTATGGAAGTACAATATGTCAGTGGATCTTAGATAAACACAAATACCTTTTATTTTAATATTAAAATTTAAAATTCAAGTGTACAGATGATTTTGCTCACAAATATAAAAAAAACAGAAATGACTATTCCTGAAATCAATTGTAATCACCATATTTAAAAAAGGACAAATAAAGAAATTTGTATAGTCAATTCTACCCTATAAACAGAAATCTGCTAAAAGACCCAGTACACTTGTCATACAACAATAATAAATCCACTTGTTTTATTTCAGAATGGAACAGCTGAAGTCCACATTAGACAAATTACCATCACAACCTTCAGATTCTAGCAGATCACCTAAAAACAATGTATCACAGTCTATACACTTTACTAAAACATCAAGGTACTATATTTAGTCTCAGCCTGCCATAATAGTGGGCACTAAGTTTTCTGATGGGTGCATCTGTTCAATAGCAGGTTAAAGTTTTGGTGTAAAGAAGGTTAAGGTTGCATTTTAACATATAGTACATATATATGGCAAATATTTCATGCAAGTTCTAGATGAGAACAATTTAAAAATACATACTAAATGTAGGTTCTAAAATAGGGGCTGATATTAGGTCTGTCACAGGAAAATGAGGATGGACAGAAAGTTAGCTCCACCAGTACCTAATTTGTTGCCACCCACATACCCCAATAAAACTATCGTTGCTAATACGATGTAATAACTTTTGTAAATTGATAATTTAAAACTATGTTGGTTTTTTTTCAGTCATTCCAGAATCAGAGATGCTTTAAAATTTGCTGCTGAAGGCCTTGATGGTGAAAGTACAGAAAAATGACTAAAGTTGTATTGGTAGTGCTTCAGATTAGCCAGTGTAGGTGTTAAACAATTAAAACTAAAGAGTGTGTATAACTCTTACCAAGAAAGTGTAACTGCCACTTTCATTTGGATCACTCAGGCGTTTTCAGCATAGACTCCATATAAAAGGTTGTGATGCAGATATACAGGTCAACTGTTATCAAAGACTCATTAAAAGTGTGTTATATAGGACATGATATTTTCAAATATAATTTATATGATATTATCCAGTCCTATCATTTACATCTATGTATAAAATGATGTTTTTTGCCAAGATAGGCTTCTAAAATCCCAATTTATGCTGTTTTTTTATTTCACTTTTGTTGTGCAAAATACTTCACATGTGTGAAGCTTCATGTAGTTCCATTTTTATGGATGCACTTTTCCTGACAAAGAAGGGAAAAGAAAACTGCCATTTTCCATGGAAAAGTATTCAAATTGTTTAGATTTTTTTGTCTGCAAAAAATAGGAAAATGTGAATTTTAATTAACAGAACAGAAAAAATCTATACAAAATATGTACCAACTAGTATACTTGTCAAGGGACTATGCATAGTAAATGAAGGAAATGTGATAGTAGTTTTTTTAACAGTCCTCCTAAAATTTAATTGATATCTTCACAGTTAAACTTCCTGATAACGATCAATAATTAATTCTACATTCTGATATTCAGAATATAAAATGTTTGCACATTTATTTAATATGTCATCTTGAAAAGTCTGTTGTACATTCTTTTCTATTCACTCATATATATTTATTAATTTATTTTTGTATACAAGATGTATATTTACTGTTGCATTTGAAATAATTATAAATTTTGAAAAATTATTTATATGGGTTAAGTTTATATTTTTAGTGTGGAAATATTATTTATATCAAAAATATAATAATACAAATGTACTTAACAAATGCATAATTTTTTTTTATGAAAAACCAAAGTTATAACTTAATGTTCAATGTTTATGTAAAAGTATTCAATTCACTGCCTTCTGATTTATATCCAACACAATATAATTTCAGTATTAGACCCCGTTCACACTAGGACATCTTTATCGATTTAAACTAGACCGGTTCACTTTAGATTGGTTTAAGGGGTAATGTGAACGCTTTGAATCGATCTTCAATCGGTATAAAATAAAACACCAAAAGAGGTAGTTTAGTTTGAATTGATCTAAAGTAAACCGATCTTACTTTAAATGTGAACATAGAGATTGGTTTAAACTAGTACAATTAAATCGAAAAATAACGTATGCGCATGTGTAGCAGCAAAACTTTCTCAGAGGTTCGTTGTTTAATCCATATTTCTCTGTTGAAAGACCTTTAAAACAAACTGAAAACATGTTGTCTTCCCCGTAGCATAGATTTGCGAAATCTATGTCTTCTTTTCTTATGTTGATTTATTTTCTTTGCAGGAACCGCAGTTTTCCAGCGTCGTGTTGTAACTTCGTTGCTCCAGTTATTTTTTTTTCAATATTAAAGAAACTGCAATAACACCAGTATCAAAATTTGAACTTGTGATTCGAGAGAAACAATAACTCCATCAAATTTTTGTTTCATGTGTGTGTATCAGTGTATCAACACATGAATTTGATAAATCAGTTCTATTTCTACACAATGTTTACAGTTTTATACTGATGGTTAGTCAATGCTTGTGGTTTGCTTGTCTCATATTTCCACTGGTCAAAAAACTATTACAACCTTTTAAATTTCCTTTTCATTACTGGTTCTGCATCACAATTTGGTTGACAGATATGATGCATCTTTGTCCAAATTTGCTAGAGATTTGTTTAAGTCTTATATTCTTTAAATACTAGAATAGTCATTTAATCATAATTTGAACAGGGTTGGGGTGGGGGTAATCATACATAGCCAGACACACCTACATGTTTGAAGTTCATGGTATTTCCACAGTTATAGTATTGTTTGCATTTATTTATTTCTTCTAAAGGGATTTTATGATATTTAAACATGGGTGTATACTACTATGACCTCTAATCTGACCAGAACAATGTGTATTAATATTAATAATATTGATAATTCTTTACAATGTTAGCTATTACACTAATCTTCCCATATATAAGGAACAAATTTTTCTACCATATCTACCAGTTTTAAAAAAACAAACTAATTCGTTATATTTTTTGAAAATATTTTAAGACAGATTTCACCTCTTTATCTAGTGCAATGTGATTTTACAAGAAGTGCTTTTACAGTAATTTGAGTTACAAGCGATGTTATAATTTCAATTTACATGTTATATACATGTAGTATATGTTAGTGGAATTAGTATCATTCTAGAATAGCCTTTCATGTTTAATTTCATTCCTGTTCCATAGATTTTGATACATGTATGACATGTTTTGTTTGTGCTATTATTGTGTATTTTGTTGATTGTAAATGAACATTGCTGTATAATTTAAGAATAAATAACAGTTTTTATTATCTTTTGATATTTATTATACATTGTATTGATTGTAAGAGAGCATGATTAATCATAAGTGAACTTCAACGTTTTTTTTTAGGAAATACCATAAGCAGTCTTTTCTTTTGTCAGTAAAATCATGAGTTATCTACCCTTTTCAACAGTATGTTTTATTATTCACAGTTTGAAGACATTTCTTGCTTTTGAGAATTTTCTCTTTATTTCTGAGTAGTTATTACAATAATAATTTTGGTTCATAAAAAATAGAATGACTAGATAAAGACAAACTGGTTCTAGCAGTGTGGTGAGAGTTTTTTTGCTCCATGTTGAAGGCTGTGTGTGCATATACTGATCGTGTGTCATGGATGGTTTCCCATAACTTTTTTTTTTTAAATAAGTCTTAAACATTTTTCAATTTATTTATACACAAAATATACATTTCAAACAGGTTCTTCTTTTTTGATTTCTGTCTTTGGAAGTTTCTTAGGTGACTTCTTAGGAGATTTGTAACTTCTCCCATACGGACATATCTGTTTATTTAAGCACTCAGAACACTTTGGATACACAGGAAGACAAGTCTGTTGCCCAAATCCAACTAACAAGTGATTTATCTCCGACCATAATTCTCTGTAAATAGATTCATTGGGAAGTTTATTTATGGTAAATGATATACTATGAATCAATTGAAAGAAGTATGTACAGCATGTTTATAGGTACAAAAATGTATTAAATTTGGTTGTTTTCATGAAAACATGAACGAAAGTAACTCAATTTTCATGATGATAATGTACGTCATGTACACGTCAGTTGATGTTTCATCCAGTGGCAAATATTTCATACATGATCATGTACAGTAAAAGTCTATATAAACAACCCCTGTGTAACCTGAATAAATGTAACTATTACAATCATATTCTTGTAATGTTTGTTGTATTAACCTGTCTTAACAAACAAAATAATGTTCAGTCCAAAAGGGCTTTGGTGACGACTGGTTCCCTAGCATTTAGTTAAGAAAATATGCCTACATAACAGTGAGTTTATCATATTTTATATGAAATCATTAAACTGATGAAACAGTCCTTGGTAGGATTTCCATTAAAGAAATTCATATTGGAGTTGCATGCAAACAATGTGTTTATGTGGTTGGCCTTAACAACAATATAATAAGTATAAGAAAATATGACATTTCCATTAGCTATTCATTCAATGTTGACTTTAAAATTTTACGTAGAACTTGTCAACTTTGGCTATTGGGATATGTGCTAGCTTCAATATCATTTACAAAAAAGTTGTCATTCTCAAATTTTATTTCTTTCTAAATAGATATAAGAAGATGTGATATGAGTGCCAATGACACAGCTCTCCATTCAAATCACACTTGGAAAAACCAGTATAGATCAAAGCATGGTCTTCAACACGGAACCTTGGTTCACACGGAACAGCAATTACTGAAATTAAAAATATCTGATGTAAAATTTTATTTTAAAAAATGTTGGAAGAGGACCTCTATGTACATGTACATGTATGACCATGATGACTTCAAACCAGAGACCAGAGATGAAGTTGTGGAGGCATAAACAATTACCTTGGCAACCAATCCTCCAAGCTTTTTCTTGTATCTTCTGGTTGTTTTGTAGGTTTTTGATGCCATCCTAATCTGTTAGAGATCCTATGTACATGTGTATCCACTCCTATACCTTGTATTTCATTCCAGGCACACTTCATCACTAGATAGGCCATTTTTGGTCCAACTCCTGTTAGTTTACAAAGGTCTCCCACTGTTTTAGGGATATCACCATTGTATTGGTCTAACAGTGTTTGACTAGTCTTTTTAATGTACTCCACTTTTCTCTAAAATACAAATGTAGATTTAATCATTTACCTGTTATATTCAGTAGATGACCAATTAATTGATTAAATAGTATCTGATACTATCAGACTTGGGGTCAATTACATTGGAATGTAATTAATTAAATTACACATTACATTGCAAAAATGGTCAATTACACTAATTACACATTACACAGTTTTTGAAATGTAATTAATTAAATTACAATTACTTTACTAAAGTAATTAATTAAATTACACATTACATTTCATCATAATATTTGTTAACCAATATTATACATGTATGTATAATGTATGTGTAAAATATTCATGTAAACATAGTTTAAGTGTTGCATTTGATAATTATAAGTAATTTTAATGTTTTGTCATTTAGTCTGCATCTTTCTGGTCTGTACACTTTGACAGCCATTCTCAAAAGTATTTCTATAGGAGCTTATGTGGCATATATCGCTTGATTAGAATATGGAGGTATTATACTTCCATAATCAGTAGATGTGTTGATAGAAGAGGAAATTAGTTGCTATTAACTTGCCAATACATTAAGGGGTATTTTGACATCTCAGAAATGAAGTTATTTAAATAAAACATAGCATGAATATATAAAGAAATTATAAATAAAGTAAAAAAAAAAAATCTTAATAATTATTAAAAGGGCACAGGACGTTTGCGCTTTTTTACCTGTAAAACGATAGGACATTTGCGCTTCAAATACTATGGACATTTGCGCTTTTAATTTTGATTCACCTGTATTAAATTCACCAGACATTTGCGCTTTTTACCTATAGTCGACTACCTGTAATCTTAATGAGAAGTAAATCATTACATAAATAAATTTAACTTATATTTGTCATTAGTTAGTTCACATTTACACAGTGAACATGGATTTTAAAGTTATAGTGACTAGTAAAGAAAAAAAATGAATATGTCTTGATGGATTTTTATATCGTTTCGACCAAACCCTAAAAATTGGAGACCTTTTAAGGAGATGTACCGTTGAAAATGAGAAACTCGCTCATTTATTTGAGATGTGGGATAAGTACCAATCAGGACAGTTAACAAGAGCAAAATTTGTTCACTCATTGGGCTTCAAATATCAAGCTAAAACTGACCTGTAATTGTGATGACAGTACTTGATTTTATTTCTGTACATACACTTTAAACATATATCAACAATGTGCTATGACATATGAAGGTGCTATGAATTTTAAACTTTTAACCATAAAGATGACTTTAACTCTGCCAGGTCAAACCTACCGGTCCCAAGCCCGGATAAAAGAGGAGGCTGGGAAGTTATAGATATATATATAAAAAAAAGCGCAAATGTCCTATGTAAAAAGCGCAAATGTCCATTTTTAAAAAGCGCAAATGTCCTATGTTTTGAAGCGCAAGTGTCCACAAAAAAAAGCGCAAATGTCCTATGAAAAAGCGCAAACGTCCCGTGCCGTATTAAAAGGTATATGCTTGTCACAACATTGAAAATATTTTTTAGTACAAACAATGTCTATAATGTCTATATCTTAGCAATATTTTGCTAATTAGATAAAATACATGTGATAGTGGCATTGCCCCTGGACATTTTAATCTGATTAATTGCTGTTTGTTTTTACAGCTGTTAATTTTTATCTCTTTAATCCTTTTGTGTATACAAATTTGACAAAATGATTGTGTGCAGTAAATTTAAATTCTAAATGAACTCTCAAAGATCTTTCACACATTGTTTTTGTTTAACATGGTGATTTATTACTTTTCAATCTATTTAGTTAAAGATCTTTCTTAAAAAAACATTTGTATTTTTTCAAATCATAATAAAAAATTCTGTTGGTCAAATAAGAAATATTAAAACTTGAGAATAAATTACAGAAAGTATGTGATATCAATATTTAACTTTACAATTTATATTATTAAACATAAATCCTTATCATTAACACCATAAAAGTACATGTAATTGAAATGTAATTCAAAAGTAATTGAGCATTACATGCTTTTTTCATTGTAATTAATTAAATTACCATTACAAGTAATTAAAAAAATGCTCAATTACACATTACATTCAATTACATGGAAAGTTGTAATGCATTACACTTAATTACCATTACATTTTCAATTACCCCATCCCTGGATACTATCATACTTGACCATGTTGACCAAGAGGAATATTTTTGATCAGTAACATGTATGTCGTTTTATTATACAACTTGCATTTCTTGCATAAAATCCAGAAGCAATATTGCCATCAGTTCAAAACAAGCTGAATTTATAGCAATATTCACATAATCACTTTTTCATAATATATACATGAAGACCCCTAAGAACCTGATTTAATTTAGTATTCAGATAACCATTAAAATCAAGCTTTTTATAGCTGACTATGCGGTATGGGCTTTGCTCATTGTTGAAGGCCGTACAGTGACCATGTCTGTGTCATTTTGGTCTCTTGTGGACAGTTGTCTCATTGGCAATCATACCACATCTTCTTTTTTATATTTTGATTTTCATTATTAAGAAATACATAATTATAATACCTTCCAAAAGCCAACTGGATAAATTAGCTGACCAAGCTTTTGATCGTCTGTTTTAAGAATGTTGTCAATGGTACAGCCATGTTCCCGTAACCTTGACATTGCTGCTGATGTAACCTGGTCCCTGGTTTGACTGGACAACATCAAGGACAACAACACTTGGTATCTGTATACCTTAAATTGAACAACAAGGAATATAAACTTGGTATCTGTACATGCTATACACCTTCAATCAAACAGCAAGCAATATGAGAAACTTTTTATATAGAAAGGTAATGCTACATGTAGTTTCTTTTTTTTATTATATAAAAATATCCCTACAGACTAGAATGAATTTTTATTGATACAGAAAGTTCAATTTGTATAAACATAATAAACATTCTATGACAAATGAAAGAAGGAAGATGAATTAAAGTAATTCCTTGTACATGCTAAAGTTGGATATCCCTGTTAATTTTAACAATTGATGTGAATATATATTCAATATTTAAATCTTAATCATGCAAAGTATATACATGTACATGTAGTTCTTGGCATTATGAATCTTTAAGTACCATGAGCATGATGAGTACCACTTTAAGCCACTTTGACATTTGGTTTTCATATTAATTATTTGATCATTATTGATATTTATTTAAATTTTAATAACAAAGTTGCTTTTTGAGTGATTATATGATAGTTTAAGAAAAATCAACAAAACGTTTTTTTAAAAATTAGTGTCTTCTTGTTTAAAGAAAAATAATCTCAAAGCTATATTGTGACTTTTTGTCCATGGCATTTTGTCCTGTGGCTTTTTGTTTTACATTCTAAAATTCCTGGGACTATTTTTCAGTCCTAGGTTAAAAAAAAAGAGTAATGTTCAGGGTTTTATGTCCATATAGAGACAACAACACAGAATGCATGTACATATACAATATATGTAAAATGGGTATAATTTTGTGTTTGCATAGGACATAAAACATAATGATAAGAGTACTTGTTAAGTAAATATTTACGTTGACACCCATTAAATGACCCTTTTAATATAATAAACGATGAAATAAATTACTTTGCTGAGCGCAGCTGGATACAACTTCAGATGTCCAACCCTGAAAAGTTTGGGCTAAAATGGACACAATATCCACGCTTGATACAGGCATTACAGGTATGAATTTGGATTGTGATCAAATTTTTGACACATAATAGGTTTCTGACACAGAATAACTGTAGGCAAAGAACTTAAAATTGGTTATATGATTTGAATTTTTATCTGAATTTTTTGCTTTTGTGAACAATATTTGCATGCTATGATGTTGTGAATTCAAATTTCTAATGAAGTTTGCAAACATCATTACCCATTTAAATAAATCATAAAAGTTTTAAAATATAAAAAGACATACGGCAGATTTTACAGTATTGTGTTCTGTCTCCTACTTTCATGTTGCTAATGTGACGGAGACAAAAATGAGTAACGTTAGCGACATTTGGACATGTCACATGAGCAACAACATCTTTAAAAGTTAAAATGTATGCACACAGTGATGTTTAATATATGCCTGGAGTAATAAAATTGTACAGTCTGGTTTAGAATTTCTAAATATACAGAATGTCATTTGCAGGTGTACTTTATGTCAAATGAATACACAAGAAACCAAAAAATTAGTAACGTTAGCGACATTTGGACATGTCACATGAGCAACAACATCTTTAAAAGTTAAAATGTATGCACACAGTGATGTTTAAAATATGCCTGGAGTAATAAAATTGTACAGTCTGGTTTAGAATTTCTAAATATACAGAATGTCATTTGCAGGTGTACTTTATATCAAATGAATACACAAGAAACCAATTCGTAATAGTAACATTAGCAACATCTACTATCATGACATTATGTTTTGTTGCGAACGTCTTTTTGATGGACGGAATACATTTAAGGTCCTCTTGTAACGATATTACATACAACTTACCTTCTTTGCTTCCCCATCATGTGAAGGAACTGACTCCGAATCTATTTCTGCAAAGGGCGATATCGTAACTCCTATACAGGAGAGTTACAGATATAAATATATGTTGCTCACGTGACACTGATTTGGACGGAAACCTCGAACAGTAACGTTCGCAAAAAATAAAACAGCCAATGATATTGATTCCTCAAGTCCTTTGACCCCCTTACGTCATCTAAATTTAATATGATTGCTATTTTCAATTATTTATAAAACCCGGGATAAAAATAACTACAATGGGCTGTCTGAGAACTAACAAGAAAATTGCGATCGTGACATACCACAATGGACGGAAAAGACGTGACGTTAGCAACAATATTATTAAATTACCTTTTTTAGCCTTTACCAATAAAAATCTGCCTTAAAGTTATGATTAAAACACAAAAGAAGACTTTTTATTAAAATATAAGTCCATGTTATTAGGCTCCACTTATAAATAATACTTCAAAATTCCACTCCAAATAAGCTGGATGTCAGTAAAGTAGGTCATGATGTCTATTCCATGTCCAATATTTTGAAATTGAAAACCCTCTAATTCTAACATAAAACACAAACACAGAGTAATTTTTATTTTTATTTACTCAGAAAGACATATTTTATTCAATAACATAATGCATTACTCCATTACACAGTCTGTTTCACAGTTTCAGCAATTGCTTTTTTGATGGATACAAAAAACAATAATTCCTTCTTATTGTAAAATCTGCCATACCTAGTCATGGCTTAAATTAATATTAATTAATAGTAACTTCTAAAATTAATTGACAGCTAATCACCTCAAAACAATCATTATGCTATTTCTTAATACATTTTTTATAAGCAGCTAGTGTTAGGGAGTAAATCAAATATTGTTTTTAAACTGATTAGGAATACCTCCCTTACACTGCTTTTAAATTGTCTCAATTGTCCTAAACCAGTGTCCCCTTTTTTTTTGGCCCCTTATTCCAAAATGATGTGAGTCCCAACGGTATCGGGACCGTTCGCCCTAGTAACATGTTCGCCCTGGGTCCGTTTGCCCTTAGTTCGTTAGCCCTTAGAGTCTGTTCGCCCTACTTAAAAATATAAACATTCAGGACATTGAAGATGAATATACTAATTACTTAATCAGATATATTTCTATGGTATATATTCTTGAAATTTATGGAAACATGGAAATATCTGAAAGTTTATGGCTTGTTAAGGATCATTTATTTATTGTTTTATGACAAAATAATTCGGATCACTGCTTATTGTGATACCTGTCTTTTGATGGATTAATAATATTATAAAAACAAATTTGTTTTCAGTGGCGGATCTAGAACTTTGCCTAAGGGGGGGCCCGCTGACTGACCTAAGAGGCGGCCCCATGGCCCCCATCCAGTCATGCTTCAGTGATTCCCTATATAATCAACCCAATTTTTCCCACAAAAGGGGGGGGGGCCCAGGCCCCCCCGGGCCCCCTGGATCCGCCTATGGTTTTGATAATATATTCAGCTTGAAATTAATTTTTTTTAAATGTACGAACTGTAAAACAGATTTACAAGTTCATTCATTATAATACTCTGAGACTAGTCTAAGTTATACTGCATACATTAGTGAATGACTGAATACAATTATTTTGTTAACAAATATCAATAAAGATAAATACATTGTATTCCAGTATTCTACTGCAATCAAAGGGAAAATGATGAAATTGATTGCGGCAATATAAATATATTCAGTGAATTTTTCAACAAACTTCAACACATTTTGTTCAAATACTAACCAGATGCTCCGCAGGGCGTAGCTTTATACGACCGCAGAGGTTGAACCCTGAACGGTTGGGGCAAGTATGGACACAACATTCAAGCTGGATTCAGCTCTAAATTTGGATTGTGATTAAATAGTTGACACAGCATAGGTTTCTGACACAGAATGAATGTGTTCTAATGAACTTAAATTTTTTGTTTTCTCTTAGAGCAATTCACTATGCTGTTGAATATTAATCCTCTCAAAAAAATGTTTGAAGAAATTTTCTTTTTTATTTATGAAATTTCAAATGAGAAAAATTGATCCCAATTTTTTTAATCACATCCCCCTTTCCCTTATTCCAAAACTAATCTCAATTAAAATTTCTAATGGAGTTTGCAACAATAACTACTCATTTAAATACATCATAAAATATTAAGATGTAAAAAAACTGCTTGTTATCACTGAATGGTAAATATTATTTTAATTTATCAGTTGGTAGTAAAAAGTGAATATACATTGTATATTGTATATAACAAAGATTTAAGTTGATTCTGGACAAAGAAAGATAACTCCAATTAAAAAAAAATCTTGCTATTGCACAATATTTTGCAATTAGATATTTCTTGCTTACTATTCTTGACAAAGAAAGATAACTCTAATTAAAAAGAAATTTGCTATTTCACAATATTGTGCAATTAGATATTTCTTGCCATTGCGCAATACTGTGCAATTGAAAAGACTTGCTATTGCACAATACTTAATATAATAATTTTAGATCCTGATTTGGACCAACTTGAAAACTGGGCCCATAATAAAAAATCTAAGTACATTTTTGGATTCAGCATATCAAAGAACCCCAAGATTTCAATTTTTGTTGAAATCAGACTAAGTTTAATTTTGGACCCTTTGGACTTTAGTGTAGACCAATTTGAAAACAGGACCAAAAATGAAGAATCTACATACACAGTTAGATTTGGTATAACAAAGAACCCCATTTATTAAATTTTTGATGAAATCAAACAAAGTTTAATTTTGGACCCTGATTTGGACCAACTTGAAAACTGGGCCAATAATCAAGAATCTAAGTACATTTTTAGATTCAGCATATCAAAGAACCTAACTGATTCATTTTTTGTCAAAATCAAACTAAGTTTAATTTTGGACCCTTTGGACCTTAATGTAGACCAATTTGAAAACGGGACCAAAAGTTAAGAATCTACATACACAGTCATGACAGTTAGATTCGGCATATCAAAGAACCCCAATTATTCAATTTTGATGAAATCAAACAAAGTTTAATTTTGGACCCTTTGGGCCCCTTATTCTGTTGGGACCAAAACTCCCAAAATCAATACCAACCTTCCTTTTATGGTCATAAACCTTGTGTTTAAATTTCATAGATTTCTATTTACTTATACTAACGTTATGGTGCGAAAACCAAGAAAAATGATTATTTGGGTCCCTTTTTGGCCCCTAATTCCTAAACTGTTGGGACCTTAACTCCCAAAATCAATACCAACCTTCCTTTTGTAGTCATTAACATTGTGTTTAAATTTCATTGATTTCTATTTACTTAAACTAAAGTTATTGTGCGAAAACCAAGAATAATGCTTATTTGGGCCCTTTTTTGGCCCCTAATTCCTAAACTGTTGAAACCTAAACTCCCAAAATCAATCCCAACCGTTGTTTTGTGGTCATAAACCTTGTGTCAAAATTTCATAGATTTCTATTAACTTAAACTAAAGTTATAGTGCGAAAACCAAGAAAATGCTTATTTGGGCCCTTTTTGGCCCCTAATTCCTAAAATGTTGGGACCAAAACTCCCAAAATCAATACCAACCTTCCTTTTGTGGTCATAAACCTTGTGTTAAAATTTCATAGATTTCCATTCACTTTTACTAAAGTTAGAGTGCGAAAACTAAAAGTATTCGGACGCCGGACGACGACGACGACGACGACGACGCAGACGCCAACGTGATAGCAATATACGACGAAAAATTTTTCAAATTTTGCGGTCGTATAAAAATTATGCCACTAGACAACAATTAGAAAAAAATAAAAATCAGGGCGAATGGACCCTGGGCGAACAGGTATCAGGGCGAACAGGTACTAGGGCAAACGTGAATCAGGGCGTACAGACCTTGATTCAGTCCCAACCTTCCTTTAGTTGTTATAAACCTTGTGTTTAAATTTTATTGACTCAATTTATTATAATAAAGTTATTATCCGGAAACCATCTGTCTTCAGACAATGCTGACAACGCTGATGATAGCTACATGTCTATACACATGTACCACCAAAACATTTTTTTGGGGGGTTGTATAAATAGTGCAAAATATTGTTTTGTTTTATCCTACAATGTCCTTGAGTGTGGTAGAGACGAATGCATTGCTTGTGATGTAACTGACAAAATCAATTATCCAACCTCTGGTTTAGCTGTTACATCGCTTATAACATCACATCCCATGGAATCAACTGGTGCATCTCTGTTTTTTTCTCATTTCATGTATATTTTTTAACTGATCTCTCCAAGTAGATGGTTCCCATTTCTCTTTCTTGATTGCTCCTACGTTATTATAACTGGTACCAGTCTCATATTTGATCTCTACTTTCTCCTTCTTCACTTTTCGTTTAAGCGTTTTGATCGCATCATTTGCCTCTTTGTTGCATTTTTGGGAGCTCTCACAGTGGGAAAGCCACGGATCGATTCTGCGCCTCCTTCCATATGACGTAACCAGGTAACGGCCAGAAAATCAAGGGCGACAATCGCGATTTTTCATAGAGGGCGACACTATCGCGCCATCGCGGCAATTTGTTTACATCGTGTACGTGTGATTTTTCGAGAAATTTATCATTAAAGACAATTAAACTTGTGTCATTTCATCATCAATTAGTTATATAGGTAAGTTTTACAGGTGACCATGCTATTTTTTCTTCTTAGAAGATTTTATTTTACAAGAAACGAACATCTGAAAATGGCAAGTGACGTTGTTAATTTGGGGATAAAAATATGGCGGGTGTTTTCCCCTTCTGAAAATAACTGACACATTTGCATCCTATTGGCTATTTAAATATAAAATGACCAAAATTAGTATCTATGATGATAGGAGTCCCTAAATATTTGCATAAATACCCATCACTCCGTGTCAAATTGTAACTGAGGCTGCGAAAAGGATGCACACAAATCGACGCCATTTTTCAACAGATTAAGGTTTCTGAGCTCACGAAATCCTAGTATTATTACTTTTAATGGTTAGTAGAAAGATATTAATACTATCCATAACATGATTTATTGATCTGATCGGGTTATGGCTACATGTTTGCCTCTTTTTGATTCTTAAATCCAGTAAATTTCCGTAGACCACATGTAAATAAACGCCCCTTTTCCAGCGTGAGACTTCAATTTGAATAAAACTTCAATTTTGGCAGGTCAATGTTAGCATTTAAATTTTAATTAAAGTTTTACAGTTGTGTAATGCATATGTGCTGATTTGTTTGGTTGTCTCGAATAGTAAAAAGGTTAAAATTCTTATTTTTGAACCCAAAAAGTGTGACAAAAAACACAAAAAACAAACAAAATAAAAATATACGAAAAAAATAACTATCCCCAGGATAAAGGGGGTTTCCAACTATATGTCCCCATTCAAATGCATTGATCGTCCCCAAAAAAGGGAGATTCCATACCCTGGAACCCTATCCCTGGATCTGCCACTGGGAACTTTGACTATTAAAACGTATAAAGAATTAGCTAGAGAATTGTTACTAAAGGAACAAGAATAGAAAATTACATAAATAAGTAAAAAAAAAGAGCAAATGACATGCTAGCTGCGGAACTGTAGCTCTTAGGTCCTTATGTTATTTTTTGACTATTTGCGGACCATAGACTACTTTTTTTCTGGGACACCTTCCTATGCATCCCAGAAAAAAATCAAAATATTCCTAGCAGCAAGCCAAAGGTCTGGTCATAATCATTTTGAACTTTTGATGTGCTAATTTTTATATTGAGGAAAGAAAAATTATGGACAAAAAGTATAAAAAAAATAGAGACCAATGAACTAAAAGATTAAATGATAAAGAAATGCAGAAGACCCCATCCAGACCCTTGTCTATGTGAACAACAGTACTATTATTTTTGCTCAATATTGCATATGGGCATGTAAAATTTATAATACTAAAATTACGAGGTCCAATTTGTCAGCCGTCATCATGTAAAAACGACGAATCAAATAATTCAACTTTATATTTAACTAATATAGTACAAAAGTGTAGATTAAAAATTACACCACTCCAGGCCCTTTTGTTTTTGACGTAATTAATATTGCCAATAATTAAGAAGTTCCGGTTCCAGTACGATACAGATACCAATAGTATATTCACCTGTTACCTATTACCTTATCTGTATGTTCTGCATCTGACAGGCTCACCACCAAACGGTGTATTCAGGATTAATATGCTATATACACGGTCATAATCACAGGGTTGACACTACTAAATTGTCAAATTGTTACCTATTGTAGTATTTTAATCAGTAAGACTTTCAAAGATAACAAATCTGGACTAAAAATAAGGCGTATAGGTACAGTTTTCAATTTGTTTGTGGGCATGCATGACATAAAACAGCGAATCAAAGAATTCAACTTCATTCAGATGACAACTTGAATACTAATACTAAAATAAGGCTTGCGCATAGTTATATACTTTAATTCATTCACAGACCCGCGATATCACGGGTGTTTTCTAGTATCTTTTAAAGATTTCAGGTATATGAAATATTCACCAGTAGGAAAGTATAAATTCTGTCCCTCCTTCCATGCTAAAAAAAATATGTGATTTATTGTTGAATTTTATTGCCACCTTCAGTATTGGCTACGTGTTGTGGCCAGGTTTTATTGGCATTGGATACATTTATTATCAATTACTGGTATAAAGAATTAAAGATATGAATGATTGAATGAAAAGTTATCTTTTTAAAAATAACAGATACCTGTAAGATAATTTAATGTTGCATATTATGTTATACTTTATTTAAACATTATTTATATCTATTAAAGAGGTTGATATGTTATTATGGTGATGAATTTTAAATACTAAAGTAAATGAATTTATAAGTAGAAAATTTTTCCAAACATCTGTTGGTGTGTATAAGTATTACCTTTTCTAGAGGACCTTTTTCGGAACGTCTGGATTGGGTATTTTTAGCTGAGGATTTCGGAATTGATCCTTCGGATTCCAGTATTTCCTTTCAACATTTTTATACGACCGCAAATTTTGAAAAAATTTTCGTCGTATATTGCTATCACGTTGGCGTCGGCGTCGTCGTCGTCGTCGTCGTCGTCGTCGTCGTCGTCGTCGTCGTCCGGCGTCCGAATACTTTTAGTTTTCGCACTCTAACTTTAGTAAAAGTGAATAGAAATCTATGAAATTTTAACACAAGGTTTATGACCATAAAAGGAAGGTTGGTATTGATTTTGGGAGTTTTGGTCCCAACATTTTAGGAATAAGGGGCCAGAAAGGGCCCAAATAAGCATTTTCTTGGTTTTCGCACCATAACTTTAGTTTAAGTTAATAGAAATCTATGAAATTTTGACACAAGGTTTATGACCACAAAAGAAAGATTGGGATTGATTTTGGGAGTTTTGGTTTCAATAGTTTAGGAATAAGGGGCCAATAAAGGGCCCAAATAAGCATTTTTCTTGGTTTTTGCACAATAACCTTAGGTTAAGTAAATGGAAATCTATGAAATTTAAACACAATGTTTATGACCACAAAAGGAAGGTTGGTATTGATTTTGGGAGTTTAGGACCCAACAGATTAGGAATTAGGGGCCAAAAAGGGACCCAAATAAGCATTTTTCTTGGTTTTCGCACTATAATGTTAGTATAAGTAAATACAAATCTATGAAATTTAAACACAAGGCTTATGACCATAAAAGGAAGGTTGGTATTGATTTTGGGAGTTTTGGTCCCAACAGTTTAGGAAAAAGGGGCCCAAAGGGTCCAAAATTAAACTTTGTTTGATTTCATCAAAATTGAATAATTGGGGTTCTTTGATATGCCGAATCTAACTGTATATGTAGATTCTCAACTTTTGGTCCCGTTTTCAAATTGGTCTACATTAAGGTCCAAAGGGTCCAAAATTAAACTTAGTTTGATTTTGACAAAAAATGAATCGGTTGGGTTCTTTGATATGTTGAATCTAAAAATGTACTTAGATTCTTGATTATTGAAGTTTTTTTGGTCCAGTTTTCAAATTGGTCTACATTAAGGTCCAAAGGGTCCAAAATTAAACTTTGTTTGATTTCATCAAAAATTGAATCCTTGGGGTTCTTTGATATGCCAAATCTAACTGTGTATGTAGATTCTTCATTTTTGGTCCTGTTTTCAAATTTCAAATTCTACATTAAAGTCCAAAGGGTCCAAAATTAAACTAAGTTTGATTTTAACAAAAATTGAATTCTTGGGCCTCTTTGATATGCTGAATCTAAACATGTACTTAGATTTTTGATTATGGGCCCAGTTTTCAAGTTGGTCCAAATCAGGATCTAAAATTATTATATTAAGTATTGTGCAATAGCAAGTCTTTTCAATTGCACAATCCAAATTCAGAGCTGTATCATGCTTGAATGTTTTGTCCATACTTGCCCCAACTGTTCAGGGTTCGACCTCTGCGGTCGTATAAAGCTGCGCCCTGCGGAGCACCTGGTTTTTTATAAATTGGGACCTCAGAAGAGCATGTTTTTGTCAGTAGACAATTAAAATATATTATAATTTACCGATCATATAGCAACTCTAGAGAAGTTTGAAATTATATTTATTTGATAATATCATCTGCATAAATTATATATTTTCAGATAACAATAGGAATAAGAAGAGCAGGATTTCTATATTGAGGATTAACATGTATGGGACAGAGGACTGTTTGGCTTGATTTTACTTTAAAAAACTTTTTAATTTTAACAATAGTTCTCCTTAATTGTTTAAAATACTTTTTACATATTTTTCATTTTAACATTATTTTTATGACTTTGTATTTATTCATCACTTAATAAACTTTTATTTCTAAACATTTTTATATTTTCAAATATACATACAATGTGAAACACTCCACCATTTTATATTGATAACGTGGGGTAAATGTACATGAGACACTAAACTGTTGCAATACAATATTACTTAATGTCATTGAAAAACCTGAGATTCATTGATGCAAAGCTAGCATATTCATAGGGCCCCCTTTCATAGGAAAAAAATTGGTTGATTAAATAGGGAATCACTGGAGCGGGCCCCTCCCAAGTTAGTCAGCAGCAGCAACCCCCCCAAATAGAAAAGTTCTTGATCGGTCACTGGTGTCAGACATATATTGTATGTACTGTAGTATTTGAGACATAAGAAAAATAAAAGATATAAAAGTCAAAATGATGGTCTTTTATTCTTTATAAGGTTTGAATGACTTAAATGGAAAGTTTCTAGAATTGTTCACTTCTCCTAGACATAGTGAGGTCTCTCAAGTAGCCTATCATGACATGACTTTTCACTGTTTTGCTTCCAATGGCATGTAGATTTCAAAGTGTGGTAACCCCTGCACCTAAATAAATCATTTTCAGTAGATACATATTTTTTTTTAGACTTTTTGATGAAAAGTTTAAACTAATATACAAATTAGAAAAAAGAAAACTGATCAACTTGAACCCACAACATATAATTGAGCTCAGGTGCTCTGGAAGAGTAAGCAGATCCTGCTCCTTGTGTAGTATTATGAATGAGATGTCTATGTACCTTTTTCCTGGATATGTTAACACATGATTTTGCAAATTATTGCAATTGTGTGCTTTTAGAATGATTTCTAGAATGGAGTAAAATGTGTGAAAAGGTATTCTATTGCAGAAAAATCAGCACACAGATATAGGAATAGTATGATTCTTAATAAACTATAGATCCTGTGTCCAAGATTTGTTTTCTTGTAAACTGGTGTAAAATAAAAATGTGGGTCAAGCAGTTATATCAATGCAACAAAACAGGATCACCAAAATCAGAGTGAGACATTCATATACCATTTTTAAAGTAGACCTTGGAAGTGACATAGCATTTTGTTAATGCTTTAAATGGTCATATAGCTCTAACATGTATTAAGAATTTGATGTACTAGGCATTGGGCATTCATATTGAATTTTAATCTCCAAGTTCTCAAGAGTTAAATATGCCCCAGGGCCCAGAAACACTCAAACATGAATAGTTGGTCACAGTGTACATCAGGTTGCTTGATAAGCATGATAAGGACAGACATTTATTAACATGTGTGAGTGTTTAGGCAGGCAATATTTGTTGATTGGTACATGTACTTTTTAAAATTGACAAGTTGAAACATTTCAGATTTATAATAATTTACAGAATCAAAGAATGACTGTAACCATTACCCTAAAAATTGACTAAAAACAAAGACTAGCTGAGTGCTTACACTTTGCATTTTTGCATGCTTATTCAGACAACAACTTTTGACTAACTGAATTATTTTTGTTGAAAAAAGGGGGGTAGGTCTACTTCCAGACAGTGGAAGTTATTTATATGGACAAATTCGTTCATAGATTAAACCAGTTTCAATGTACTACATAAATCTCGCCCATAAATCTGTTATACATCAGCAGCATAATTAAATAACTACAGAAAATGTGATACGAGGAGTTTGAGCAACTTGTAAACATCAACAAATGACGTTGTAAAGCCTTCAACCACTCAACATTTTCAGTAAAATATATTTAAAATCCTGAAAACATCATCACCCTTCGTTGTCTCAATCAATTTTGTGCTTAAAATCTGTAAAATTTGACATAATTTGCTTGATTTTGCACCGAAATAACTCCCAAAACGTCTGAAAAATGTTGAATTTTGACCTCCGGTTGAAGTATTTATTATGTAAACAAGACTCAGAGTGACGGGGAATCCTGTACATAGTCATGTGCCCATATGTTTCTAGGTCACATTTATTTATATCTCGACCAATGAAAAGCTTTAGGATGCATTTGTGTCAGTTGTTTGTAGTCGTGGGGATTACCCGCGGTTTTTTGGAAATCAACGGAGGTAGTCTTATGATTTATCATATTTCAGTAACGGAGCACTTATTTGAATACCGAATTTGGCAGTCGTCTGACAAAATCTATTCTAATGAAAAATTAAACTCAAATACTGATGGATGATAAGTTGTTTTAATAGATTTATTGTCTGAAGCACAGGCTACGTTTTTGTTTACACGCTGGTTACAGCGCCACCTCAAAATTTTTAGATTATGTCCCCTTTCCCGCGGGACTACCGGAAGTAGCTCTTCAATGTCACTGGCTTTCCCACTGTCAGTCCTTTTAAAAAGTTGGGATCTGGTAACACTGGGTGAATTGAAATACTTCGATTCATGTGTGTCAGTCATAATAAAAAGAATTGTCCTTGTGCTCTGCAAAATTTTGAAGTTTCTAACTGTAAACATGCAGAGAAAGCGAAAATAAATATTGCACGTGTTAATGTTTGTTTACATAATAAAAAAAAATATCCCGCGGTAATTTCAGCTCCACTTCCGGTTTTCCTTTCACTTTGCGAATTGTTCAAAACCCACATTTGAGAGCAAATTTCCCGAATGCATCTATGAAAACTAAAACTACTCCATCAACTACATAAAATGTGTGATTTGTTTGATTTATGATAACAGTAATTGTTTCTGTTATTCTCCTTAGAATGTCAAGGTCATTCAGAGGATTCCAGTTTAGTCTAAGGGGAGATAATTACTAAACCAAGAAAACATGGCATCTTCTGGACCTGGTATAAAATGTCCAATGATGCTTCTAGCGGGCAATTCTCACCCAGAGCTTGTGCAATTAATAGCAAAGTATGATATTTTAAAGAAGCTGCTTCTAATATGTTTTGTTGTCATTCATTTTCTAATCTAAACAAACACAAAAGTATAGCATCTAGATTTTTTTTGTGTGTCTTTGGGTATCTGACTCATTATAGGACATACTTAAAACATTCAAACTACAAGAAGCATTACTAAAATAGAAAACACAACAAATCTTAGAAAAAAAATGTCAGACCAAGACAATTTGACCAAGTTGATGCTACAGACATGATACAGATAGAACAGGTTGGGAACAAACCCCCCTGGGTGGTGATTATACCTGTATAGAGGGATAAACCTTCTTTAGAGGGATAAAATTATCCCTCTATAGAGGGGTATTTGTGTTTGCACTGGATTTAAAGCAAATTAGGGCAGAATGGCATTTTCTAATTATATTGGCTATAATCTCTAGCAGTAGGTGCATCAACATATGCACTTTACTAAAAATTGGGATAACCCGTTTTCTGCTAAAGTGACAAAACTGGAAATCTATTGTATACCTATCTGAACACCTGATCAACATCAAAAGGAATAGTTGACCTTTAAATTTCCTGTTAAATCTAACAATAGAAATTCTGTTCAGTGAGGCATAAGTGAGTAGAATTTACCTGATCATCACAGCTTTCAATCATGGTGAACAATAGATTTTATATTTAGTCAGATAAGCAGCAAACTGGGCATGTGCATATTAAACCAAGTACATCAATTGGTGCATCAACTGTTGCAGGTTACTGCCATAATAAGTAGAGAATGCCATTCTGCCCTGTTTTGATGTAAATCCAGTCTAAACAAAAATACCCCTCTATAGAGGGATAATTTTATCCCTCTATAGAAGGTTTATCCCTCTATACAGGTATAATCACCATAGAGAGGGTTTGTTCCCAACCTGTAGAATATCATGAACAGCCCATCAGGGCTAAAGGTAGCTGCTCACCCATAGCTCTTAGGTTCTGGTGCATTTATTGCAAATAAAACTGGTTTTGGTTTTAGTTTAAGGTTTTGAACTGGTTTCCAAAACTAGTTTAGGTTTTATCGAACTAGTTTGAAAAATACACCCATTTCAGGCACATATAAACAAATGGGTGGTTTCCTTGAACAATGTTGAAACCATAACAAAAATGGCTGAAGTACTTTTACTACAGGACTTGATAACACAAACAGAAGATGCCAGCATTGATAAGCTTTATCAGATTCACAAGAGTGTCTCAAAAAGAAATCTAGTTGTATCATGCTTGGCAGCTAAACGTAGACACATCGCCAGGGTGAAAAATTATGATGAAAATGTTATCCCCCAATACACACCTGATGACTTTAAGAATCGTTTTAGAATGAGCAGATAAACATTTGATGCACTAGTTCTAAGCTTATCTCCTCAGTTAGCGGTGGATCTCAAGGGTGGCATCATGAAAGTTTCTATTGAAAAGCAGCTACTGATTTTCATAAGATATGCATCATGTCAACAGATCTTGACTGAATTAGCTGACAGCTTTGGTGTATGTGAAGCAACAGTTCATACTATTATACATCGATTATCTTCACTTATTTGTTCAGATTTGCTTTCTACATTAGTTAAATGGCCTTCTGGAATGAAAGTACAAGAGACAGTTGACATGTTTTTTCAACACAAAGGTTTCCCTGATGTTTTAGGCGCAATTGATAGATCACATATCCCCATCAAAACTCCTAAAGTGGATGGTGAACAATATAACAACAGTAAAAAGTTTCCTCCTATAATACTTTAAGCAGTATGTGACAAAAACTAACATTTTCTAGATTTATATTGTGGGTGGCCAGGTTCTGTGCATGACTCGCGAGTTCTTAAAAACTTGCCTCTGTTTACAAGTGCATCTGATAACAAAGAGAGAATGTTCCCAGGAATACCCATCTAGATGCTGCATATGCTTTGAGTCAGTTGGTAATGACGCCTTTCAAAGACTTTGGCAACCTTTCGGCTGAACAAAAACGTTATAACTACATCCATAGTTCGAGTCAGGTGTGTATAGAAAGAGCCTTTGGTGCATTGAAAGGTCGATTCAGGCGTTTAAGATACATTGACATGAAAGATATGCCTGAAGTGGTAAAATTTGTGCTCAGCTGTTGCACATTACGTGAAGTTTGTTCAGCCAATTTTGACAATTTTAATGAATACATTGAAGAAGGACTAAATGCCATTGAAGAGATCAATGATTTCCAAGATTTTTTTACGGAGAAGACCTTCCGCACAACATAAACGTCAGTCAATTGTTGATATGCTGGGATAAAAAGATATTGCTCATATTTATCTCCCTTAACCATGTTAACAGAAAATGTGTTATCTGTTTTTTAACTGTAAACTTGAGCCAAATTTAGATTTCCAATTCTTAATTAGTGTATTGTTTTATTTTGTATCGCCTGCTTTTCACACATGAATGACTCAGTGTTCATTTTCATGTTTTGGTCCATAACATGTTACTGTGTATTATCCATGTTATCTTGGTACTGTTATTTGACTGTCGCCCTGTTTATATGCTGAGTTAGAAATGCAATACTTGAAGATGTGGTATGATTGTCAATAAAACAACTATCCACTCAGTTCAAATAAAGTGGAAGTAATTTAAGGCAACCGTTCGGCCTTCAACAATAGATAAACACATACCATTTACTGGGCAATAAAAGGCCCAGACATGAAAAATATGAAAAAAATCAATTGAGAAAATTAACAGCTTAACAAAACAAAATACTAAAAATAAATGATCGACATGAACAAACAACAACCACTGAACTACAGGCTTTTGACTTGGGACAGGCACATAGAGAATGGATAAGGAGCCTCTGACCTTTGCTAGTCTACAGTAGTATGATTTTTAATTTTAGTTTCTTGTACAATGTATATTATTTGGAGTTTAGTATGACGTCGATTCATTATCACTGAACTAGTATATATATATTTGCTGCATTGAAGACCTATTGGTGACCTTCTGCTGTTGTCTGTTCTATGGTCGGTTTGTTGTATCTTTGACACATTCCCCATTTACATTCTCAATTTTATATCAGTGCTACTTGCATGACTAGCATGACTAGCAATACACTGTGCAGTAATATTAACTCAATGATTATTTTCAGGCCAAATTTTTGGGATCATGGAGTTCCACATGTTTTAGGCCCCTGCTACTTTTTGGTTCCTTGGATGGAAAAGAATTATAAATAAAGTTGATATTATTTTCAATATGTGTTCAACAATGACACAGTTTCATATAATGAAATTTGTATTTTTAATAATAGGATAAAGATGAATGCAATACTAATATGTCACTCTGACAATGCTGCAACTCAGAAAAACATAATAAAGTCAAAAAGAAAAAAAAACTAAAGCTATCCAATTATTGTAGTACAATCTATTTTTTCGTATGTTCAATAATCTGTGACATAAGCTGAATGTTTGGTCTTCTTTGTCCATTTTTGCCTTAAGCTGTTCCTTTATTTCAGATAGCAATCCCTTCTGTTCTTCTTTAAACTCCTCGTTCATTGTTTCCAAAAACATCAAAACTTCATTACCGGTACTTTTTTTTACTTTTTTGATGTTGTTCCATTACCCACTCAAGTGAAGGAAAGTCCTGTAAACATAGCCTAAGCTGCTGTGTCATGTTCGTCTGCACTTCTTCCGCCATATTCTTTTTCGAAACCAAACTACTAAACCGCCCCGAGAGCAGTTTGATAAGTTTCCGAAACTGGTTTTGGTTTGGTCTCAATAAACAATCAAACCAGTTTCAGTTTTAAACCAGGTTCTAAACTGGTTTGTCAAAACAAATGAAAAGTTTTGAAAACTGTTGCAAAACTTAAACCAGTTTGCTAGCAATAAATGCACCCTATTTTGACTATGTGTGGTTCTGTAACTAGGCTCATGGAAGCCAGCGACTGGACCAAAAATGCCCCTAAAGTGACAGATGCTCCAGAAAAAAATTAGTTCAAATAATTATGATGTCTTGAAAGGAGCTATTTTAATTCTGATGTGATTCTGATTAATTCACAGAAAAAAAATTGAGTAGCCTTTCTAGAAGTCATTATTATTTAGACTAGGCCATAATATTTTAAAGTCTTAAGTCGAAAGATGAAGAGCTTTTTACCTAAAAGTATTAAAAAAAAGTATAGCCAAATTCAGGCAAGTGATCAAGGCTTTGCATGAGGGAGATATATAATATGAATCATATTTTGTTTTATTTTGTTTAGGTTAATATTCATATTGTTTCTAAACATGTATTTAATGTTTTGTCTATTATGATTTATTTGTTTGTAATTGATATGCCTATAAGGGCCCTTTGATTAGAAAATAAACATATTTGATTTGATTTGATATCTATTTTTAATTTATAAGTCCCCTACCAAAGAAGTCAGTTTTCCATACTTTTTTCTTGATGCTTGAAGCTTTTGATTTGATATTCGGTGTATTATTTTATCATGACAAGTTATAGGTCAATTCTAATTTTCATGAGTCTAGCCTTTGCCCCTGTTCAGTTAAAGCCTTTTTTCTAGAATCAAAGATTTTGTGCAGAGTTATGGTCTTTGGACATTCGAAAATTCACTAAAATAATCAATTTTCAACAATTTTTCCATCATGTTTGGAGAAATTGACTTGATATTTTTGTGAAGTTTGCAATATATGACAATTTATCTAGATCAAAGTAGAATTTCATTCTATACAAAGAATTTTTAACCATTAGGGGACTATGTATTGCCATGCAATACTCTCAGAATGCTTGTTTAAAATAATTTTCTAAAAAAATTTAAATACCAAGTTTTAATAACACAAAATCTTTAAATTCATGCAATTACCAAAGTACTGGATACTGGGCTGTTGATACCTTAAAGGGTTTATCAGTCCACCAATATTCTGGGTAATATTTTTCATAAGCAAACACCAAAATAGTGAATCATGGTAATAAACACTCTCAAACATTGTTGTCAAAAAATGAAGTTCAACCCATGTATCTATTTTCAATACTGGGGTACAGAAAATATAAAGATTATCCATAGTCCTGTACATTCCTAAACAGCCAATTTAAAGACAACTCTGACATTTCTGACCACTTTTGAAGATGAATCTGATGTCAGAGATTTTTCTCTTTTTACCTAATTTATGTTTTTAATATAAAACGGTGTTCACCATACTTTTAAGGTTTACCTCCTCCTGAAAAAAATTACAACGCCATTCTGCAAAAAATATTTTGTTGTAGAAAGGTGTATATTGGTGAGATAAGCACATCCTTAAATAAAAAAAATCTTATGGTGATTCATACAAGTGGCCAATGTCATCTGTAGCAAAAAACTATTAATATGTTTCCGAACATTAGTTGAAATAAAGATTTTTATTGTAAGAATGCACAGTTGTGCCATTATAAAGACATCATAACTGTTTCACCTGAAGTTCTCTCTAGCCAAACACACAGCAATTTTTTTTTGATTTAATGGAATTTTATTTAAAGGCTATAAAAAATATTAAAAAAATCTGTTTTGAAAAAGATAGGTGCGGGCGGGTCCATCGAACAAGGAATAAAATTGGTGTGGCCTAATGAAATTTTATTTAAAGGCTAATACTGACCCTTTGTGAACCCCCTCTCCTTTACTTTTTGTAAGCCTTTTATGTAACAATATCTTATGGTTATATACACCTTTAGGAAAACTATGTGCTGTGGTGTTGAATTGATGTTCATGTATTTACACATACTTCATGTCTTTTTATTCACAATCAATACTGTCATGACTGTATCATAGAAGCCCAAATCAGCTAATGAAGCTTTTTCACCCACTTTTATTTTTTTTCAGACGTTTAGGTATCAAGTTATCTGAGATCACAGTTTTTCACAAGACAAACAGAGGTAAGAGAGAGCAGTTATACAGATAAATATCATTTAAGGTCAATTTAAGATTTCTACATGACATTGTTGTTTTTAAAAGAACCTAAAATTTCTAAAAAAAAAAAAGGAATGGTTCTAATATGTGACCAGCCACGACATATCCAGGCTTATGGAGGTAGAACGTCATTGTGAGAAAAACGCCGTTAACTATATGTGACTAGCCACTTCCAGGCTTAGAAGGGTACATTGTCTAAAATTTGCTTTTTGTATATTTATCTAGAATATTCCAAAACAAACTCTCTGTCATGTTATTATGACATATTTGTTGTAATAGCAATGAAACGAGTCATTACGAATATCGGTATGAAAATGAGACTGTTCTATGACGGCTTTCATTTATTGAAGGCACTAATTTATACAAATACAAAATTATTGTATTTATTGGCTCTTAGTAATGTTCAATAGCGTATTTGAATAAAATTTCAAAGACTTAAATTTACTACAATACAAGCATTCTTAGCTCTATTTTAGAACAGGTAATTTAAACTTGTTGAAATGAAGTTAGTTAAAAACTTGTCAAAGTAAGCTTTAAAAATTCCTTTTTTTTAAATTCGTCTTTTGATTTAGATTTATCATGCATGTCTCTAAACTTAGTATGCGACGCGTAACAGTTTATAAGTAAGTGTTCTAATATATGCTTTTGATACGGTGCATTTATTATGGATATATTTCAAACTCCATTTATGAAAAAAAATTTATAAAGCAGAGAATAATTTTTTGTAGCTCTATTTTAGAACATGTAATTTAAACTTGTTGAATTGAAGTTAGTTTAAAATTTGTCAAAGTAAGCCTTAAGAATTCCTTTTTTTTAATTTAGATGTATTATGCATGTCTCTATAAACAGTTTATAAGTAGGTGTTCTTTTATATGGATTTTATACGGTGTATTTGTTTGGGATATATTTCAGATTTCATTTATGAAAGGAAATCTATAGAGCAGAAATTTGATTTTTTTTGTGTATCAATTTAAAATGTAGGTTCAAATATTTTTCACTTCAAACGATAAAGTAAAACTTCTTCAAAACTTATATATGATGTATAGTTCGGCGTCAGCAACAAAGAAGCCAGGGAAAGTGTTTATCTCTTCTTCACAAATAAGTATTTCATTGAATCTCGATATTTATCATGTTTATAATTTTTCTAACAATGACGTTCTACCTCCATAAGCCTGCAAATGTCATGGCGGGTCACATATAAGTAATAATATTTGAAGTAATTTAATATGTAAAAGCTAATGAGATGATATTAGTGATTATCCTAAAATATTTTTAAATATTCTGAACATGCACGCATCTATTGAAAAAGCAACATGAATTTCATGAGATTTAGAAATTGAATTTGCCTTTAATTTCAAATATTGCAATACAAAGGTAAAATTAAGCTTCTCTTTAGCTGAAGGTTGCTTTAAAAAAATTTTTTTATAATATTCTTGATTTTCCTTTTAGAGACCAATGTAGAGATTGAAGAGTCTGTGAGAGGAAAAGATGTTTATATTGTACAGACTGGTACAAAGTAAGTTGGATTCATTAATTTTCGTTGGACACCAATTTTCGTGGAATTCGTGGGTACAGCAGGTTAACCACGAATTTAAATGATGAACGAATTGCATATTTGCCATTGGTTTGTATGCAACCTTTGGCAAAACCACTAAATTAAATATCCACGAAAGTATAAGTTCCCCCCTATCCACGAAAATTGGTAACCACAAAAATAAATGGAATATACAGCTGACAAGCTCATCATACCTTATATTTTTACTGTTAAATGTGAACTGAATCAAAATGAACTTTATGATTTGTATTTGTACAGGTAAATTAGTCAGTTGTTAAACTGTAGAATGACTTGAAACTCTACAGTACAAATAGGAAAATAATACATTGTCCAATTTGTGATACAATACACTGTAGTTGTACACTCACGTACATAGAAACTTAATCTTTATTTAAGGATAAAATTGAGAATGGAAATGGGGAATGTGTCAAAGAGACAACAACCCCACCATAGAAAAAAAACAACAGCAGAAGGTCACCAACTGGTCTTCATCCTTGATTTAAGGATGCCTTTATAGTCATTAAGATATCAAGTTAGTACAATCATTGCACTAACTTGTTGTCTAAAACAATAATAAAAACAACACCCATCAATTACTGCATGATAAGAGTTTATTTTGGTTGACATGTTTCTTACTTCTTGATATGTTTTATGGTATATGTAAAGCAAAATTATATCTGGGTGAAATTTGTTCCAGTGATAAGAATGTCACAGTAGTTGTTGTTATTTTTTTATCTGGAAGATCTGGAGGGCCCGCTCCAGTCACACTTCATTGATTCCCTATATAAGCAACCAAATTTTTTTCTAAAAGGGGGGGGGGAACACCTGCCCCCCTCAATCCATAAGGTTCTGTTAATATAGAATGGAAAATAATACTGGTACATATATACTAGTAAATGTGCCACGCATGACTTTCGCATGTGTATATTATGCGTGGCACTTTTGCCTGTATACTATCCATATAAGCCAGAAAGATTTTCACTCTTCTAGAAAAAATCTACCTGTGAAATAAGCTGTCTGGGAAATAATTATTGTGACAAAATGTCCCCAGAGAAATAAATAAACTGTTACATATATAGCATGTCTTGTACTAGATAAGATATAGAATATAAAAGAGAATATACATTCCCAATAAAAAAATATAACTTTACAGGAAACGTTTTTATTTATTTCATTTAACTCTTATTTTCCAGAGATGTTAACAATGATTTGATGGAATTGATGATCATGGCTTATGCCTGTAAAACAAGTTGTTCAAGGAATATAATTGGAGTTGTACCATACATGCCATACTCTAAACAGTGTAAAATGAGGAAACGAGGGTCTATAGTGTGTAAATTAATGGCTACTTTGCTAGGAAAATCAGGTTAGCTTCTAACAGAACCTTTTGAATTCAGTGTTTCATTAATATTTATGTCATGGCCAGTTTATAAAAAAACTTTTAACTTAATGGGACAATATCATAATATGCTTAATTTAATGCATTTCGGCTCTCCTATTGGATATTTTTCCAGTCCAAAATCAGATATTTTTACTTTGAATTATCACTCAGTGTGTTAAAGTCATCACTAGCAGTGATGGAGGCAACCGTATTTGGTAAAATCATGTGATTCCTTACCTAGCAAATTTGACTTATATTCAATCTTTAACAAACTCTAACTTTTACCAAGTTATTCTTTTACAAATTAAGGGGCCTTGATGGCAGAGTGGTCAAAGTAATTGCTACTGTTATTATTAGCCAGTCAACACTGAGGTTGTGAGTTTGAACCCTGCTCGTGTGGGTGCACTCGTCTCCAATCTGCATTGACTAGTATTGTCAGTTTTTCTATCGAGGTCAGTTGTTTCTCTGGGCTCTCTCGCTTCCTCCACCAATAAAAATTGGCAGCCACTAAATAGCTGAAAAGCAGTGTTTAAAAGTGGCGTTAAAACACAATAAATCAAATAAATCAAATCTTTTACAAACTCTTACTCAATTCATTGTAATTATAGGACGCATTTGACTTCCTGTATATTTGTATATCAGAATGACAGATTACCAAAGAGTTTCATGAAAATAGTAAGGTCTTTATCCTCTTTCACAGGGAACACCTGCCTCGTTATACTTTCATTGATTTTAGTCTTTTAGTATAATGTTGGATTTTTTTCAGGTCTGACACATATTATTACAATGGATTTACATCAGAAAGAAATACAGGCTTTCTTTGACATTTCTATAGAGAATCTGAGAGCCTCGCCATTTCTGATAGATTATATAGAACAATCAGTAAGTATTATGTGTCTAATGGTAATCAGTGCAACATTTATAAAAACGTTCAGTGTGTCAAATAATAATCAGTCAAACAATTTGTAAAAATTTCAGTGTGTCAAATAATAATCAGTGCAACAATTTGTAAATTTTTTAGTTTTGACGAAGTTTACAAAAAATACCTTTATAGCTTGTATCATCATCATCTCCAGTAGTTTTTAAACCAGATATTTGAAACTTTCCACAAATTGATTGATGATGTGTTTTAAATTCACATTTATATTGAACAACAAAAGCTACACATGAATAAATCAGAAACTATTACCTTTAATATGTATTACATAATTGGTGCAGTCTATGGACAAAAACTTTTGGAATTCACTAGAAGGACTGTTTAAAAATGAATCAATTTCAAATAATTACTATAGATTCCAGATTACAGAAATGCCATTATAGTGGCTAGAAATCCCAACTCCGTGAAACGAGCTACATCATATGCAGAGAGGTTACGTCTTGGTATAGCTGTTATACACGGAGAAGATAAGATCATGGAACTAGATGATGGAGAAGACGGCAGAAACTCTCCCCCTCTACCAGAGGCTGCTGCTGGGTCCAATGTAGGAATGGGATTTGGACTAGAAAGTCTGCCAGGTTTGTATGGATAGGTCATCAATATATTTTAGTACAGTAGACTCCACCTAATCAGATAGCAGCGAAACAAATATGCTGGCTATTGTAATAATATTTCAAAATGCCAAACCCTTTTGTATTTGTTTGTAGAAAATTTAAAAGAAATCAAGAAAATTTGACCTCATACTTAAATTTTTACCAATCATTTGCCAAGAACAGATATTTCACTATTGAGGAGAAAAAACTTCTCACACCGATCAAGAAATGTGAAAAAAGCACAAAAATTAGAAAGTTTTTTTCATCTTTTTGAAGACCAAAAGTTTAGAAAGAGAGAATCTCTATTACTTAAAATCTTGTGTCAATTAATAAAAAAAAATACATTTATTTTTATCGAGATGACAGCTGTTTACTTCCAAATATATTTTTGAATAATGCGGATGTATTTATTTAGTAATAGTTTTAGCTGCTCCAGTAATTAAATTGATGACAAATTCGTTTCAGGCATTAGGTGTAAGTATTATGCTCCTTTTAAGGAGTTTAACAGCAGTAATGTTTTTTAGATGTTTGTAGTGACTTTACTGTATATATTGTATTGTGTAATAACATGCAAATTTACAGTGAAATGTCTGCTGCTACACACTGTCACATGATACAATCAGCCATCTTAAACCAAAGTATTATTCTCATTATTATCTATGTCAAATTAATTTTGTTGATGATTAAGGCCACACCAAATATTGTTTGCCTACTTATTATCAGAAGAGAGATTGTCTATATAAAAAAGAAGATGTGGTATGATTGCCAATGAGACAACTATCCACAAAAGACCAAAATGACACAAACATTAACAATTATAGGTCACCATATGGCCTTCAACAATGAGCAAAGCCCATACTGCACATAGTCAGCTATAAAAGGCCCCGATATGACAATGTAAAACAATTCAAGCGAGAAAACTAACGGCCTTATTTATATGAAAAAATGAACGAAAAACAAATATGTAACAAATAAACAAATGACAACCACTTAATTACAGGCTCCTGACTTGGGACATGACTTTCACAAGCATGAAAAGTAGAAAAATAGTGTGAATATTTAAATCTTGGATTATCAATTATATAAATATTTCAAGAACACTAGAAAATTGAGACAAATAGATCATTGCCCTGTCGGCATGGAAGGGCTAAAGACATAAATAAGTTGGTTACCAGTAGATATGTTAAATTTAGATTTAAATTTTTTTTTTTTATTCAAAATAAAGTGAGTCAGCAAGTGCATATTTTATACAAGCAATTAAAAAGCAGTTGTTTAACCATTCTGTAGGTACAAATTTTCGTGGATTAAGAAAAACTTATATCATGTATATGTTGTGGATATTTGATTTCATGGTTTTTCCAAAGTCTACATACTATAGGAAAATTGTCATTTGCTGAACATTTAGTTTTGTGGTTCATCTGTATCCACAAAATCCACAAACATTGTGATCCAAGGAATAAAAATTAATCCACAGTTCTGTACCTTTTTCATCTTGGTAAATACAAACACTGCAAATGTTTTTCTTGGCCTAACTGACACTGCATAATTCCAATGCTTTCAGATTGTTGATTAAAATTATTATATAGAATTGATTTAAAACAGAGTGACGTTTTGTTTTGTACATCTGCTATTGATATAAAGTACATATGCTGCTAATAACTGCTTGTTCAGGAGAATTTTACTTTCATAATTCACTCAGTTTTAGGTTGCATTAACAAACTCATTCATTCAATCTTAGTTACTGGTGAAAAATTTCAGCTCATTTAAGTTTTATAAAATTTTGGCAAAATACTTACTTTGACCTGCTGACACAAATATGAAAATTTCAAAAAAAATTGAACCACACAATTTTTCATGAATAATTCATTTATAGCACTTTGAAAAACACTAATTTTGGTCATTGAGAAGCTTCAGTTCTTTTATACTAATGAGATAATTAAAACATTCAGTTGATTTTTCAAGAGTTAAACTCTCTGAAAACATAGGTTGTGATTGATAACACACAGATTGACAGTTTGACCTTTTTCTTTCTTATGTGTCTCAATGGTTGTTAATGTTTTATACTACTTTCAGCGCTCAAAGCTATTTAATGGCGACCAGTTTTTGTAAGTGTTGAGTGCACAAGTACTTGAAGAGATCCCCATTCTTTGACAGGAAAACTGACATTCTTATTGAATTAAGATTTGAGTCCATTGCATCTGTTCATAAGCAGGTATCAAACTCACAACCTCAGTGTTAACAAGCTAGTGATAATTTTAGATGAACCAGTTAAAAATTTGGCTGCTGAGACCTGATAATTAGATTTTTCAAACCTTCAAATGAAATGGAAAGTCATTGGTCAATCTAAGATGGTAAACATATTTCTATTGTGCTGTGATTATTTGATAAGAACTACAATGAGTTGAACTTTTTCACCAGTTAACAAGTTTGAATAAATGAATAAATTGTTCAACCATTCTGATGTGTGAAAGTGTCTCTTGCATAAGCACAGTAAAAGAGGTTTTTTTCTGGTGTGATTTATATTATAGTATATAAAGTGTTTTTTTACTTGAATATTCTAAACTTATAATTATCATTATTGTCTTTGTATACATATAGAAAATTTTTGCAAATTTAACTGGCAGTGAAATATTTAATAGATGGTACCCATTCATCAGTTATAAAACCTTAATGTCTTTCCACTCTCTATATGAAAATTTGTATTTAAGATGTAAATAAGATGTAGCAGTAGTAGGTTATTTACACCTCACTTTGTATGTTCATGTAGAAAATATATGTAGGTATATTATTAAGCTAATATCTCCAAAGACAAGACATTTGGGCGATGATAAAACATTTTGGAGTGAAATTTTATTTTAGAAATCAATAGACATAGTACTTCCTCATTAATATCCACCAAAACCTATACTTAACTTTTGTCATAACTGCTTACTGTGGGTTCATTAATTTTTGTTGGATACCAATTTTCTTGGATTTTCTGCGTACAGGGGAACAATGAATTGAAACGAAATACAATTTTTTTACAGAAAAGTATGCAGAATTTTCCAAAACCACAAAATCAAATATCCACAATATGCAAGTTTTCATCAATCCACGAAAATTGGTACCCACGAAAATAAATGAATCCACAGTAATGCCTTACAAATTATGTTAGATCCCCTTCAAATGTAAATTAAACTTAGTCTCAGTTCAGCCAGAGTAAAGGAAAGGCCAATAAAATCCAAAATGTAAACCATCAATAAATTATGTTGGTTCAGTTTATGACTCTTACTTTAGTTTTAGCGACTAGGTTTGTCAATGCTTACTGATGTAGAAAGTGTTAGTGACATTTTAAACAATCTAAAATAGAGAAACAGCAAACAGAAGAACACATTTTTGTTGATTTGCTTGGTTGTGGTGAATCAGGAATTTCAATGTGCAACAAAGCTTAAAAAATTCTAAAAGTTTGTATGCAGACTTTGGAAAATATCCACAAAAACACAACTTGTCCTCATTCATTGACGAATTTTCTAGATATAAACTGAAATTTGAAGTGGCATAAAAGAAGATATGGAACAATAGCTTAACTTAACCCTTGTATCTATGATGTGGTTATTGATAAGTTTGCTTTTTATTTACAGTTTTACAGTGTAAAGAGAAGCCTCCATTAAGTGTAGTGGGCGATGTCAGTGGTAGGATAGCTATAATTGTTGTAAGTATTGGTATTAGTACTTATTGTCCATTTGTTTCAGTATGTTAAATTAGATTCTAAAATTTTGTTTTTCTGAGTTAAAATTATCTGCATCTTCAGCCATAAATTTGGGGTTTTTTTTTGTCATTAGGAAAAGAAATTGTTTGTGCGAATATTTTTTTAGAATTTTAGAATTTTGAAAATAGGAAAAAATACTTTTATCAGTTAATTTGCTTCTTGAAAAACATTTCATAAGATGTTGGATCTTGGTAAGACATGATATAAAAAAAGATACTTTTAAATTGAATTGAGATGTTTTATTATAGGTCAAATTTAATGGTTCTCAGATGATTTTAATTCAAGGCAAAATTATTCTTATTTCTTCAAAGAGTAAAAAATAAATTATTAATACTATTTATTTTAAGTTATGATTTTATTGTTTCCAGGATGATATGATTGATGATGTAGTGTCCTTCGTCAAAATAGCTGAAGTATTGAAAGAGCGAGGTGCCTATAAGGTATTTGTAATGGCCACACATGGTCTCTTGTCGTCTGATGCACCCAGACTTATAGAAGAATCATGTATTGATGAGGTAAGAAATTATATAGGTTTTGTTTAACGTCGTAACGATTAAAAGCACTTAGGGCTTTCCAGAACTTAATGTATGGGAGGGGGCATGGAAGGCTCTTATTTTAAGTCCAAACCACCCTAGGAAGAAAATAATTTATTATTCGTACAAAATATTGTAAGAAAAATTCAAACATCCATATTTTCCTTTCTCAATTTTATATTTGATTAATGTAAGTGCCCAAAGTGCATATTCCTCTCCCCACCTGTTTTTAATTTGGAACAGCCCTTATTAGGAAACAAGGTCAGCTTATTTCTAGATTTAATACTTGAAACATTTTTATTCCATTAGAGAAAGAATTTAATCAATGATGAAGAAATAAGTTCAAATCAAATCTGGATCAAAGTAAAAAATCAGTATCAGGTATGCACCAAACCATATTAAAAAATAAAAAAAAAATATATAGAAAGCCTGAAAAAACAGCCTCCTGAAAATTGAGGAAAGACAAATAAATCCCTTTGATCTTCTACCAGACAAAAAGAAAGAAACAGTTATTAGATATAGGAAGATGTGGTGTGAGTGCCAATGAGACAACTCTCCATCCAAATAACAATTTAAAAAATAAACCATTATAGGTTAAAGTACGGCCTTCAACACGGTATAGACATATAATATTTCAAAACAAAATGAAAGCGGACAATAAAATCTAAATTATATTACTTAACAAAAAAAAACAAGAAAAAATACGAAATAAACTACCATAAACAAGTCAAACAACCCTACAAATTGAGACAATGATACAAAAGTAAACATTTCGTAACAGAGAAATATTAACTTACTGCAGTGTTCTTTCAATTTTATTAAAATTTCTTCTCAGGTTGTAGTGACAAATACAGTCCCACATGAAATTCAGAAGATGCAGTGTCACAAGATAAAGACTGTTGACATTAGTGTCATGTTATCAGAGGCAATACGTAGAATACACAATAATGAATCCATGTCCTACCTCTTTAGAAACATTGCTCTAGAAGATTGATCATAGAAATTACCTGTAAGGTGTCATTACAATGATCATAGAACTTACCTGTAAGGTGTCATTACAACTAGATATACCTGTTATTGCATTTTATACAAATGTTCCAAGTCGACAATAAAGACAACAACACTCATGTTTTTACCGCATAGTATCTGTTTATTGGGTCTACATGTTTCGCCTAGTAGATAGGCATCATCAGAACTGTTCAAAGTGTCAGCATTTAAAAAAGGTGTATGAAATACATAATCAGGTTCTCAGTCCTGCCTGAGTTCAAATAAAACTTGGATTTGGAAATCATATCATGTATGAATTTAATATAAATATTCTATTGTAAATTCAGAAATTTTTGCAAGTTTTTATGGGTGAAAATTGCAACTGGATTGTTTGGCAAAATAAAAACTACAAGTTTAAATTTTAAAGCATTGTTTGTTTATATGGAAATTTTAATAAAACATCTCATAGGTCAGTTCGATAATCATCAATCACAATGAAGATTTTTGTTTAAAATTCTGAATAAAAAATAAATTGTTGTTGTTAATTTTTTATTATGGGAGACAACTCTTAACTAACTGAAAATATGAATAAAATTCTGAATAGCAATTTATTGATGGTTAATATGCTTAAGTGATATTTTTTTTTCAATTGGCAAATCTGGTGAAGACTTTAAAATATTAGTGCTTGATGTAAATTTTGTTGATGAGGAGAAGTTATTTAAAGTTGAAGTATTAAGTACCAGAACTGGTCAAGATAAAAAAAAAAAGATTTATATAATATGTATAAATTATTTTTATAGTTCTTAGAACTGAAAAGGTAGATACTTTTAAGGGTCATTAGCTGTCAAATTCATGATCACCAATTTGACGCACATTCTCATATTTGATTCAAGTATGTTTTGTAGTTTTTACCACTGGTGTTTTTTTTCAAAGTATTTTGTTACAATAACTAAAACATTGTATTTTATGCCTCTACATGTACTGAGTGACTCCATATCAAGCATTTTAAGGATGTTGAGGGTTTTTGTTAGGTTTTTAGAATTAAGTTGTTGTTTTGTTCTATATAAATATTCCCAGGTTGAAAATATTTTTCTTTTTTTCTTTATCAATAAATAGATTGTTTGTAAATATTGGATTTGAATTTTTCATCGTTTTTTCAGACAAAAATTTTCACCTCGGTTTTTGTCATTTGTAAACAATATTTTCCTTGTATGCTGTTGATGTCAGACCAAATTGTACGAATTATATACTAAAATATGAATAACATAAATAAGTATCCCTGTTTTGTTTATAATGATCTCTTCATTCCTTGCGGACCAATCAAGTCCATACCTAGAGTTTTGTTGGATTCACATCTAAATGTGTAGTGTTAGCAGACCAACCAAATCATTCCCCATTCATGTCTCTGGATATTTAGTAAGTGTTGTGTTTTGTGTTTTTCAGTGAAAGGATGTTTAAGTCCTTCTTCAGCTTTTGGTTTGTCACTTGATGATTGGTATTGACCTTGAACTTCATACTTTATTTGGCCTTTTTAACTTTTTTATTGAAGGGTTTCTTATTAGGTTATTTGAAGTAAAAGATTAATTTAGATTTTTTAATGAAATTATATTTTTTTTTCAAATACAAAATATATCAGAAAAAGAATCCTTTTGCTTACATAATATCAAAATTTTCAAAGTTCTAAAAAAAAATAACATTTTGAGCGGACCAGGAATATTTGGTTTAAGGATGACATTTGTTACCATGGCAACAGTGCTCTTTGGATCCTCTTAACAATGATGGTACAACATGTACTAAAATGTATTTAAAATATTTCAGACAGCATTTAAAGGAAGTCAGTCGGTTTCAATACGGCAAAATATTGTAAATTCAGAAATAATTGTGATTGTATCATTATTGCAAAAAATTGTGAAGTTTTCCAAAATATAAAAATTTGCATTTCAAATTTGTAAGCATTATTTGTATGCATCATTTTCACAAATTTCAATCAATCACAATTATAGATGCAAACAAAAATTTCTGAAGTTACAGTAACTGAATCATTTTTATACATCAGTTATTGAATCGTAATAAACTGTTCTTGTTTATATTTTTTGTTGAATTAAGTCTTGTCCTAATAAAATATTTGTTATGTATGTTGTCTTTATTCCTGTGAGTCTGCAATCCCTACAGGGATCACTCTGTCCATTATATACTGCTGACTCATGGATATTTGTGGGTGATAAACAAACTAATTATACCCCCGCTTTTAAAAAAAGGGGGTATACTGTTTTACCTCTGTCTATCCATCCATCCATCCTTCCGTCAGTCCATCCATCCCATGAATATTTTTCATCACATTTTTCTCAGTATCTACAATACAAGGATTTCTGAAATTTGGTTTCAGGGTTTATATAAGTCAGCTATACTGTGTGATGAGTTTTCAGATTCATGACTAAACAACTTCCTGTTTACCGAACACTTGTATGATTAAACACATGATAGCCAAGCTGAAAATTTTCGTCACATTATTCTCAGGATCCACAATGCCAGGATTTCTGAAATTTAGTTTCAGGGTTTATATAAGTCAGCTATACTGTGTGATGAGTTTTCAGATTCATGACTTAACAACTTCCTGTTTACCGAACACTTGTATGATTAAACACATGATAGCCAAGCTGAAAATTTTCGTCACATTTTTCTCAGGATCTACAATGCCAGGATTTCTGAAATTTAGTTTCAGGGTTTATATAAGTCAGCTATACTATGTGATGTGTTTTCAGATTCATGAATAAACAACTTCCTGTTTACCGAACCCTTGTATGATTAAACACGATAGCCAAGTTGAAAATTTTCGTAACATTTTTCTCAGGATCTACAATGCCAGGATTTCTGAAATTTGGTTTCAGGGTTTATATAAGTCAGCTATACCGTGTAATGCGTTTTTAGATTCATGACTCAAAAACTTACTGGTTACCGAACACTTGCATGTCTTTAGACTTAATATTATCCAATTGCAGTGGGGTTATCATCAGTGAGCAGTAGCTTGCAGTTTCACCAGTATAAGAACACCAATATAAATCATGCAAAACTTGGATCTCCATCAAAAATATTTTAGAATCACAAACTTTTGTGGGTAAAGGTAAACCAGAAATTCATATGTGAAACTAAATATAAATTTTATATATTCTTATCTCCACAGTTTGGCAAACCACAAAATCAAATATTGGCATCATCAACATTAAGGTTAAGTTTATTGTTGAAGTTGTCTAGTCATCAATAATTTTTTCAATATTCATGACCCACCTATAGGGGCATTGTCTTTAGGTCTGCGAGTCAGTTCCTTCGTCTTGCCCTCTCCTGTGTAAGTTTTTGGTCAAGGTAGTTTTTGATTAAGCTGAAGACAAACTTAGTACACATGTTCCTTATATCATCATTCTAATTTTAATGCCAAACTAAGAGTTTTGATCCTAATTTCACAGTCCACTGAACATAGAAAATGATAATGCAAGTGGGGCATTTGTGTACTATGGACACATTCTTGTTTATCTCCAATTCTACCCCATTATTTTCTCTTCTGTAAACCTCATTCAGACCACCTTATGTTGTGTTGTTAGGCTGCTGTTTCATTGAATCATATGAGCAGTGTTGGATAGAAATCGACCATAAGCAAGTGCACATATAAAACCAATTGATTTTTGAACATTTGAATATAGTCTGTTTTGTAGTTATTATAACATCCCTATTTTCAAATTGTAAGACTTTGCTTAGACATTTTTTCAACCCCAAACTGCCAAATGGGTTAACAGATTCATTGCTTAAGGACAATTTCTATCGGACACAGCTCATATGAGGGGGGATGGGACCTTTATCGGGTCTCCGGGTGTTTTTATTGACCCTTTTGGGATCTGGGAATTCTTTTTTCAAATATCGGGACCTTGGGATTTCGTGTTTTTAAGTCCGGGATTTCATGTTTTTAAACCCAGGATTTTGGGATCAGGACCCCTTCTATCCCCCCTCTCATATGTTGCCAATACAATTATACATACATTCCATTTTTGGAGAAACCTGTAGTACTGAACATAAATGTTATAGACATGTCAGTATAATACAACATAGGTACCTGTACATGAAGTATGAATTACAGGTATATTGATATTCATAAACTGCTAATTTACATGACAATAATTTGTAACAAAAACCAATATACTTTTACACTTCAGCAAAATTTGTGTACAGCGAGACAAAATTTTGAGATTTCCAAGATGTAAATGAAACATGTTGAAGCTGCATATAACAAACAGTTATAGATTAGACCGTTTGTTTTATCGTTTGAATGGTTTTACAATTGTCATATTTTGGGGCTTTAAAGCTTATTTTTCAGTGTGAGCCAAGGCTCCTTGTTGAAGACCTTACTTTGACCTATAATGGTTTCTCTTTTACAAATTGTGACTTGGATGGAGAGTTTGTCTCCTTGGCACTCTTACTGCATCTTCTAATATTTAAGTACACAGCACATGACCCCTAAAATTCAAAACTGGGATAAAAAATATTATCTTTATTTTTTTTATTATTCATAAAATGTAACAATAACAAGCATGACAAGTAAGTCTATTAAAATCACAAGAGTATCCAGTTATTTCATACTAGTGATAAATATCTGAACACGTGTGCACCAGCTGAAATATCTTGCCTGCCTTATGGATACAGAATGATTTAATTCAAGTTTGAGTCTTTAAAAGTAGATCATACCAATAGCATCTTGGTAACATATCAAACCACAAAACTTAATATTGACCAATGAACCATGAAAATGACGTCATGGTAAGATGAAACCTGTTAGTCAGACATATACAAATTACTATCATTCCATACAACAAATACAATGTAGTTTACTTATTGCTCATGGTATTTAAAATATAGCCCTGTCCAGGAAAACTTAACCTTGATCAATGATTCTTGCAACGATCCATTATACCAAATATGGTTATCCTTTTACCCATCAAAAGTGAGTATTTCACATGACAAAAACAAGAGTGCACACGCTGAAATGTCTCGCCTTCTGTACTAATCATTGATATTATGTTGATAGTCCTAAATATAAAGCTTTATTACAACTGTCACATAAACTCAACATTAACCAAGAAAACTAAACATTGATCAATGAACCATTACATGAGGTTAAGGTCAGATGAACCATGCCAGGCAGACATGTACAGCTAACAATTCTTCCATACAACAAATATAGTGGACCTCTTGCTTATAAATTAAGAAAAACAGACCAAAACACAAATAATTAACACTGCAATGAACCATGAAAATAAGGTCAAGGTCAAATAAAACCTACACGACTGAAATAAAGATCAGAATCTCAAAAATTTAACTTTGACCACTAAACCATGAAAATGAGGTCAAGGTCAGATGACCCCTATCAGCTAGACATGTACACCTTACAATCATTCCATACACCAAATATAGTAGACCTATTGCATATAGTAATAAGAAAAACAGACCAAAACACAAAAATTTAACTATAACCACTGAACCCTGAAAATGAGGTCAAAGTCAAATGACACCTGCCAGTTGGACATGTACACCTTACAATCCTTCCATGCACAGAATATACAAGACCTATTGCTCATAGTATCTGAGATATGGACTATGTTAACTTTTCTTATGCCCACCTACGATAGTAGAGGGGCATTATGTTTTCTGGTTTGTGCTTTTTTTATGCCCCACCTACCATATTAGAGGGGCATTATGTTTTCTTGTCTGTGCGTCTGTACGTTGGTCCTGCTTGAGGTTAAAGTTTTTGGTCAAGGTAGCTTTTGATGAAGCTGAAGTCCAATCAACTTGAAACTTAGTAAACTTGTTGCTTATGATATGATCTTTATAAATTTTAAAGCCAAATTAGACTTTTGACAACAATTTCGCGGTCCACTGGACATAGAAAATGAAAGTGGAAGTGTCAGGTTAAAGTTTTTGGTCAAGGTAGTTTTTGATGAAGTTGAAGTCCAATCAACTTGAAACTTAGTACACATTATCCCTATGGTATAATCTTTCTAATTTTAAAGCCAAATTAGACTTTTGACCCCAATTTTGCAGTTCACTGAACATAGAAAATGTAAGTTGGAGTTTCAAGTTAAAGTTTTTGGTCAAGGTAGTTTTTGATGAAGTTGAAGTCCAATCAACTTGAAACTTAGTACACATTATCCCTATGGTATAATCTTTCTACTTTTAGTGCCAAATTAGATTTTTTACCCAATCTCACGATCCATTGAACATGGAAAATGATAGTGTGAGTGGGGCATCCATGTACTTTGGACACATTCTTGTTTCAAGTAGTCACTTAACCATGAAAATGAGGTTAAGGGCATTGGACATGTGACTGACGGAAAGTTTGTAACATGAGGCATCTATATACAAAGTATGAATCATCCAGGTCTTCCACCTTCTAGAATATAAAGCTTTTAAGAAGTGCGCTAACGCCGGCGCTGTCGGATCACTATCCCTATGTTGTGCTTTCTGCAACAAAAGTTGCAGGCTCGACAAAAACTACAAACAAGAATGGATGCCTCACTCACATTATCATTTTTCTATGTTAAGGGGAGCATGAAATTGGGGTCAAAACTCTAATATGGCATTTAAATTAGAAAAATCATATAATAGGGAACATGTGTACTATTTTTCAAGTTGATTGGACTTAAACTTCATCAAAAACTACCTTGACCAAAATGTTTAATCTGAAGCTGGACTGATGGACAGACAAACAGATCCAAAAACAAAAAAAACATGATGGGGCATAAAAATTTCAAGCACTCATTTAACTATGAAAATGAGGCCATGGACATATGACAAATAGAAACATCCTAACTTTAGACATTTAGGTCTTCTACCTTCTGAAATATAAAGATTTATACAGATACACCATCAAATCATAATCCCTATGTCTCACATTCTGCCAATTTTATCCCTGACAAAAATCAGTTAATTTCAAATTACTTTAATCTGGTGCCATGGTATTTAAAATTCTATTAACTAAGCCATAACAAATATGATCACTAATGAAGGTGCAGTTAAAAAATGTCTATATTTTGAATGAATATCTTCATATATATATCTCATATCAATGTATATGGACACAATGATCACTTCCAGTAGCCACATGTCCATCAAGATGTGCCACACATGTGGCATGAGTTTGTTTTGATTCATGTAAGAGGTCCATGGAATATCTGTCCCAAACATTCAAGTTCTGGTTACTGTCCAGTGTGATTATAACATTGGTAGATGTGTGGTGACTTCTATACCTAAAATGAAATGAATTTCTTTAAATTGCATTTTTCCAGAACACTGTGACTGATATACAATGTACCATAAAAAGTATCTGTAATATAAAATGTTTAATAAAACAAAATCAGTGTATCAACCTATTAATTATCAGGGTGCTGTTAAAATGACAGCAAACAGGTAACAGAATGAACTTTGATATTGTTTATGGCTGTATGGATCCAGGAATTCCATTGAGATGGGGCTTAACTATTTGAAATTCCTTACCAAATTTAAAAGTTGAAAAAAATGTGGTTTATTTTCAAGATTTATAACATTTTCTCCAATTTGCATTTTCTTTCTAAATTTCAGTGGATATATCAGGGACTAACACTTAAAAGATGCATCAAAATAGAGTACTGTGGATTCATTTATTTTCGTGGATACCAATTTTCGTGGATTGAGGAAAACTTAAATATTCGTGGATATTTAATTTCGTGGTATTGGAGAAATCTGCATACAAGCCTATAGAAAATTTGGTATTCATTGATCATTCAATTTAATGGTTTGTCTGTTCCCACGAAATCCACGAAAATTGGTATCCAACGAATAATAATGAATCAACAGTAGTTCATTTTTCAAATGATTTATTTATTCATGATAAAATTGCAAAATTAAAGCCAAGGACAGGGGATTTTTATATTTGTTGGAAAAAAGATTTATAATGTAAAAAGTTAGGTTTGGTTTAATTTTACTATTGATTAAATTCTGCAATGAAATGAAACTGTATACACACCCTGACCAGCTTCTTGATTCAAAATGGCTTCCAACACATGATTTCATTGTCAGTGGGTTTATTATCACTTGTTGTCCACCTTGGTCATTCAAGTTAAAAAACTGTAGGAAGAAAAATCCCTGAAATTAAAAGGAAAATAAAAGATGTCATTTTAATGCTTTCAAAGTTAATTCTTTACTGAAACAGGCTATTTGTATTATAATCTTTGGAGTGGTTCATAACACAATGCATTCTATTGAAAATGTACTATCTTCTTCGTAATAGAAAGTGTTGTGTGCAGCACAGAACATTAAAGTACAAAATAAACATGGAATTTATTAAAAATTTCAATCACAAAAAATTATGCAAATTCCATAATTAAAAATAATTCCAAGTTCAAATAATAGCCTGTTCTGAGTAAAATTTCTTAAAATGCCGTCAAATGGTCAGCTAGTAAGCAAGAAGTTTGTGCTCCAGACATGATCTGACATGTTAAGGACCCAACTTCCACATATTTGTGTGAGGCAAAGAAGCAAATAATCGGATGCCAAAAAAAAAACCAACAACACAAGTTCATCAATTTTTCAAAGTCATCCTAGCAATAGCATATATCTGATCAGAGGGGCTGTAGTAACTTTAAAATGCAAGGTTTCTGCATAAAAAAAAATAGTTTTTCTATATTAATGAAACATAAGCTTGTTTTCACAAAAAAACATTTAGCTACCAGTATTCACAAAGTGGTCAGCATGTCAAACACTAGACATATCTCAGATCATTGCAAATTAACTGGTCTCTTTATGAAAGACATTGATTCAGAAAATTTGATCAAATCCCATCACTAGATATTTCACTGACATTTACCTCATATTTTATATTAAAACAAAGAAAAAATATTTCCCATAGTTTAACCAGAATTACTCTATTTGAAACCAAGCTTAAAAAGTATTCACCTCTTCCCAAGCCACACCTACTAATTTTGGAACATTGTTTAAACAGTCTAATTTTATCTTTAATAACAGTCTCTTGTTTTCATGATTCCTGTAAAAAAAAAAGAGGAAATAAATTAAAGAGAAGACACTTTTTTCATATAAATTACAATTTCAAAGAAGTTGAAGTTTTATGTATCTTATCAATGTTAAAATGTATCTATTTTAGTTGCAGTTACAGTTAAAAATAGGGAAATTGAGAAGCTATAACTTTCACATTTGTTCGTGGTGAATGGACTTTTGGTTTTGAATTTTCCTTGGAGTTCAGTTTTTTGTAAATTTACTTTTCACACTGAAAGAGCTAAACGCAAAAGAGCATATTATATAGTTTATACACTGTAAAAAAAAACAATGTTACTTAATATGAATAATGTTTGGAAATTTCAATTCCTATCCAAATATGTTCTTTTCCCAAAATGCAGCAGTTTAAATCAACTTCTGATCAGTCAAAGTAATGGAGTAATAACATTCTGTTACATTGCAGTTAATAATTTTACAAATGTTTACAAAATATAGTATTACCATAGACAAAACTCTCCATTACTGGACCACCCTGAGACAGCAGCAGGTAGATTGTCTATTGAGTACAATGATTGCAGACATCCTTCGGTCCTCTCTAGGTTTTCACTGTTGGCCAGACTCTTCAGGTTATTGTGTAGAACATATTTTGTCACATGAATCATCTTATCTTTACTGTAACCAACCATTATTACTCTGTTACTCACATGGCAGGCTTCAACTCTACAAACAATATTGGTAGATTCATTAGCTTACACTTGAAATGTAAACCCCTTAATAGTACACTTTGAATCCATATAGTTTTTGAGTCTCTATTAAAATGCACTTTCTGTAAAATATTATGAAGTTAATTTCTATATTTCTTGATACTGTTCAACATTCATTTATAAAATTGCATGATATATACATTTTTTGAAGGAAAACCCATACGTCTTTTTTAATTAAGCAGTAATCAATCAATCATTATTTATGTACACTCTCAAGACATGGCAGCATAAGGAACATCTAATGCATTGGTTAAGTATTTAATCTTCTCTAATTTTAATGCTATTTTCACATTTCCTGACCGGTGTGAAAAAAAATATTTCTAATCTCTAGTGAAAAATTTGTTCTCTGCAAATGATTGGTCGAAATATTATTGTGACCTTATATTTTCTTTTTTTCTTATGAATATTCCTGTTGTGACATCATGAAACTAGAGGCTCTAATAAAGAGCCTGCGTCGCTCACCTTGGTCTATGTGAATATTAAACAAAGGACACAGATGGATTCATGACAAAATTGTGTTTAGGTGATTGTGATGTGTTTGTACATCTTACTTTACTAAACATTCTTGCTGCTTACAATTATCTCTATCTATAATGAACTTGGCCTAGGAGTCTCAAGGGAAAATGCTAGTGAAAAATTACAAATTTTATGAAAACTGTTAAAAATTTACTATAAAGGGCAATAACTCCTTAAGAGTTCAATTGACCAGCAAAATTTCCTTAAAATTACCAATTCAGGGGCCGAAACCCAACAACAGGTTTTCTGATTCTTCTGAAAATTTCAGGGCATTTAGATCTTGACCTGATAAACAATTAAACCACTATCAGATTTTCTCTAAATGCTTTGGTTTTTGAGTTATAGGACAAAAACTGCATTTTACCCCTATTATCTATTTTAAGCTGTGTCGGCCATCTTGGTTGGATGGCAGGTCACCGGAAGCATTTTTTAAACTAAATACCCCAAAGATGATTATGGCCAAGTTTGGATTAATTTGGCCCAGTAGTTTCAGAGGAGAAGATTTTTGTAAAAGATTACTGTAAATTCAGAAATTATTGCGTGCATTAATTATTGCGATTTTGTCATTTAAGACAAAATGCAATTTTAATTTTCTACGATTTTGAGAAAAATCATGTTTAATTCATATAAAATATTTCAAAATGCGAGTTTAAATTATTGCATTTACAACTCTGTCGCGTTTTTCGCAAAAATAACAAGTGAAACTGCGAGCTACTGCTCACTGATGATACCCCCGCCTCAAGTGGATAATAATAATAGTGTAAAAATATGCAAGTGTTCGGTAAACAGGAAGTTGTCGAGTGATGAATCTGAAAACGCATCACACGGTATAGCTGACTTAGATAAACCCTGAAACCAAATTTCAGAAATCCTTGTATTGTAGTTCCTGAGAAAAATGAGACGAAAATTTTCGACTTGGCTATCATGTGTAAAATCATACAAGAGTTCGGTAAACAGGAAGTTGTCAAGTGATCAATCTAAAAACACATCACACGGTATAGCTGACTTAGATAAACCCTGAAACCAAATTTCAGAAATCCTTGTATTGTAGTTCCTGAGAAAAATGTGACGAAAATTTCATGGGACCGACTGACTGATGGACGGACGGACTGACAGACAGAGGTAAAACAGTATACCCCCCTTTTTTAAAGCGGTTAAAGGGGGGTATAAAAACCTCGCATTAATTTCTGAATTTACAGTACTACGATTTACGAAAAATGGTTAAAAATTGACTATAAAGGGCAATAACTCCTGAAGGGGTCAACTGACCATTTTGGTCATATTTGACTTATTTGTAAATCTGACTTTGCTGAACATTATTGCTGTTTACAGTTTATCTCTATCTATAATAATATTCAAGATAATAACCAAAAACAGTAAAATTTCCTTAAAATTACAAATTCAGGGGCAGCAACCCAACAACGGGTCTTATGATATCTCTCCACTCTCGACAGTTAAATTTTAACTATTTAAAAATCTCGGTAAAGCCTCAAGCTTTAAATAATTAAAATTTAACTGTCTCGAGTGGAGAAATATCGTAACACACTTGTTGCAGTTGTGGAATCTATATATCCAGCATAGCCGAACTCACGTCTTCTTAAAAGAGAAGACAAAACTTAAGAAAGGATACTGTCAATTTCATCATATCACTAAAGTTCATAATTCAATTTTTATTTTAAAATTACAAATTACATCCTTTGTCGGGAAAATTTTGAATAACTTCAATGGAGTATTTCTGCACTGACCCATTACTTGTTGAATCATCAAATTATCTGCTACATGTTTATCCAAATTATTGAATTACACACACCAACACCATATGTTAAATGCCTTAACATTTTTCAGAAAAGAAAAATAAATAATTACTCACATGTCTGCTTCTACATTTGTGACTGTAAATAAACAATTATCTCTCTTGCTACTGTAGTGGGCTAGGTACACATCTACAGAGTTATCTCCCCTTCTGACAGTGATGATGAAGAGTGATCTCCCTTCCATAGAAAAGGAACATACTTTCTCTGCTGTCTGATTCTATAAAATAGTGGAATGGAAGATGAAATTTTACATTCCTTTATAAATAATAAATTAGAACTCTTTGCAGATTTTAGTCAAATTTGAATAAATGTAAGCTTGCATGACAACAGCAGTAAACACTTACCTCTGTAAATTGCCATGTTTGTAGAGGAGAAAACCCCTTATTGTATCTCCATAGTGATAAAGATTTCCTGGACAAACAACCAATCACAGGTACTTCCTTTTTTCTAAACTTCATACTACAGGTACATAATGATATCAACGATTCATCTTCGGGTAGCTAACAAAAAACATACATTCAATCAAGACATATGTGCATATTAAACAAAGGACACAAATGGATTCATGACAAAATTCTATTTTGGTGATGGTGATGTGTTTGAAGTTCTTACTTTACTGAACGATTTTGCTTCTTACAATTATATCTATAATGAACTTTGCCCATTAGTAACAGAGAACTATATTTGGTAAAAATTTACATAAATTTACCAAATTAATGAAAATTGTTAAAAATTGACTATAAAGGACAATAACTCCTTAAGGGGTCAATTGACCATTTAGGTCATGTTGACTTATTTGTAGATCTTACTTTGCTGAACATTATTGCTGTTTACAGTTTATCGCTATCTATAATAGTATTCAAGATAACCAAAAACTGCAAAATTTCTTTAAAAATTACCAATTGGAGGGCAGCAACCCAACAACCAGTTGTCCAATTCATCTGAAAAATTCAGGGCAGATAGATATTGACTTGATTAACAATTTAACTTCTTGTCAGATTTGCTCTAGATGCTTTGGTTTCATAGTTATAAGCCGAAAACTGCATTTTACCCCTATGTTCTATTTTTAGCCGTGGCGGCCATCTTGGTTGAATGGCCAGGTCATCGGACACATTTTTCAAACTAGATACCCCATAGATGATTGTGGCCTAGTAGTTTCAGTGGAGATTTTGTAAAAGATTACTTAGATTTATGAAAAATGGTTAAAGATTGACTATAAAGGGCAATAACTCCTAAACGGGTCAACTGACCATTTTGGTCATGTTGACTTATTTGTAGATCTTACTTTGCTGAACATTATTGCTGTTTACAATTTATCTCTATCTATAATAATATTCAAGATAATAACCAAAAACAGCAAAATTTCCTCAAAATTACCAATTCAGGGGCAGCAACCCAACAACCGATTGACCGATTCATCTGAAAATTTCGGGGCAGATAGATCTTGACCTGATAAACATTTTTATCCCATGTCAGATTTCCTCAAAATGCTTTGGTTTTTGAGTTATAAGCCAAAAACTGCATTTTACCCCTATGTTCTATTTTTAGCGGTGGCGGCCATCTTGGTTGGTTGACCAGGTCACGCCACACATTTTTTAAACTAGATACCCCAAAGATGATTGTGGCCAAGTTTGGATTAATTTGGCCCAGTAGTTTCAGAGGAGAAGATTTTTGTAAAAGATTACTTTAATTTACGAAAAATGGTTAAAAATTGACTATAAAGGGCAATAACTCCTAAACGGGTCAACTGACCATTTTGGTCATGTTGACTTATTTGTAGATCTTACTTTGCTGAACATTATTGCTGTTTACAGTTTATTTCTATCTATAATAATATTCAATATAATAACCAAAAACAGCAAAATTTCCTCAAAATTACCAATTCAGGGGCAGCAACCCAACAACCGATTGACCGATTCATCTGAAAATTTCAGGGCAGATAGATCTTGACCTGATAAACATATTTACCCCATGTCAGATTTGCTCTAAATGCTTTGGTTTTTTAGTTATAAGCCAAAAACTGCATTTTACCCCTATGTTCTATTTTTAGCCGTGGCGGCCATCTTGGTTGGTTGACCGGGTCACGCCACACATTTTTTAAACTAGATACCCCAATGATGATTGTGGCCAAGTTTGGTTTGATTTGGGCCAGTAGTTTCAGAGGAGAAGATTTTTGTAAAAGTTAACGACGACGGACGACGACGACGGACGACGACGGACGACGGACGACGGACGACGGACGACGGACGCCGGACGCCAAGTGATGAGAAAAGCTCACTTGGCCCTTCGGGCCAGGTGAGCTAATAAAATGAAATATTCATTTGTGCATGTATTGTGATCTATAGGTTTCTTTCAAGGGTTAAAAATAATTCTGGTGAATGAGGCTGCATATTGCCTATCAACCTATACTTATAAAAGTAATTTTCAGGAATGTGTATTTTTCGATTAATTATTAAACAGGTCGGGACCACTACCTTATAAGGAAATGCATAAATTAGCATACTTATGTTCTCGCACATGTAATTGTTTATTTACATGTGACACAATTTATTTTTACCTAGGTTTTTGACCAATCCACTAAATGAGTCACAATGCATGATGGACTACTACGTGTTTACAATCAACCAAGAACACGTGTTATTAACTGAAATACAACACATTTTTATGTGCAATGCGGGATTCACAATTTCGCTTAGTTTTTCATTTCGTGTATCCTCATTTATAGTTCGTGATATAAAGTATTACTTCCATGCTCAGATTAACGAAGAGTTGTTTCTATGCGAAGAAAAAAGGGTTTGAATTACCCGATACATAGCTATTAACATGTTTGATGATGGCACAGATATTTCATGTATTTGTCCACTAGAAGCAACGAAAAAAACAGCAAAAAACACAATTACCCATGAGACAAACTTACTGGTGTAAAGTTAGCCGTCGATAACAGCCGGTGCTGATATTCAAGAGTACAGCAATGTTCATATAGATAATTAAAGGCAAATGTGGGATCCTTGAATTTTGTGTTCTTAAAAAAAGGCGAAGAAATATTTACATACATGGCAGTGTTAACAAAATCTATAAGTATTTTTGTTGGTCACATTTCAGTATATGGGACTTCCAAACTGTTCCCTTTTTTTTTAAGGTAGTGAAGTCAGCAACTGTACATGCATTAGGAAATAAGCTGTAATGATTTTATCCATATGTATGTGCGACAAGGTGGAAAATACAGGAAAATACAGGTTCCTATACAATATATTTTTTTTCTGGGATAGATTTCTTGTCCTTTTATATATTTAATTGGGCCGGTTTTTTTTTTGGTTTTTTTTTATTATTCTTTTACACAAGTAATTTTTGGGTCATTAATAGCTTACTTTTCAGCATTGGACCTATGACTGCTTACTTTACTAAATTATGTCTTTGTTGGAAAGATGTATTATTTGGCACTTATACCTCATCTTCTTATTTCTATATACAAAGCACGTTTTAGAAAAAATAATAATATGTAATATGGCACCCACTATGATCCAGAGACTTTTAATATTGAAGATATTTTACATATGTCAACAGGACAGCAGCCGAACGATAAAAAAAACCTCTGAGGTATATTTTGTGATAAAATTAGCAACAAATGGATATTATCGATGGATGAAACTATAAAAAATGTATTGAGCTATATACTGTACCCGCTCAGTGGCGGATCCAGGGGGCGGGGGTTCCGGGGGATGGACCCCCTTTTTTTGGACGATCAGTGCATTTGGATGGGGACATGTAGTTGGAACCCCTCCCCTTTTGTTCAGGATTAGGACCCCCCTTTTTAAAATGGCTGGACCCGCCCCTGTCGCTTTCATAACACTTTGTTTTAGCATACTGAATATTATGATGTTCTTACTATTAGTTCAGGTCGTGATAAAAAATAATACACATTCAGTACAGAAAGAAGTGTTTCAATGAAAGTTTCGTGTTTTTCTAGGTAGAACTGATTTTGCAATGACATTATACAGGTTTAAAAGAGCTCAAATGATTTTCTTACTGGACAGTGGTCACTTCATTGGATATTCCACTGTATCATGTAGTGAAATTAATGCAGGTTCAATTCATAACAATGCACATAACCGGTTCAAACTACTTTTGCAAGGCGAAAAAGAAAGTCGAATCGTAAAGCCAATAAACAATATTTTTTTAATCTGAGCATGCAAATTGAAGATTACGTTATATATTTTACATTAAATATAGTTGCAGAATAAAAACTTTGGTAATGAGAGTCCCAGACAATATATTAATTGACTGTTTTCCCACTAATTCCACGTGTTTTAAGTAGTAGTTTACTCGTAGTAGCCCACAATGCTTTGTTGTTCATTGAATCGATTGGTCAGTTTTTCAAGGCCATATTGGCCTTGTGTTTTGGAAATTACTATGCAAATATATTCTGACGTCAGAAAATCTAGAGTTCTCAACCTGTTAAACATTAATTAAAAAAATTGGACTTTTACATATATGTACATAATGTATATAAAACTGTTGAATTAACCGAAATTTCAGGTCAATAGAGTCATTGAGATTTTGAGTCTTAATAAGATATTTATGAAGTTCAGAAATAAAATAAACATTTTGATACAGAAATGTACGTGGAAATTTCCTGAATGTGAAAGTTATCAATTTCTGAAACATCTTAATGTATTACCTGTAAGGAATTTTGCTGATCAGTTTCTGTCATACAAGTAATGTCTAGCTGTGAATCCATAGAATCAGTTTGACTATTTTCATATATTACTTCCTGGTTGCATTCCAATGAATTCATTTTGTCTACTTCTTTAGGATTTGGTGTAAATAAAGACTGTGATGATGTAAATTTTGGTATAAATAGTTCATCTTGTGAATCTTCATTTGTACCTTGACAGATTTTTGGCAGTTCAAAATGTTTTAGTGGGGTTTGTGAATCAAATTCTTGAGATTCACATGAAAACTGATTCAAATTCAATTCCTTCTTTTGCGGTTTAATTTTTTTATCAACAATTTCTGAGGAATCTGGATTTTTATCCTTTGTGGCTTTTTCAATCAATTCAGATGCCTCTTTACCCATGCTGATATCATTTTTCATGTCCTTAATGTTATTTACATCTTTTTGTTTGTGATCCATAAGTTTGTTTACTTCTTCAACTTCACTATTATCTACTGTTTCATCACAGATGTTTGATAAAGCTTTTGCTTCTTCACTATCATGATGGTCAATATTTTCTTGATTTCTTTTTAATAGTTTCCCAAACTTTGAGACAGGCAAATCAAACTCCTTAAATTCCTTTATATTTCTTTTTGATTCATCAATGATATACTGAAAGAGAGAAGAAATCATAAAAGGACTTCCCATGGATGACCTCCTCCTTGTAGAATATTCCTTCTTTTCAATAAAACTTTCTTGTAATAGTTTCAAGGTAGATAATTCCTGACTTTCATAAACTAAGGGGTTGCTTTTAGAAGGTTCAGTGCATATATTGTCTAGACCGGTAATTTGACTGTCAAAGTTTTTGTCACATTTATCTCCCCTTGATGACTTATTTTCAGAAAGGCAATGATCTTCAGAATGTTCGTCATGGTCAAAAAGTTCTTGGCTCCCAGATATATCAACAATGTCCTGTGAGAATTTATTTTTCATGAGGTGGAGTGTTGGATCCACTTCTTTGGAAGGTAAAATAGCACTACTGTTTTCCCTCTCAGCTGTTTTCCTGATAGATTTCTTTTTTAAAGGACGACCTCTTTTCTTTCTCCGATTACAGGTGTCAGTTGAATTATTAGATAAAGATGATGAAGTTGATTCTTGTGACAAGACAAGAAGTCTTTTGTCAGTTTTTATTTGAGAATTCATAAGCTCTAATTTATTAAATGTAATTTCTTTTATTTCTAAGTCTTTATAATTTGTTTCAGAATTTGGATTCAAGTCGACTAAATTTTGTTCTTTATGGTCTATTACTTGTTGACCATTCATTGCAATCCCATGATGCAGTTCTTTGTTCAAAGGAATATCAGGTGTGCATTCAATAACAGTGTCTTGACTTGAGTGCGTATTTAACGCTTTACAATTTCCAATATTCTCCTTCAGCTCTATGACACTCTGGTTCTCAGCTGTTCGCAACTTTTCATCACCATTTTTGTTCTTTTCAGGAAAGTTAACCCTGGTGGGCAAAGCTGTTTTATTCTGCTTATTTCTTTTTGATTTAGACGGTCTACCTCGTCTTCGTGGTTGTGAGTTTTCCTGTGTATGACCTATCAAGGAATCTTGAGATGATGATTGTGTATTGCTACAACTACTCATACTTATAGTTTTTACAGATGACTCATCATTTTCAATCAATATGGCTGCCTTTGTACTATATAACAATTTGTCGTTAACAGCTGTGTCAGCTGTGTCCAAAACAAAAGCTTTGTCCAAATCAACGGCTAGTCTTACATCTGGAGTACATTGAATTACAGTTTCCTGAGAAATCTCATCGTCATTGTTAATTGGAATATCAATTTCTTTTGTTTGAGTAACTTTCGACTCTGGGACTAAATCCACTTGTTCCTTATTTATTTTTGTAGATCTCCCCTTTCTTTTTTGTTTCATGGAACCCTGTGTTTGTGAACATTCAAAAAGTTCCTGAGATGACAAGTTATATCCATCTTTTAATTTGAATTCTGAACTATTTTTGACTTGAGTACCCAGCAAAGACTGACTTGCATTTTCACTCATTTCTGATGCATCAGCTGTTTCTGTGTGATTAACCACATTCTCTTTCTCTTGGTTTTTATTTTTATGTTTAATTTTGTTTATACTGTCCACAGACATTTGTTTCTCATCACTTTGACCAAGATTTAAGCTTGCTTCATCAGATTTTGATTTTTTGCTAAAATCAAACTCCAATTTAGAATTTAGATTTTTCTTCCTTTTCAGTGATAATCTCCTCTTACTTCCTGGTGCAGAATTCTGTGAAGTATCGGTTGACAATGGTGTTGAAGCTGGTTGGGAATCACCAATCAAAATAGGTGATTCCTCAGACTGACCAATAATATCTGTGTCCTGCCCTTTCCCTTTCTCTTCTTGTTCATGACATGTACATGTAGTAATATCAATGTCATTGTCATGATTGTTCCTGGAGTCTTTCCTAATTTGCAGTATAGAAGATTTGAATCCAGAACGATCAGATTCACGTTTGTTATCAGGAATACTTGGGTGAATTTTATCCTTTTTTATTTGAGATACAAGTGAAGTTTTCTTTATGTTGGGAGTGACAGAATTATCCAATAATTTTGAAGTAGCTGTTTCCCTAGTAACAATTGGTGACTTTGTCTCTGATATTTGATTTTGTTTAGGCAGTGAATGTTTTTTAGGTGAAGATTTTTTTGACGAAACAGTAGTTGTAATTGTATCCTGTCTACCAGTGTCATGACTAGTGCCTTCACTTTGTATTAACCGCCCATTTTCTTCTGGCTGGTTGCATTCTTTTAGTTTTTTCTTTACATGATCTTTTGCTTCCAAAACCCTATTGAATTTCTTCAAAATGAATGAAAGACAAAAAGATAATAATATCATTTCCATTAAATTATAAAAATATTCATACAAATGTATTGTGGATGCATTTATTTTTAAGGATATCACTGATTGTGTGGAATGAGCTATAAGGTGAAAAGGTATTTTTTGTGGATACTTAAAATCATTGGTAAAAATAAATCTCCACTCAAGGCCTAGTGTAAATTATAGTATTCAGTTGAACCCTTAAAACTTGTGGTAAACATTTACCCTAAAAATACATTAAAGTTTTGAAGTAGTCTGTTTGGTTTAGTCTTTTTAAAACATTAAGTCAATAACTATTGTTAAATATAGAATAATGGCAATTTTTCCTGTTGGTATGTACTGACTTTGTCATCAAGAATAGCAAGCAAAGTAATAAAAGAGCACAACTCTTTTTATCAAGAATTCATGATCATCTATTGTCTGAAATAAGATGACACAAAATTCAGTTTATTTACCTTGATTTTACTTTTATAGTAAATTAGAAGTCACATTTATCTGGTATAGAGTATGCAGGAAAAACTGAGAAGTAACGGTTAATCAACAGGCTTGTAAGCTCAGAAGGATAAAGATTGCTTTGGTTTCTCAATTGGAACCCGGAAGTAAAATTCAATATTGCATTGTCAATAAAGCATTGGTTGTCGTTGATTCAACCACAATTCTGGATAATGGGAGATAACTCCAATTTTTAAAGATAACTTAAACAATGACAGCATTTATATTTTTAGAACAGATATGAGACTCCTACACCTTGCAAAAGTAATGTAATTTTCTTGACACATGTAACATGGTTTTGTGACTTAAATATCTGAGCATATATTACATTGATAAATTTCTGAAAATTATCATTGATAGGATGTATAAAATGTTATGATCAATGCACTATATTTTGTGTATCAAAAAGATTGTGATAAGTCTTGGAAGATTTAGATATCAAGTCAGTAACAAAGGGTTTTGATTGCATGTCATGCAATCTTTACCCAAAAACTGGACAGACAAGTGAATAAATATCAACCTGTAATTTCTTTTCCTTCTTCTCTATCTGTTTCTTTAATGCTAGATATTTCAGATATTTCACACTTAATTCCTGAAACAAACAAAAAAAATCAATCAAATTTTAATGGAAAAGCTGTTGATATAAAAATGTCTGGGTTATAGGAGGCACTTATTAGGACTCAAAGTCAAAACACCATGACCACCAATAAAATAACAACTTTCATTTCACTTATAAATTAATTTATACAAGATTCGAACAAGTCAGTTTTTTTTTACTTGTATAGATGATTCAAACAAAAAAAATCAAAAGCAGAAAAAAACCTTGTATAGGGTAAACAAATATTTATATACTTTTTTAGGGCTATTTGATTATATGTTTATCTTAATCAAATGTGTACTTAATTAACCTGATATAAGAATGCTGAATTTAATTGGTTGGTAGCCAGTGTATTATTCATTTTTTCTAACATTTTTCTTATTTCAAACAAATTTGCATGTTTTTCACCACTGCCTCAAATTCCTCTCTATGCCGTGATATTTGCCTTTTTGGATATTCCTTTTTTACCCCCAAGAGCCTCTTTCTGCAAAAAATATTCCGATATAACGTTGCATAAAGACAGCACTTACGTGCATAAGTACATGTATAATTTCCTCAGTATTATGATAGTCTAGATACTTCTCCTCAAAATTATGCGTGTTTTAAACATGTAGACATACATGGATACCATCTTATACAAGTAACAAAATATTTCCTTTCACCAGTACAGTTTCAATCAAAATCTACTCAGTGTAATTAAACAAATAATAAAATATATCATGTAATGAAGGGGTATTTGCAAAAGATACCAGTCTTGGGACCAAATTTCCCTTGCATAGCAGCACAAGAAAATTTAACCGTGTCTCGAAAGGTAGTTTTCACACAAATACCTCCGTAACATGATATTTCTGTTAGCTTGTTTTCTATATCAACCACACTTGCATCATGTGCATTAAACATTGTGATTATATTATATTTATTTAAAATTATAGTTTCTTTTATCTACATGTATCTATATTACTTGAAGAATTGAAAATTCTATACTTTGTTTTTTTATCTCATTGTTTACATGTACATAGTATTGTGAAAATTGTTCATGTTGTAATGTTTATGCCCTTTTGGGTTCATAATTGGCAATAAAATCTTTTTCTTCTATAGTGTTTTGGACAAGTGGCAGGAAACATGTATATAAATTATCATGTTTATTTGGCCTTTTTACCAATAGAACTAGAGAATTTTTATTTTTATGAATATTATGCAGCAATTAACTTTTACTTTTTATACACTCACATTCACGACATTACTATTTACTACATGTAATTTTACCTTTTTTCCTTCCATACTATATTCATCTGCTTCCGTGATTATCCTGCAGTTTGTTGTTATTTCTGTACCATAGTATATTTACATTCACGTGCATGTGGTGCGATTGAAAGTCTGTAAAAGACATGAACAAAAATATTGAAATATTGAAATTTGAAACTAAGATTTTGTACGTATTTTTTATGTTGTTTAGGGGCAAAACAACTCATACTTATTAATGATACATTACTCATTACTTAAAAATAGTCATAACTAAAAGTTCATAAGGCATGTAAGGGTTCCACAGAACCCAGTGTCTCGCATTCTTTTTCTGTTTTAAATCGCAGGCTCAACAAAAATAAGGGAAAAAAATCAAGAAAAATATTCCTCTTGATACCATCATTTGATTGTAAGAAGCTTCTGTCCCCTTTTGGGGGAAAAAAACAGGATAGTTTATGAATCAAATAAATGTTTCAAAAAATTTAACTGCAGACTGTATGTAATATTAGCTGGTAGAAACAAGAGGCTCTCCGGAGCCTGAATGGCTCACCTCTTATTTTTTGGCTTAAATCTTTCATCAATGATTATTTTTGTTTTTCAATATATACTAATGAATGCCATTTCAAAAACGTTCATTGTATCTGTCATATTTTCTTCAAAAGCAAAAATGCATTTTACCCATATGTTCCATTTTAGACATAGTGTCTATATGTTTCTTGACGTACAAGAAAATTAAATACAAAATTTATACTAGCTTCATTTGAGAAGATTTTAAAAGTTAAAAATCATAAACAACTTGTGTAAAATTGTTTTTAAAGGTCAATATAACTCCTTAAGGGGTCAATTGACAATTTTGGTCATATTAACTCTTTTGTAGATCTTACTTAGCTGAACATAATCATTTTTTAGTTTACATGTATATCTATCTATATTAATATTCAAGATAAATAACAAAAAAACACAAAATTTCCTTAAAAACTACCAAATTTAGTTGCAGCAACCCAACAATAGGTTGTTGATTTGTCTGAAAATTTCAGGGCTGATAGATTTCGACCAAATCAACAAATTTACCCCATGTCAAATTTTCTTTAAAAGCTTTAGTTTTTGAGGTTTTAAGCCAAAAACTGCATTTGACCACTTTGCTCTATTTTTAGCCATGGCAGTTATGTTTGTCAATGGATCAAACTTTCAGATACAATTTATATACTAGATAACCTAAGGAACATTTATCAAAAGTTTGAATTTATAAGAGTAAATCATTATAGGTCAATGTATGGCCTTCAACACCGAGCCTTGGCTCATAACGATCAACAAACTATAAAGGGTCCCAAAATTACTAGTAAGTGTAAAACCAGATTCAAACGGGAAAAGCAACGGTCTAATAGAGTAAATTATGGGAAAAATGGAATTTATTTTTTAAAAATTTACTTCTGGATGCTATCTTATGATCATAAACAAGCCTCTGTCCAAGTTTGGTACAAATCAAGGATAGTTTAAACTAGAGGTTCTCAAGAGCCTGTGTCGCTCACCTGTTACTGTATTTACTGATGTCAGCCATCTTGGTTGGTAGGCAGGGTCAGTAGACACTTTTTTAAAAATATATACCCTAGAAATGATTGTGGCCAAGTTTGGTTAAATTTGGCCCATAGTTTTAGAAAAGAAGATTTTTGTACAAGTTACAAAAATGACGAAAAGTTGTTCAATATTGACTATAAAGGGCAATAATTCCTTAAGGGGTCCTCTAACAATTTTGATCAGGTTGACTTATTTGTAGATCTTACTTTGCTGAACATTATTGCTGGTTACAGTTTATCTCTATCTATAATAGCCAAAAACTGCAAAATTTCTTTAATAAAATTACCAATTTTAGGGCAGCAACCCAACAAAGGGTTGACGGATTCATCTGAAAATTAGTTAGGGGATAGATCTTATTTTGATGGACATTTAAATCTTGCAAGATTTGCCCTAAATGACTTAGTTTCCAAGATATTAAGCAAAAACTGCATTTTACCACTATGTTCTAATTTTAGCCATGTCGGACATTTTGTTTGGTAGCAGGAGTCATCAGACACATTTCAAAACTATATGCCACAATGATAATTGTGGCCAAGTTTGGTTAAATGTGGCTGAGTAGTTTCAGAGAAGAAGATTTTTGTACATTTGTTACAAAAAATGACAAAAAGTTGTTAAAAATTGATTATAAAGAGCAATAACTCCTTAAGGGGTTGACTAAAAATCTTGGTCATGTCCACTTATTTGTAGGTCTTACTTTGCTGCACATTATTGCTGTTTACAGTTTATCTCTATCTATAATAGTATTCAAGATAATAACCAAAAGCTGCAAAATTTCCTTAAATTAACCAATTCAGGGGCAGCAACCCAACAAAAGGTTGTCTGATTCGTCTGAAACTTTCAGGGCAGATAGATCTTGACCTGATCAACAATTTTTTCCCTGTCAGATTTGCTCAAAATGCTTTGGTTTCATTTTACCCCCTGTGTTCAATTTTTAGCCATAGCGGCCATCTTGGTTGGAAGGCCAGGTCATCGGACACATTTTATAAACTAGATACCCTAAGGATGATTGTGGCCAAATTTTGTTAAATTTGGCCCAGTAGTTTCAGAGGAGAAGATTTTTGTAAAAGTTTACAGACAACGGACGCAGGACGCGGGACGACAGACGCCAAGTGATGAGAAAAGCTCACTTGACCTTTCAGGTCAGGTGAGCTAAAAAGTTATTTAAATTTTTAAAAATTTAACCACAGAGTGCATGTAATGTTGCCCGGTAGAATAAATAAGTCCATTTATAAGTAAAATACAGAAAAATAGGAATTTTATTTTGACAAAATTTACTTCTTGATACTTTCTTATAAGCCTTGGCTCACAACGAACAACAAGCTGTAAAGGGTCCCAAAATTACTAGTAAGTGTAAAACCAGATTCAAATGGGAAAACCAACAGTCTAATAAACATGATAAAGTAAATTATGGGAAAAATGGAATCTATTTTTACAAAATTTACTTCTCGATACTATCTTATGATCATTAACAAGCTTCTGTTGAAATTTGGTAGAAATCCAGGATAGTTTAAGAAAGTTATTAAAATTTCAAAAACTTTAACCACAGAGTGAATATCTGTGGACATGGCAGTCGCCGATGAAATGTAGGACCACTATGTCTCCCTTTTTTTTTTTTAATAAAGTCAAAGGCTCAACAAAAATTTACCTTCTCACCAACCACAGGCACTTGTTTCTGTCAATGAGTGGTTTACTATTCACAAACGTATGAAAGTGTTTTTTGTATGGGTGAGGATAGTAAACCGCAATTTGGCGCAAATACTGAGGCGAATTTAGGGGCCTGCAGTCCCAGGCCCACCCCTTTGTGAGAAATTTTTGGTTGGTCATATCTAGGAAATCACTGAAACATGATGGAAGCTGTGCCCAGTCAGTCACCCACTTTAAAAGAAAATTGGTGGATTGGCCACTGGCACTATATTACAAGTTACACTATATCATACAAGTGAGAGGTTTAGCTAGCTATAAAACCAGGTTCAATCAACCATTTTCTAAATAAGAAAATGCCTACAAATACCAAGTCAGGAATATGACAGTTGTTAATATCCATTCGTTTGATGTGTTTGAGCTTTTGATTTTAATTTTGTAATTTGATTATGACTAATATCTAGAGATTGACTATGAGGGTCGGTTGAAAACAAAACTTTACGACAAAAGAGATGATTTCGGCTTCCCAATTATGAATTTCATATTTAAACCAAGAGTTCCAAATGGTGAAGTTGAAATCATCACTTTGTAAATTTTATGGACACCATCACAAGTTGGTTGACCGCTGTGGAATATCCATTTCACGGATGATATCGGATATATGTTCCTTATGTTGTAACTACAATCCCGTTCCCTTTTCACGAATTTGACCTACCAAATTTTACCTATTGTTTTTGTTTGATTTGTTCACACATCTTGGTCAGTATAATGAGGGGGGATAGGACCTTTATCGCGACTCCGGGATCGGGTGTTTTTAAGCTTGGGATTTCAGGACATACAAGTGAAGTGAGAGGTTTAGCTAGCTTTAAAACCAGGTTCAATCCACCATTTTCTTCATTTATAGAAAATGCCTGTACCAAGTCAGGAATATGACAGTTTTTATCCATTTGTTGGTGTGTTTGGACTTTTAGATTTTGCCTTTTGATTTTGGACTTTGATTTTTGAGTTTTTCTCGGTATTTTTGTGTTTTTACTTTTTACAACATCACCCCCTTTTTCTTTCACTTCCCTATGAAAGTTTGTGGCACTTTTGTTCTCAAGTCTACACATGAAGTAAACTCTCAAAATAAAAGAAAGGAATAGTTTTTCATTCATGATACTAACAAAAACAAAAACATTACGTATCAAATATTCCCGCAAAACTCCAAAAACAAAACATTTACTTCCATGCATGCGCTTTAATGACTTCCGGTGTAAAGAAAATGGATGTTGATTAACAGATGAAACTGTTTATGTTTATTTGACTCTACAATTTATAGCTTGCATCCTTAAATTTGCAGAAGTATTCGATTGTCTAGACCATCATGTGATTTCTGTAAAATGTCATGTACACGAAGAAGTCATGTCCTCTTTGGAAAGTTCACCTAGCAATAGTCTGAACAGATCTGTAACTGGGCTGGGATCTCCTTCTCCAAAATCATATGACTATTTACTTAAGTTTCTGTTAGTTGGAGACAGTGACGTAGGAAAAGAAGAATTAATTACCGGGTTAGATGATGGTGCTACTGAATCTCCATATGGTGTTTCAACTTGTGGTAAGAAACCTCCCATATCATATGACACATGACTGATGTATTGTCATCCTTCCCTATGTCTCAATCACCCTACTCAATAAACGTATTTACACTTTTGGTATTTAGCTGTATTTTGCCTCCGAATGACCTTATATCACCTCCAAATGTCCTTTTGACGTCAAGCAACAATTACTTTTTGTTTGTGACGTCATATGTTTTGAATTATGAAGTCAAAGTTTACGGGAACCTGTGTGATGTTATGTAATGGCGGACAAATTTGCATACAAGTGTAAATACGTCTATAGCTCCGTGATTCTAGTATCATATTGTTGAGACGAGAGCAATCATTATCAGCAACATCACAATGTCTGAGGAGAAGTTATCAGCGATGACAAAGTGTGAGATGTTATCTAGCTTAATTTCGTCAATCGTAAAACTTTATTAGAGAGGGGGTACTTAGAATAGAATATTTTTATTTACCAAATTAGGGCCCCAGTCATGCCAGTAGGGCATATGATACAGACAATATTATTATAAACAATAACATATGCAATACACACACAGTAAAAGATATATGTAACATGTGTTATAAAAATAATAAAATAAAATAATATACCACAGAAAATACACTCAGCAAAATAGTAGCAATGTATTATTATTCAATGAATACTATGTTGAAAATGACTCAAGTGCACCCGGTAAGTGTATCTTCACTTTGAGAAGACAAACATGAGGCATTAGTAGTTTGTGCGGAAAAATGTCAATATATAAAAAAAAAAAAAAAAAAAAAAAATACAAAAAGAACCCAATAAAAAACAAAGCAATTAAGTAAGCACTCCCACATTTGACTATGAGGTATACTGCAAATAACAAAGTTTATTTAATAAAGGATATTAAACCAACTAAGACCAACAATAGATTGATAGACAGATAATCAGGTTTTCTATGTAAAGATATAGTAAAATATCAGCTGTTAACACAATGTTCAGCTTTTTAGCTTGTTCGCTGCGCTCACTACATCTACGACATAGCGGCTAGCCGCTATGTTGTCTCTTGAAAAGGGTACTTTGACCCATCACATAAGTATAGTTTAACTTTTGACATCTTCCAACATGACAATAAACATGATTAACTTTCTATATTTACAACCAATGGTTCCAAAATTGTGCTGAAAATTTATATACAGGACTACAGGTGCAGGTTAAACACATTTTCTACTAGTATCGATTGTTTGTGTTGCTAGCCACTACAGAGGAGCTTGGTGAGTTTGGTCTTGAATTTCTTGCTGCTCTCTAGCCAATGATATTGACAATGTGGCTTATTGCGGCTGATATTTTTGATATCAGTGAATTATCAGTGTGTAGAAACCCCATAATCTATGTGTAGCATGTACTGGTACTGTATCCTTTTCATATACATGTTGTAGTGCATAAAGTCAGATTCAATAAAGCTGCAATGTACATGTACATATTTTTGATACATTTTACTATACTCACACCTGTTTCTTGTGTATTTCAGGTATAGATTACAAGACAACCACAATACTTCTAGATGGCAAGAGAGTAAAATTACAGCTATGGTAAGATACATCAGTATTGAGGGGGACCTCTGGGTTTTTATGTTTTTAAGTTCCACCCTCAATTCCCCCCTTCTGTATTAGTGATGAAAATATTAATGTGAATTATGCATTAATCATGTTAATTTCTTCATCATTCATGTTATCTGTCAACCTGTATTTGTATAATATAGATAGAGGTAACTGGGTTGATTGCATGATATAAAAGTGAATTATTCTGAGTTTATTTTTTATGACTATGAGTAAAGAAATTGTTTCGATGTTCCTGAGTTCTTACTCTGAAATTTACCAAAGATGTACATGATAACATGTAGTCATTTAGGTTTCCAAGTGACTGTCACTAGCTGCTGGCGATGTCAACTGACTACTTGGTAATCTTAGTTCCTGATAACAGATTATCAGGCGTTTCATACCAATTTGAATAAGATATTGTTTATTACATGTACATTCAGAATAATGAACAGTTTAGCCTTTATATACCACCAAGCTCACCAGGATGTCATTTGCTTGTTCTCATACAGATATTTTCACTTTACCATTGTTTACTGAAGTAAACCAATAAACAAATATATTTTGAATAAAACTATGTCATGTATGTGGTGTGTGTATCTAAGATTCATCAAACCAACAATATAAATGATCCAAAGTTAAAAAGACTAAAAAGAGATTTACGGTATATGTCAATGTGGCAGAAACCCAGCAAGGCATCTAAAGGTCAACATAGTCTTATATGCATTTTATTCATAAGGTATGACCATGATGACTAATGTATTTTACTCTTTTTGCTTCTATGAATTACAAAACAAATTGTAAAATACTAGCACGGTTATGTGGCCTACATGATTGTGATGATCATTTCTCATATTTATTTTCAGGGATACTTCAGGTCAAGGAAGATTCTGTACAATATTTAGGTCATATTCCAGAGGAGCTCAGGTAAATCTATATGGAAAAACTTATCTGAATATATGAACATAATTAGCTTTTCAGAATCTTGTGAGTTTATGATAATTTCACTTGTTTTATATTCTGTTGGGTTATTTACATTTTGTCATTTCATGAACTTAAAATTTGTATGGCATTATCATGTTTGTTAGCTATAGCTTATGTTTTGGTGTACACTTTTGAAAACATTACCCAGAATGCATATTAGATTCTGTTATGGGAAATTAAAACGTATACTTGATCAATGATTTCAAAAATTTCATTGAGGAAACCACTCATACGCCGAAATAATAACATAATGCTGATGTTATAACATAAGGCTGACGTAATAACTTGACCCATTGTGATATCAGAAATGTTTCAAAAATGCATGAATGTGAAAATTTTCAATGAAGAAGGTCTGTGCAGGGGCAGATCAGGATTAATGAAGAGGGGGCATTGTTTTTATACGACCGCAAATTTTGAAAAAATTTTCGTCGTATATTGCTATCACGTTGGCGTCTGCGTCGTCGTCGTCGTCGTCCGGCGTCCGAATACTTTTAGTTTTCGCACTCTAACTTTAGTAAAAGTGAATGGAAATCTATGAAATTTTAACACAAGGTTTATGACCACAAAAGGAAGGTTGGTATTGATTTTGGGAGTTTTGGTCCCAACATTTTAGGAATTAGGGGCCAAAAAGGGCCCAAATAAGCATTTTCTTGGTTTTCGCACTATAACTTTAGTTTAAGTTAATAGAAATCTATGAAATTTTGACACAAGGTTTATGACCACAAAAGAACGGTTGGGATTGATTTTGGGAGTTTTGGTCTCAACAGTTTAGGAATTAGGGGCCAAAAAAGGGCCCAAATAAGCATTATTCTTGGTTTTCGCACAATAACATTAGTTTAAGTAAATAGAAATCAATGAAATTTAAACACAATGTTAATGACTACAAAAGGAAGGTTGGTATTGATTTTGGGAGTTTAGGTCCCAACAGTTTAGGAATTAGGGGCCAAAAAGGGACCCAAATAAGCATTTTTCTTGGTTTTCGCACCATAACGTTAGTATAAGTAAATAGAAATCTATGAAATTTAAACACAAGGTTTATGACCATAAAAGAAAGGTTGGGTTTGATTTTGGGAGTTTTGGTCCCAACATAATAAGGGGCCCAAAGGGTCCAAAATTAAACTTTTGTTTGATTTCATCAAAATTGAATAATTGGGGTTCTTTGATATGCTGAATCTAACTGTCATGACTGTGTATGTAGATTCTTAACTTTTGGTCCCGTTTTCAAATTGGTCTACATTAAGGTCCAAAGGGTCCAAAATTAAACTTAGTTTGATTTTGACAAAAAATGAATCAGTTAGGTTCTTTGATATGCTGAATCTAAAAATGTACTTAGATTCTTGATTATTGGCCCAGTTTTCAAGTTGGTCCAAATCGGGGTCCAAAATTAAACTTTGTTTGATTTCATCAAAAATTGAATAAATGGGGTTCTTTGATATTCCAAATCTAACTGTGTATGTAGATTCTTCATTTTTGGTCCTGTTTTCAAATTGGTCTACACTAAAGTCCAAAGGGTCCAAAATTAAACTTAGTCTGATTTTAACAAAAATTGAAATCTTGAAGTTCTTTGATATGCTGAATCCAAAAATGTACTTAGATTTTTTATTATGGGCCCAGTTTTCAAGTTGGTCCAAATCAGGATCTAAAATTATTATATTAAGTATTGTGTAATAGCAAGTCTTTTCAATTGCACAGTATTGCGCAATGGCAAGAAATATCTAATTGCACAATATTGTGAAATATCAAATTTTTTTTTAATTAGAGTTATCTTTCTTTGTCCAGAATAGTAAGCAAGAAATATCTAATTGCAAAATATTGTGCAATAGCAAGATTTTTTTTTAATTGGAGTTATCTTTCTTTGTCCAGAATCAACTTAAATCTTTGTTATATACAATATACAATGTATATTCACTTTTTACTACCAACTGATAAATTAAAATAATCTTTACCATTCAGTGATAACAAGCAGTTTTTTTACATCTTAATATTTTATGATGTATTTAAATGAGTAGTTATTGTTGCAAACTCCATTAGAAATTTTAATTGAGATTAGTTTTGGAATAAGGGAAAGGGGGATGTGATTAAAAAAATTGGGTTCAATTTTTCTCATTTGAAATTTCATAAATAAAAAAGAAAATTTCTTCAAACATATTTTTGAGAGGATTAATATTCAACAGCATAGTGAATTGCTCTAAGAGAAACAAAAATTTTAAGTTCATTAGAACACATTCATTCTGTGTCAGAAACCTATGCTGTGTCAACTATTTAATCACAATCCAAATTTAGAGCTGAATCCAGCTTGAATGTTGTGTCCATACTTGCCCTAACCGTTCAGGGTTCAACCTCTGCGGTCGTATAAAGCTACGCCCTGCGGAGCATCTGGTTAAAGATTGCCAAGCAGAGGGAGGAGAAATTTTTGTTGGGCCCTTTTCAGTACTATAAACATAAAGTAAGTGAAATATGTACTTTTAAATGGTTCCTGGCGTGGGGCATGCATCATTTGTAGTTGCTGTTTTTTGGGCCCTTTTTAGGACTAAAAACATAAAATAAGTGAAATATGCACTTTTTAAAGGTTCCTGGCGTGGGGCATGCATCTTTTGTAGTTGCTGTTTTTTGGACCCTTTTTAGGACTAAAAACACAAAATAAGTGAAATATGCACTTTTTAAATGGTTCCTGGCATGAGGCTTGCATATTTTGTAGCTGCTGTTAAGGTGTAAGGGTTGGACATTTTCAATGCTGTGTTCTCCCTCATAAAATGATAGTATGGATCCAAAGCCATGTACTGATACATTTAATGTGGGATTTGTCAGTAAAACATAGACATGGAAAATTCTAGCATGTATGTTGTAAGTTAAGTTAGAATAACCTCACAGATTTCTTGTTTTAAACAAGATATACGCTGGGCTATTCGATTGTATTTGAAATACGACCGACATGAGTTAAAAAGACTAACAAGCAATTTTTATCCAAATGTTTGGTTGATATGTTTCACCAACAACATTAAGGGAAGTTAAGGGTTCCAAATCAATCAAAGGCTATGAATGAGTCTGATATGAATGACGGCCTACAAATGGAGACATAAAGGCCACATACAGCAGGCAGGTTGCTGTCTGGTCTTGAAAAAAAGTATTCCATATATATCAGTTCTGCGAAACGGACATTCCGGTCAGAAATGAAAACCCCTACCACAAAAAAATATGCCCACTTTTATTCATCATGTTCATTTAATGCTAAATAATTCTGTTGGGAATTTTCGTTTCTAATAGCAAAAAGTGGACAAGATTTTTGTTTTGCGTCCAAAAATATCTAAGACTGTCTCCTCAAATCAAATAGTTCGTACTTACAACTTTAAATCTATATAGAGCTTATACTGACTGGGGATCATTATTCAGCTATATTATTTTAAAATAGGCTTGGGCATTTGGGGTTTAACATGTTTCCGTCTCAGTGATATTGTTTGCCTTGAATAAGTGGAGAATAAAGGCTTTTTCCCCTGGAGAATAAAACCAAATTAAAAAAAAAATGGCTTTAAATTTTTCCCCAAAAGACAACTTTTTCCCCAAACAGTGCAGTCTCAGTAGTAATCGTGCATAATACATTTAATACAAACTGAAAAACACTCATTTGATCAATTTTCTTGCCTAAAATTTCTATATGATTATGTGCACATTTGAGGGATATTTATGTATCATTAATTTACTGACAAAACAGGGTCTTATTTTAAAGCAGGGTTTGACTCTTGAAAATGGGTCTGTAAATTGAAGTTTCAGTCAAATTTATGGTTTATTTTAAATTTCCCAATTCGATGAAAATGACACATGTTTTCCCAATAAAAAAGGGTAGAGGTAGTTTTGAAAAAAGTCAACGATATCACTGTGTCTGTTTGGTGGAATAGTGAAATAGAAGTCAATTTGTTCTTGCTAAATCCTGTGTCGCTTTGCAGGTGTCATAATTGTCATCCTCAGCCTACGCAATGTGTTACTGTAATTTGAATTTCAAAATGACTGAGAGACGTTTTATTCGACGCACTGTAGGTCAACTGCATCATAGGGAATCACATGACTAAAAATGTCTTTGATAATCAGTCAATTCTAGCGAAAATTATCTTTTATAAGTCAAGAATTGGCGCATAAAAATTAAGTAGTAGCACACGGGAAATGGTAAAGTTTAGGAAATCTAGTCTAATTAATCATTTAACAAAAAAAAAAAAAAAAAAGTCAAAGCAAAAGGGGGGGGGGGGGGGGGGGGGGGGGGGGGGGGGGGGGGGGGGGGGGGGGGGGGGGGGGGGGGGGGGTACGCCCCCTCTTGATCTGCCACTGCTGTGGTTCTCTCTGGGCACTCCAGTTTCCTCCACCAAAAAATGACCAACAGGAAATAGCACAATAATGTTGAAAATGGCTTTTATAAACACCAATCAATTGATGAATATGAATGAGTAAAGATGTATTTGAAAAGAAAATTAAATTATACTATTGTTTTTACAGTCTTAAAAAAATCATCTACAAATCATGAATAGTTGCTATATAGTCCATTTAATAAATTTATGATTTCAAGATATTTGTGAGAAGAGCTACTGCTTTAAATTAACAGATTATGATGATCACTGATATAAGTCTTGGTAAATATTTCAGGGTATCCTGTTGGTATATGACATAACAAACAAATGGTCATTTGATGGAATTGACCGCTGGATAAAAGAGGTCAACGAGGTGAGATTAATTTATTACGCAACCTTAATGTCTATATTACACAAACTTGGTGATTTTGTTAAATTTTCATATTTAATCATGTTGATTGTTTTGAAGGTCACTTATGGAATGATTGAAGAAATATAAAGTCAACTTAGATATTACGTGTATTAGGATTAATGAATAAAATGTGGTGGAACAGCCCAAGGAAATAAATCATGTTGGAAGCAACACTATTAATTAATATGTTTTACTTTATATTAAATACAGTTTAGATATTTATTCTCAAATAGAACTGGTATAATTCCACAAGGTAAATGTATAAGTGGTACCTAATGCATAACTCTATTCCCTCAAACTTTAGGAATTCTCTTTTACTCTTGAAAGACACTTAAGTGACTTATCTTTAAATATGTATGACCATTATCTGTCATTCAATCCCTGTTCCCTCAAAAACAATTCTGGGAAACGAGTATATAAAAAAGAAGATGTGGTATGATTGCCAATGAGACAACTATCCACAAGAGACCAAAGTGACACAGACATTAACAACTATAGGTCACTGTACGGCCTTCAACAATGAGCAAATTTCATATCTCTGCCAAGTCAGACTCTCTGGACCTTGTGATATTCATTGCTTATTGTCTATAAAGAATAAGAAATGTGGCATAATTACCAATGAGACAACACTCTGCAAGAGACCAAATGGCATAGAAGTTAGAAACTTAAGGTCACTGTATATTTTGAAAGCATTCAGGTGTACATGTTGGTGGTTGAAGTGGTCAGTTGGACTACGGTTCAATATTTGTGATAATTCATGTTACACGTTTAAATTATTCAACAGAGTTTTCTAAATTATGTTTTTAATGAAGTTATTAATATAAACTGTTTTACTTTTTAGCATGCACCTGGAGTACCTAAAATCTTAGTTGGAAATCGTTTACATTTGGCATACAAGAGACAAGTTAGTGAGGCAGCTGCTGAGGCCTATGCTCTGAGAAATGATATGGCATTCTTTGAAGTCAGTCCACTCTGTGATTTCAATGTGACAGAATCTTACGCTGAATTATCCAGGCTGGCATTAAAAAGAAATGGCGTCAGTAGATCATGGGGTCATAACAAAGGTACAAATCAAAATAAACCAGCTGATAGAAAAAGGGTATTTAAGTGCACTCAGTTCTTTAAAAAAAATCATGAGGTCTAAAAATATATATTCCTATTATCTCCTGCGGGTAAAAATAATGTAGGCACATACCCGTAGCCAGGGGGTTCAGATGAGCCCCCCTTGAAAACAAATAAGCACTGTTAAAATTGTGACTGTTAAAGTCAAGTTTGTGAGTCCAAATACCACCCCCCCCCCCCCCCCCCCCCCCCCCCCCCTGGAAATTCCTGGCTACGGGCCTGAAGTACCGGTAGTAAGTTTAGTAAAATAAATTATCTTTAAAATATTTCTTGTAGAATATATTTGAAAGCTCTTGAGTTTAACAATGCTTAACCAAAAATTCTGTACAAGTGAGAATATAATCATTCACCTTCTTTAAATGTTTCTATAGAATGTTTGTCATATCATTTGATAACATTTACAGTACCAGTTTTGGGCACCAGATGTGCATTTCAACCATAAATGTCTCTTCAGTGATGTTTGAGTCCACAATATTTGAAAATCCAAACCTTATTATCAAAATGAAGAGCTGATGAAAACCCAAAAGGGACAAAGAATTATTTAACATTCTATTACAGATTTTGTTTATTTCTTCTCTTGCAGTGCTGAGTTTACAGGAGTTAGCCTGTCACACGATTGTTTCTAGTACGACTATCTATATTGTTTATTTCTTCTCTTGCAGTGCTGAGTTTACAGGAGTTAGCCTGTCACACGATTGTTTCTAGTACGACTATCTATATTGTTTATTTCTTCTCTTGCAGTGCTGAGTTTACAGGAGTTAGCCTGTCACACGATTGTTTCAGTAGACTATCTATATTGTTTATTTCTTCTCTTGCAGTGCTAAGTTTACAGGAGTTAGCCTGTCACACGATTGTTTCTAGTACGACTATCTATATTGTTTATTTCTTCTCTTGCAGTGCTGAGTTTACAGGAGTTGGCCTATCACACGATTGTTTCAGTACGACTATCTATATTGTTTATTTCTTCTCTTGCAGTGCTGAGTTTACAGGAGTTGCCTGTCACACGATTGTTTTAGTAGACTATCTATATTGTTTATTTCTTCTTTGCAGTGCTGAGTTTACAGGAGTTGGCCTATCACACGATTGTTTCTAGTAAGACTATCTATATTGTTTATTTCTTCTTTGCAGTGCTGAGTTTACAGGAGTTTGGCCTGTCACACGATTGTTTTCCAGTAGGACTATCTATATTGTTATTTCTTCTCTTGCAGTGCTGAGTTTTACAGGAGTTGCCTGTCACACGATTGTTTATACACTATCTATTTGTTTATTTCTTCTCTTGCAGTGCTGAGTTTACAGAGTTGCCTGTCACACGATTGTTTCAGTACGACTATCTATATTGTTTATTTCTTCTCTTGCAGTGCTGAGTTTACAGGAGTTGCCTGTCACACGATTGTTTCTAGTACGACTATTATATTGTTTATTTCTCTCTTGCAGTGCTGAGTTTACAGAGTTGCCTGTCACACGATTGTTTCTGAAGACTATCTATATTGTTTATTTCTTCTCTTGCAGTGCTAGTTTACAGAGTTGCCTTCACACGATTGTTTCTAGTACACTATCTATATTGTTTATTTCTTCTTTGCAGTGCTGAGTTTACAGGAGTTGCCTTCACACGATTGTTTAGTAGACTATCTATATTGTTTATTTCTTCTCTTGCAGTGCTGAGTTTACAGAGTTGGCCTATCACACGATTGTTTCTAGTACGACTATCTATATTGTTTATTTCTTCTTTGCAGTGCTGAGTTTACAGGAGTTGCCTTCACACATTGTTTCTAGTAGACTATCTATATTGTTTATTTCTTCTCTTGCAGTGCTGAGTTTACAGATTGCCTGTCACACGATTGTTTCAGTACGACTATCTATATTGTTTATTCTTCTCTTGCAGTGCTGAGTTTACAGGAGTTGCCTGTCACACGATTGTTTCTAGTACGACTATCTATATTGTTTATTTCTTCTCTTGCAGTGCTGATTTACAGGAGTTGGCCTATCACACGATTGTTTCTAGTACGACTATCTATATTGTTTATTTCTTCTCTTGCAGTGCTGAGTTACAGGAGTTGCCTGTCACACGATTGTTTCTAGTACGACTATCTATATTGTTTATTTCTTCTCTTGCAGTGCTGAGTTTACAGGAGTTGGCCTGTCACACGATTGTTTAGTACGACTATCTATATTGTTTATTTTTCTCTTGCGTGCTGAGTTACAGAGTTGCTTCACACGATTGTTCCAGTCGACACTATTTCCGAGTGTGAGTTTACAGGAGTTGCCTGTCACACGATTGTTTCAGTACGACTATCTATATTGTTTATTTCTTCTCTTGCAGTGCTGAGTTTACAGGAGTTGCCTTCACACGATTGTTTCTAGTACGACTATCTATATTGTTTATTTCTTCTCTTGCAGTGCTGAGTTTACAGAGTTAGCCTGTCACACGATTGTTTTAGTAGACTATCTATATTGTTTATTTCTTCTCTTGCAGTGCTGAGTTTACAGGAGTTGGCCTATCACACGATTGTTTCTAGTACGACTATCTATATTGTTTATTTCTTCTCTTGCAGTGCTGAGTTTACAGGAGTTGGCCTATCACACGATTGTTTCTAGTAACGACTATCTATATTGTTTATTTCTTCTCTTGCAGTGCTGAGTTTACAGGAGTTGGCCTGTCACACGATTGTTTCCAGTACGACTATCTATATTGTTTATTTCTTCTCTTGCAGTGCTGAGTTTACAGGAGTTTGCCTGTCACACGATTGTTTCCAGTACGACTATCTATATTGTTTATATTTCTTCTCTTGCAGTGCTGAGTTTACAGGAGTTGGCCTATCACACGATTGTTTCTAGTACGACTATCTATATTGTTTATTTCTTTCTTGCAGTGCTGAGTTTACAGGAGTTGGCCTGTCACACGATTGTTTCTAGTACGACTATCTATATTGTTTATTTCTTCTCTTGCAGTGCTGAGTTTACAGAAGTTGGCCTGTCACACGATTGTTTCTAGTACGACTATCTATATTGTTTATTTCTTCTCTTGCAGTGCTGAGTTTACAGGAGTTGGCCTATCACACGATTGTTTTCCAGTACGACTATCTATATTGTTTATTTCTTCTCTTGCAGTGCTGAGTTTACAGGAGTTAGCCTGTCACACGATTGTTTCTAGTACGACTATCTATATTGTTTATTTCTTCTCTTGCAGTGCTGAGTTTACAGGAGTTGGCCTATCACACGATTGTTTCCAGTACGACTATCTATATTGTTTATTTCTTCTCTTGCAGTGCTGAGTTTACAGGAGTTGCCTGTCACACGATTGTTTCTAGTACGACTATCTATATTGTTTATTTCTTCTCTTGCAGTGCTGAGTTTACAGGAGTTGGCCTGTCACACGATTGTTTCCAGTACGACTATCTATATTGTTTATTTCTTCTCTTGCAGTGCTGAGTTTACAGGAGTTAGCCTGTCACACGATTGTTTCTAGTACGACTATCTATATTGTTTATTTCTTCTCTTGCAGTGCTGAGTTTACAGGAGTTGGCCTATCACACGATTGTTTCCAGTACGACTATCTATATTGTTTATTTCTTCTCTTGCAGTGCTGAGTTTACAGGAGTTGCCTGTCACACGATTGTTTCTAGTACGACTATCTATATTGTTTATTTCTTCTCTTGCAGTGCTGAGTTTACAGGAGTTAGCCTGTCACACGATTGTTTCCAGTACGACTATCTATATTGTTTATTTCTTCTCTTGCAGTGCTGAGTTTACAGGAGTTGGCCTGTCACACGATTGTTTCTAGTACGACTATCTATATTGTTTATTTCTTCTCTTGCAGTGCTGAGTTTACAGGAGTTAGCCTGTCACACGATTGTTTCTAGTACGACTATCTATATTGTTTATTTCTTCTCTTGCAGTGCTGAGTTTACAGGAGTTGGCCTATCACACGATTGTTTCTAGTAGACTATCTATATTGTTTATTTCTTCTCTTGCAGTGCTGAGTTTACAGGAGTTAGCCTGTCACACGATTGTTTCTAGTACGACTATCTATAATGTTTATTTCTTCTCTTGCAGTGCTGAGTTTACAGGAGTTGGCCTATCACACGATTGTTTCTAGTACGACTATCTATATTGTTTATTTCTTCTCTTGCAGTGCTGAGTTTACAGGAGTTGGCCTGTCACACGATTGTTTCTAGTACGACTATCTATATTGTTTATTTCTTCTCTTGCAGTGCTAAGTTTACAGGAGTTGGCCTTCACACGATTGTTTCTAGTAGACTATCTATATTGTTTATTTCTTCCTTGCAGTGCGAGTTACAGGAGTTGGCCTTCCACGATTGTTTCATACGACTATCTATATTGTTTATTTCTCTCTTGCAGTGCTGAGTTTACAGGAGTTGCCTGTCACACGATTGTTTCAGTAAGACTATCTATATTGTTTATTTCTTCTCTTGGTGCTGATTACAGGAGTTGGCCTGTCACACATTGTTTCAGTAAGACTATCTATTGTTTATTTCTTCTTTGCAGTGCTGAGTTTACGGAGTTGCCTGCAACGATTGTTTCCATAGACTATCTATATTGTTTATTTCTTCTCTTGCAGTGCTGATTACAGAGTTAGCCTTCACACATTGTTTCTAGTAGACATCTAATGTTTATTTCTTCTCTGCAGTGCTGATTTACAGGAGTTGCCTTCACACATTGTTCTAGTACGACTATCTATATTGTTTATTTCTTCTCTTGCAGTGCTGAGTTTACAGGAGTTAGCCTGTCACACGATTGTTCAGTACGACTATTATATTGTTATTTCTCTCTTGCAGTGCTGAGTTTACAGGTTGGCCTATCACACGATTGTTTCTAGTACGACTATCTATATGTTTATTCTTCTCTTGCAGTGCTGAGTTACAGGGTTAGCCTGTCACACGATTGTTCAGTACGATATCTATATGTTTATTTCTCTTGCAGTGCTGAGTTACAGAGTTGGCCTATCACACGATTGTTTCTAGTACGACTTCTATATTGTTTATTTCTCTCTTGCAGTGCTGAGTTTACAGGAGTTGCCTGTCACACGATTGTTCAGTACGACTATCTTATTGTTTATTTCTTCTCTGCAGTGCTGAGTTACAGGAGTTGGCCTTCACACGATTGTTTCTAGTAGACTATTATATTGTTTATTCTTCCTTGCAGTGCTGAGTTTAAGAGTTGGCCTTCACACGATGTTTCAGTACGACTATCTATATTGTTTATTCTTCTCTTGCAGTGCTGAGTTTACAGAGTTGCCTGTCACACGATTGTTTCTAGTAGACTATCTATATTGTTATTTCTCTCTGCAGTGCTGAGTTTACAGAGTTGCCTTCACACATTGTTTCAGTAGACTATCTATATTGTTTATTTCTTCTCTTGATGCTGGTTTACAGGAGTTGGCCTTCACACGATGTTTCAGTAGACTATTATATTGTTTATTTCTTCTCTTGCAGTGCTGAGTTTACAGATTAGCCTTCACACGATTGTTTTAGTAGACTATCTATATTGTTTATTTTTCTCTTGCAGTGCTGAGTTACAGAGTTGCCTTCACACATTGTTTCTAGTACGCTACTATATGTTTATTTCTTCTCTTGAAGTGCTGAGTTTACAGAGTTGCCTGTCACACGATTGTTTCTAGTACGACTATCTATATTGTTTATTTCTTCTCTTGCAGTGCTGAGTTTACAGGAGTTGGCCTGTCACACGATTGTTTCTAGTATGACTATCTATATTGTTTATTCTTCTCTTGCAGTGCTGAGTTTACAGGAGTTGCCTATCACACGATTGTTTCCAGTACGACTATCTATATTGTTTATTTCTTCTCTTGCAGTGCTGAGTTTACAGGAGTTGGCCTATCACACGATTGTTTCTAGTAGACTATCTATATTGTTTATTTCTTCTCTTGCAGTGCTGAGTTTACAGGAGTTAGCCTTCACACGATTGTTTCTAGTACGACTATCTATATTGTTTATTTCTTCTCTTGAGTGCTGAGTTTACAGGAGTTAGCCTTCACACGATTGTTTCCAGTACGACTATCTATATTGTTTATTTCTTCTCTTGAGTGCTGAGTTTACAGGAGTTGGCCTGTCACACGATTGTTTCAGTACGACTATCTATATTGTTTATTTCTTCTCTTGCAGTGCTGAGTTTACAGGAGTTGCCTGTCACACGATTGTTTCTAGTAAGACTATCTATATTGTTTATTTCTTCTCTTGCAGTGCTGAGTTTACAGGAGTTGCCTTCACACGATTGTTTCTAGTACGACTATCTATATTGTTTATTTCTTCTCTTGCAGTGCTGAGTTTACAGGAGTTGGCCTTCACACGATTGTTTCCAGTACGACTATCTATATTGTTTATTTCTTCTCTGCAGTGCTGAGTTTACAGGAGTTGCCTATCACACATTGTTTCTAGTACGACTATCTATATTGTTTATTTCTTCTCTTGCAGTGCTGAGTTTACAGGAGTTGCCTGTCACACGATTGTTTCAGTACGACTATCTATATTGTTTATTTCTTCTCTTGCAGTGCTGAGTTTACAGGAGTTAGCCTGTCACACGATTGTTTCTAGTAAGACTATCTATATTGTTTATTTCTTCTCTTGCAGTGCTGAGTTTACAGGAGTTGGCCTGTCACACGATTGTTTCTAGTAAGACTATCTATATTGTTTATTTCTTCTCTTGCAGTGCTGAGTTTACAGGAGTTGGCCTGTCACACGATTGTTTCCAGTACGACTATCTATATTGTTTATTTCTTCTCTTGCAGTGCTGAGTTTACAGGAGTTAGCCTGTCACACGATTGTTTCTAGTAAGACTATCTATATTGTTTATTTCTTCTCTTGCAGTGCTGAGTTTACAGGAGTTAGCCTGTCACACTATTGTTTTCTAGTACGACTATCTATATTGTTTATTTCTTCTCTTGCAGTGCTGAGTTTACAGGAGTTAGCCTGTCACACGATTGTTTCCAGTACGACTATCTATATTGTTTATTTCTTCTCTTGCAGTGATGAGTTTACAGGAGTTGGCCTGTCACACGATTGTTTCTAGTACGACTATCTATATTGTTTATTTCTTCTCTTGCAGTGCTGAGTTTACAGGAGTTGGCCTGTCACACGATTGTTTCTAGTATGACTATCTATATTGTTTATTTCTTCTCTTGCAGTGCTGAGTTTACAGGAGTTGGCCTATCACACGATTGTTTCCAGTACGACTATCTATATTGTTTATTTCTTCTCTTGCAGTGCTGAGTTTACAGGAGTTGGCCTATCACACGATTGTTTCTAGTAAGACTATCTATATTGTTTATTTCTTCTCTTGCAGTGCTGAGTTTACAGGAGTTAGCCTATCACACGATTGTTTCTAGTACGACTATCTATATTGTTTATTTCTTCTCTTGAAGTGCTGAGTTTACAGGAGTTAGCCTGTCACACGATTGTTTCCAGTACGACTATCTATATTGTTTATTTCTTCTCTTGAAGTGCTGAGTTTACAGGAGTTGGCCTGTCACACGATTGTTTCCAGTACGACTATCTATATTGTTTATTTCTTCTCTTGCAGTGCTGAGTTTACAGGAGTTAGCCTGTCACACGATTGTTTCTAGTAAGACTATCTATATTGTTTATTTCTTCTCTTGCAGTGCTGAGTTTACAGGAGTTAGCCTGTCACACTATTGTTTCTAGTACGACTATCTATATTGTTTATTTCTTCTCTTGCAGTGCTGAGTTTACAGGAGTTAGCCTGTCACACGATTGTTTCCAGTACGACTATCTATATTGTTTATTTCTTCTCTTGCAGTGCTGAGTTTACAGGAGTTGGCCTATCACACGATTGTTTCTAGTACGACTATCTATATTGTTTATTTCTTCTCTTGCAGTGCTGAGTTTACAGGAGTTAGCCTGTCACACGATTGTTTCCAGTACGACTATCTATATTGTTTATTTCTTCTCTTGCAGTGCTGAGTTTACAGGAGTTGGCCTGTCACACGATTGTTTCTAGTACGACTATCTATATTGTTTATTTCTTCTCTTGCAGTGCTGAGTTTACAGGAGTTAGCCTGTCACACGATTGTTTCTAGTACGACTATCTATATTGTTTATTTCTTCTCTTGCAGTGCTGAGTTTACAGGAGTTGGCCTGTCACACGATTGTTTCTAGTATGACTATCTACATGTATATTGTTTATTTCTTCTCTTGCAGTGCTGAGTTTACAGGAGTTGGCCTATCACACGATTGTTTCCAGTACGACTATCTATATTGTTTATTTCTTCTCTTGCAGTGCTGAGTTTACAGGAGTTAGCCTGTCACACGATTGTTTCTAGTAAGACTATCTATATTGTTTATTTCTTCTCTTGCAGTGCTGAGTTTACAGAAGTTGGCCTGTCACACGATTGTTTCTAGTAAGACTATCTATATTGTTTATTTCTTCTCTTGCAGTGCTGAGTTTACAGGAGTTGGCCTATCACACGATTGTTTCTAGTACGACTATCTATATTGTTTATTTCTTCTCTTGCAGTGCTGAGTTTACAGGAGTTAGCCTGTCACACGATTGTTTCCAGTACGACTATCTATATTGTTTATTTCTTCTCTTGCAGTGCTGAGTTTACAGGAGTTGGCCTATCACACGATTGTTTCTAGTAAGACTATCTATATTGTTTATTTCTTCTCTTGCAGTGCTGAGTTTACAGGAGTTAGCCTGTCATACGATTGTTTCTAGTACGACTATCTATATTGTTTATTGCTTCTATTGCAGTGCTGAGTTTACAGGAGTTAGCCTATCACACGATTGTTTCTAGTACGACTATCTATATTGTTTATTTCTTCTCTTGCAGTGCTGAGTTTACAGGAGTTGGCCTGTCACACGATTGTTTCTAGTACGACTATCTATATTGTTTATTTCTTCTCTTGCAGTGCTGAGTTTACAGGAGTTGGCCTGTCACACGATTGTTTCTAGTACGACTATCTATATTGTTTATTTCTTCTCTTGCAGTGCTGAGTTTACAGGAGTTAGCCTGTCACACGATTGTTTCCAGTACGACTATATATGGCATAGACAATCTTCCTTTACCACAGACTCTCAAATCTCACCTGAAATCTTATGCATTGACAAACAAGACCCGTGCACGCATGCTGAGTTTTATACACAGAGACAAGAGCAAGAAACCAAAATACTTAAATCCCAGCGACTCTCCACCTATGAACTGTCGCAAAAGTTGTTGTATTAGCTAGCAATTCAGGATGGTTGTTATTTAAATGATGAGGAGTACTAAGAGAAGATAATCCAAATGCAGTGTGTGAGGGCAGTGTTTTGTATTAGAAGGGAGCTCCAGTTAGTTGTGTTGTTGAAGTTTACTGGGTTTAAGTTTTCCCTGGGAATATTATCACTTTCTAACATGTCTCATAATGATCTGTTACACAGAATCCCTATTTTCTTTATGATTTATGATGATATTGAAAGATATTTGTAGGTGGGTTTTTTCACAGTGAGAAATTATTGTTTTGACACTCAAAACATAACAATATTTTAATGACCAAGATATAAAAATTTGCAAAAAATGTAATTATCTACTTCCTTAGCTTATTTTTTCATCACAAAAATTTAATTTACACTACATTTTTGGTCTTTTTATAGTGCACATAAATTTTTAAGGAAATATAGGTATCATATAAAACTAATAAAAGCGAAGTTGTAATTTCAGAATGAACAATGTAATGACATGAATGAGACAGAATAACATAAGAATATTAAGTGTTTTTGTTTCCATGGTTTATTTCAACTGAGTGTATCTTGTTTTACGATCTTTGTATATGTTTGAATGATGTTTGTACAGTTATTGATTGTATATTAGTTTTGATATTGGTGCAATTGTAGGTGAAATAATATTGTTGTATGCTATCATGTTAATCAGTATACATCTGATTACATTCAGATTATTCAGATCTGTGTTTAAAGGACAACATCACCCACCCTCCACTCCACTTGAAATAATGAAATAATGAAATAATTTTACATGATATAGAAGGTGTTTGTTTCACAGATTTTACTACATTTAAACAATTGAAAGTATCACATTAAAAAACTACAATCAGTGCTATAATCTCGGTCAAATATTTTTATTGTGTGATTTGTTTCATGTCTGTAAATAAGACAAAAATGTCAAACAGCTGATCATGAGTGACAATTTTCTGGTGCCCTTGTAAATTAGGAAATATTTCTTTAAAGATGTACCTGTACTTCATAATAGTGTGAACAAAAGATTATAAACATTATCTTCATGGAAAAAAACAGATTTGGGAAATGTATATTGAGTGAAGTTATTGGGAGTTATTGATGTTGTTATATAAAATACTTTTTTGGTCTATAACAAATATTCTGAAAGCAATTATATTTGAATGGCTTGTAAAAAGAAATAACATGCACTTTGAAAAAATGTAAGTGTTTGAGATCATTTATTAAATGTAATTACAGGTAGTTTTTAGAAAAGAATAAATTTGAAGCATCTTCTGAGAAAAAGCATAAAAACAATTATTTTTTTTTAACATGGTCTCTTACCTGTAAATTAAGTTATAAGTTTTTCACTATTTCTGCATCATTTTGAAATAAGTATGTGCCATAACTATATGAGAGTTGTATTTATTTAAAACAAAGGATTACCTGGTTGTACAGCAATATAATTTCTGTTAAAAAATTGACTATATGATCAGGAATTGACTGTTTAATCTATACCAATGTACTTTGGTTTGTTGAGAAATAAAGATATAGAACTGTTTAGAGATGATTAACTCATAGTTTTTTATATGTTTTTTTGTTGTATGTATATTTTGTACCACATGACATACAGTATCGAAGTTTATATTTTTTGTACAGAGAAAAGACATTTGTACATATGGAATTTATTGTTGTATTATTTATTATCAATCTGAAGGAAATACAGATTATGTGTTCAGGCTTAGCTTACAAGGATTTGACAATGTTACATTCTACTTTCTATTTTAAAGACCTTTCAGGATCCTCGGGTTTTGTCCAAATGATTAACTGATGTGATAATAACCAGAACAGAAAGTAGAATAGATTTGTGTCTGTGTTCTACTTTTTGTTTTAAAGAACTTTGGGATATATGTATTTACACTTTTGGTATTCAGCTGAATTTTGTTCCTGAATGACCTTAGATCTACTCTGACGTCAAGAAACAATCACTTCTTAAGTGTGATGTTAAATGTTTTAAATTGTGATGTCAAAGTTTAAGGGAACCTGTGTGATTTTTTGTTATGGCGAACAAATTTGCATGCAAGTGTAAATACATCTATTCTCTGACATGATAATGACCAGAACAGGAAGTAGAACGAAGCGTTGTCTGTTCAGTGTTAGTGAAGCGTGAACGCAGGATAGGTATTGGAATCAGATTGTATTTATAATAGATGTCACATGGTTGTGCTGTATTGGGATTATGTTAAAATTGACTAGTCAAACATTTTTTGTAGGTTTCAAAACTTTTATACTGTTTATATTATATGAATAATGAATAATACAGTTGTCACTTTATGTAAACGATATTTGAAATTTAGTGAATTTTGAATGTTAATTTTTAAAATGTATTCTAAACTATTGATATAGTGCCAATATTTTTCTGTCACAAGTTATTCCATATTAAGGATATAATGCCAGTAGTACTGTGTATTAATATTCGTGGAATACCAATTTTCATGGATTTTATGGGTTTAGATGAACCACAAATTTCAATACTGAATGAGGTAGGAATTTTCTATAAGCGTATATGCATTGACAAACCACAAAAGTATGATTTTTCAAAAATCATCAAAATTGGTACCCATGAAAATAAATGAATCCACAGTAACTCAATTACTTGTAAGTATATAATGTAGTATATCTTTTAAAGATACTTAAAAACTTCCTTAAATAATGTAATGCCAAAATAAAATTGTAATTGACATTTGAGTATAACGTCAGTAAATTAAATATTAATAAAAAAAAAATCATTTATTCCTGATAATACGGAAGAAAGACATGTTGGCATTTTTAAATCTGCATTATAAACTTTATGTACATTATAATTTACCTGTTTTGTCTTGTGAGTTACCTTTTAAGTGACAGGGCTTATTAAGAAAAGATATCATTGAATTTATGTTTTTGTCCCCTTTCAAGATTTTATCATATCAGTCCACTTCAAATCATATATTGTCTTATTGGTGACTCTAGTCATTACAAAATGAGAAACATCAAATTGGTACTGAATGTATGAGATTAACATAGGTAATAATTAGAATATTAATTAGAAATTACTAAAAACAAAACAGCTTTGAAATCATAGCATCCGTTACATAAGTTTTTGTTAAGTTTTCTAAACTTTTTGTCTATCCATATTGTATGGTATCATTTCTAAAATAACATTTGATGACTGATGTAATTTGTTCTATCTACTGTACATTCAGAAACTATTGCAAGCTTTTTATTATTACGAAAAATGCTACAGAGTTGTAAACGCAATAATTTAAACTTGCCTTTAAGTCTAAAAATCTCAATAATAAATGCACACAATAATTTCTGAATTTACAGTATTACAAATTTTATACTATTTGAGTCCTATGACTTATTTTAATTGATGCAGATGTACATTAATATGTATATAATTTAATGCATGTAAAATGCATGTAACTTAGATCTGCCTAAAAACATCAAATGTTTGTAATGGCATTAAAAATAAATAGAATCTCATTTATTGTCTGGTTTTTTTCTTTCTGAACAGGTTCATTGATATAAAGATTCTACCATAAACGATTGTAATATGATATTTATCCACTCAATACATTTACATTTTTAAATTTAAAACACAAGTCTTGCCGAGCTTTTTAAATATCTTTGAGTGAATCTGACCGTGATTTTGTTGATTAATCTGTTTCTCTAATGACTTTAAGACAATGTGCAGTCAATCTTACTCCTTCATCAAATGATCTGCGAAAAGATGTGTTTACGTTCAATGTGACAATTTCCAGTATGGTCGCCTTTATTCATGACGTCACAATAGTAAATTAAGAGGAAAGCAAGTAAATTTGACATAATCAAATCTTGTTTAATGAAGAACTGAGATCAAAAGAATCACACATTAATTAGCCTAGGTTAAACATGTGTTGCTTTTTATGAGTGAAAGGAGATTTTGGGTAGATTAAGCATTTGATATAGCAACCAACTGACTAAAAACAATTTTGTCTTCCACAATTTATACAGGCAGGTACAGCTTTAATATTTCAAGGTCATGAATTAAACATTCAAGATGCATTGCAGTTGAAATAATTAAGCCTGTCATAGTCAAACTCAAAATTTGAATTAGAAATAGATATATGAATTGATTTTGGCTGTTCATAAGAAAAATGAAAACATACAACAAATACAGATATATTATGCTAGCAGAAATCGGACTGAAAATAAAATTGCCACAAAGACAGATAAACTGTTTTGATCTTCATATTCAAACAACCTCAAAAAGAGAGTATTACCTCAACATACTCAAGGTCAGAGGTAAAAGCAAAGCTTTAAATAAACATTTTATTGTTAAACAGCAATTTGAATTTGAAGGGTGGTTTTAAATTTCATTTGTTTGAATGAAGTATTGGAATTTGTGCATAAATCTGTATCACTCTTGTTCAGACTTTTGTGTAAATAGTTTAATTTACAAGGGTCCTGTTAATCATAACTCTTGGTTGTACTCTTGGTTATGCCCCTGATGTAGCTTTTTTTTTTACCTTTTTTTGTTGTATGTCCCAAAATTTAAATGTACTGGAGTTATGCCCCTTTAAAAATAAAACAAATTGCCAAATTTTTCATTTCCATTCTCTTACTTTAGTTTCAAATGTTATGAAACTGATACACAATACTTATTACAACAAAACACAGATCAAGGTAGAATTTTCATAGTATCACTATAATATCCTAGAGGTATGATCCTTTATAAAGTGCTGAGTGTTTGATTCCATTGTCTAACTGAAGTTTTTGTCAACCAAATGTTATGAAACTTGTACACAATACTTGTTACCACAAACATAACACAATGTTAAAATTTGGATAGCGGCACTTTTACCGTTCTTCAGTTATGTCCCTTTATAACTTTATATGATAAACAAGGCATCATTTAATGATGATGCTTTCCCATGAACACATTCCCCATTTATTTTGTGAATGATTTTAATTTCAGTACAAGGGAATCGTTAACAGTTTGACTTTTGTGCGAAACATTTGAATTTCAAGGGTTTTGGTACTGATTCATCACACTTAATAGTCCCCTACTGAAAGAGTCAAACTGTACTTAAGGTTTGAACTCCGTTTGTCTGTCTGTTTTTCATTTGTGCAAATCAGTTTTCCACATTTTTTTCTTCATGCTTGAATACATTGGTTTGATGTAACTACAAACAAATGAGCTCTGACAAAAACAGTATAAAAATGAGGTCAAGGACAGATGAACCCTGCCAAATAACAGGTAAACCATGCAATCATTCGATACACATAATATAGTTGATCTATTGCTGTAGCATGAAGCATCCAGATTTTTGACCTGAAATAGAAAGTTTTAAACAGACCTAATTATGTTTTAATATAAACATATTACCCAATTTTTCGATGGGTTACTAACATAGTGGTAGGCCATCCTGAAATCACGGCCATAAAACTTTAGAGCATGATTTTTGTACTCAATACCTGAAAATCAACCAATCAAATGGCTAGATTTCATGTTTTGAGCATGAATTTTGGGCTCCAACACTGAGCCAATTTTTCTGCCTTCAAGGCCAGGTTCCCTGGTATCCAGTCGAAGTACGAGTAAACAATCAAACATGTCATTGAGGGGGTTGTTTGCTAATTTGCTTATTATCTTTGTTATCTATAGAAAACATGAAATAATAAATTTTCCGCTAAATTGTACCGATTTTAAGCTTGAATGTCCTACCACATTGTGACAAGTTGGGTAACATGGCAAAAAATATAAACTTGCGATTCAAAAGTTGGTAATTTGAAAATAGTCCAGACTCCAAATTAAAAAAGCAAACCGTGCACAAACACAATTACAAGTAATTACTTGTATGATGCCATCATACATGTTATTACATGTATGAATATAATTGTACAAGTAATAACCTGTACAATTTTTTTGGAGAAAAAGATAATAACTTGTACAAATCATTATTCTACCTTGGTCTATTTGAAGTTCACAACATATTGTTTCCCTTTTAACATATCTATATCTATATATCTATAATACTAAAATTACGAGGTCAAATTTGTCAGCCGTCATCACGTAAAAACGACGAATCAAAGAATTCAACTGTATATATAACTAATATAGTACAATGGTGTTGATTAAAAATTTCACCACTCCAGGCCCATTTGTTTTCCACGTAATTAATATTGCCAATAATTTAGAAGTTCCGGGTCGAGTCCGACACCGATACCAATAGTACATTCAACTGTTTCCTATTACCTTATCTGTACGTTCCGCATCTGACAGGCGCACCACCAAACGGTGTATTTAGAATTTCGCTGTATACTGTTGTGTCAAAAATACTCCATTCCAGGCCCTTTTGTTTTGCAAATTAATAATAATACCAATAATTGATAGGTTTCAGGTCGACGGATTCAAACAGAAAGATTTTGAAAGCAGAGAAAAACTGTGCATCTTATAATCGGCATGACTTTATCACAGGTATTTGGGGAATGGACCCCCCTTTTTTTTGGACCTCACTAAAATAAAATTTTGGCGTTTTTTTTATTCATTTACAATTTTCTACAATGTATAAAGCCTTCTTTTTTCACTTGGGGCTCGTATGGATAGTAAAAAAATTATTGTAATCGACTAGCAATGGATTGTTGAGACTTGATATATGTTTATACATTGTAGAAAATTGTAAATGAATAAAAAAAACGCCAAAATTTTATTTTAGTGAGGTCCAAAAAAAAAGGGGGTCCATTCCCCAAATACCTGTGGACTTTATCAGATGACAATACAAATACTAAAATAAGGCATACGCATAGTTATAATTATACTTTAATTCAGTCACGGGCCCGCGATATCACGGGTGTGTTCTAGTAATTCATTACTTTGCCTAAAGATATAAACTCTCAATATGTGAGTACATTTAATATATCAAATATATGAACAAAACTGTTCATTTAAGTAGTAAAAACTGAAGTGTTAAGATGGAAAACAGTACAGAAAAGAAATTTCATGATGAAATAATTAAATTGTGTGATGACAATAAATCTTCTAATAATTCAATATTTGCACGTAAAAGATACAGAGAGACTATTGGGAATGTAAAGGAAGCAAAATTAAGTTCCAAAAAGACTGCTCTACAAAGATATTTCTTGAGGCAATATGATGTTTTGAGTGTAGCAGGCATTGAAAAACTCATTCGCAAAGGTGACGAAATTTTTTACTATTGTACAGTAGATGAACTTTATCCGTTGATCAGAACTGCACATTCTGGAGTTGGCCATGGAGGCATCCACAAGACATATAAGGAGTTAATAAAAAAAATTGCCAATATTAGCAGAGAAATTATCAGAATTTTCATTCAGATGTGTGAACAGTGTATTTTGAAGAAAAGTCGTACTGAAACCACAAAATTAGTTGTTCGTCCTATCACTTCTACAGACTTTAATTCTAGTTGTCAAGTAGACCTTGTTGACTATCAGTCATGTCCAGATGGAGAATGCAAGTGCATCATGCACTACCAAGACCACTTAACCAAATTCAGTGTACTGCGTCCTTTAAAGACAAAAAGAGCAGCTGAATTGGCTTACCAACTCACTGACATTTTTCTACTTTTGGGAGCTCCACATATACTGCAAAGTGATAATGGGAGGGAATTTACGGCTAATGTTATTACAGAACTTACACTCCTTTGGCCAGAGCTGAAATTAGTGCATAGTAGACCACGTCACCCTCAAAGTCAGGGGTCTGTCGAAAGAGCAAACGCTGACATAAAGAGTATGATGATTTCTTGGACACACGAAAACAACAACATACACTAGTCAGATGAATTGAGATTTGTTCAATTCCATAAAAACAGGTATATATTTTTTAAAAGTTAAATTTTTGTTTAATCATGTAAAATAGAAATAGCAAAAAAAAAAAACCAACCGAAAAACAAACAGTTTAAAAATAATATAGATTATTTCTAAATAAATGGTTGACACAGAGGTATGTCTCACCTGTTCACCTAAAATTAACAAAGGGAATCTGCTGGACAGCATCATTGCTTATTAGTACATGTACAATGTTACTAGACAATAATTTCGTTGACAGTGGCTTGAAATTATCTGAGATTAACTGATTGTATTATAACTCCATACGCAATATCACTGATCGGTAATTACAGGTAGTACATATCAAAGTAACTTATTAAAGCAGTAAAATCAACATTGAAATTTACTAATAAATTCATATTCACTGGCTCATACAGGGTCTCTAAATAGTCGTCAAATGGATATGTAATGATGTTAAGGCAACTTCATACAAAATATCATTGACCAGTCACAAGTAGTTATACCAAACGGACTTTAGCAGAAAACTAACATTAATGATTCAAGTTGTTGTTGTAGTGGTTGTTGTTTATGTTTGATATTGAACTATTTGCATTCCCTAATTATTATTTTTAAATAATTCCATGTTTTTAATTTTTTTTCCCCAGGTCACACCACAGAACAATTGATCAGTCGCCGTATAAAGCTTTATTCGGAAGTGACCCTAAAGTTGGCTTATCATCGTCAGCCCTTCCAAAAGAATTACTTGACACTCTAGAAACTGAAGAAGATTTAATTGCATTGACAACAGCTTCTACATGTACTAGTGACGACAATGTCAGACCAAACATTGAGACAGAAACTGATCTTGACGCAAACACTGAAACAGAAACTGATCTTGACGCAAACACTGAAACAGAAACTGATCTTGACGCAAACACTGAAACGGAAACAGATATTGACACAAACACTGAAACAGAAACTGATCTTGACGCAAACACTGAAACAGAAACTGATCTAGACACAAACACTGAAACGGAAACAGATATTGACACAAACACTGAAACGGAAACAGATCTGGAGATAAACCCTGAAATGGAAACCGATATGGACACAAACACTGAAACTGACACCAATCTGGACTCAAACACTGAAACTGATGTTGACACTAATTTCAAAATAATACGTGCGAGAAAACGAGCCGCCCTGTCAGGCCAACAAATACAGGCCGATGAGATGTTGTCTTCTTCCAAAAAAAGATTGAAAGATTTAGAGATTGGAGACAATGTCATAATACCAGTACAAAGAGTAGACCGTGTGCCAATGGACTGTAAAAACATCAAAGGTGTTGTGCTTGATATTGCAGAAAATGGATATAAAGTAGGTACAAAAGTTGGAATCATGTTCGGTTTCATGAGTCGTAATCAAATTTAAAAGATTCAAAGAAAGGAATTGACAATATTGGACATACCAGAGAACACAGAGGTTAACGTCAGAAAAGCAGTACAATTGCTTTCTTTAAGTGGTGGCCAAGGTCATGTTCACAGCAGCTGTCGGGGTGGCTGTAAAGCAGGGCAAATGTAAATGCAAAAAAATGAACTTATTGTGTAATTCAAGATGCCATGCTGCCTTGTCTTGTGCAAACAAATAGTTTTTTTTTAATCCATTATGCTTGACTTATATTTCCAAAGTGTGATATTATGTATGCAACTTTTTGTAATGTTGTACTGTATGTTTGAAAATGAATGAATGGAGGGTACCAATTTATTTTGGCTTTTAATGACCATGTCACTTTGTACCAGAAGTCCGTATTTACGTGGCATCTAGCTGTTTAGCTAAATTTGCAGAAGGTGTCACGTTAGCTTATAGTATTACTTTGCGTCCTTCGTTCATCTTCAAACTTTTAACATTTCAAAAATAATACTGATAAACACTTGAAAATAAGAACAGGAAAACAAACACAATACAAATTTCAAAAAAATACGAAAGATAGTGAGTTGTACAAGTTATTATCTTTTTCTCCACAAAATTTGTACAGGTTATTACTTGTACAATTATATTCATACAAGTAATAACCTGTATGATGGCATCATACAAGTAATTACTTGTATGGAAATTTTGTACAAGTAATAACCTGTCAGAATAATAAAATGTACACGACATATACATCTTTGCTGCCTGCTGATAAGGCCAGAGTGTAAATGATGATCATTTACTGAAACATACCAGTTATGTGAGTGAGTATGATTTTGTTTAAGCCTTTTGTTCGTCAGTCAGTTTGTTCATATCTAAAAAAAAATAATAAGAAAAATAAAGGTAATAAATTTGTAGGAGTTCTGAGCATCTGTATTTGTATCTGCTATAAGAATGAGAATAATTTGAATTTTATTAATCTAATCAAGGACACATAAAAGGGAACATTTTACAACAATATTATGCACAATATTTATATGCACAATATATCTGGATTCGTATATTTTCGGTACTTAAATTCTATATATATCTTAAAATGATGGATCCAGAGATTTCTACAAAAAATATCACATGCATGCAGGATTTGGACATCATCTTGCATACTAAAATCACATCATGCAAAAAATACACCTAATGTGGTCCTCTTCTAATATATCCTAAATTCTAAATTAATGCTATCCTAAAATCAAAATTTGAAACATTTTTGTTGAGCCTGCAACTTTTGTTGCAGAAAGCTCGACATAGGAATAGTGATCAGGCGGCGGCTATGGAGGTGGCGGCAGTGTTAGCTAACTTCTTAAAACTTTATATTTTAGAAGGTGGAAGACCTTGATGCTTTATACTTTGTATATAGATGCCTCATGTTACAAGCTTTCCGTCAGTAACATGTCCAATGTCCTTGACCTCATTTTCATGGTTCAGTGAATATTAGAAAAAAGTTAAGATTTTTTGTAATGTTAAATTCTCTCTTATTATAAGTAATAGGATAACTATATTTGGTATGTGCATACCTTGCAAGGTCTTTATGCCCGTCAGACAGTTTTCACTTGACCTCGACTCATTTCATGGATCAGTGAACAAGGTTAAGTTTTGGTGGTCAAGTCCATATCTCAGATACTAATAGGTCTAGTATATTCGTTGTATGGAAGGACTGTAAGGTGTACATGTCCAACTGGCAGATATCATTTGACCTTGACCTCATTTTCATGGTTCAGTGGTTAAAGTTAAGTTTTTGTGTTTTGGTCTGTTTTTCTTATACTATATGCAATAGGTCTATTATACTTTTTGGTGTATGGAATGATTGTTAGTTTTACATGTAACTGACAGTTGTCATCTGACCTTGACCTCATTTTCATGGTTCAGTGGTCAAAGTTAAGTTTTTGAGTTTTGGTCTATTTTTCTAATATTAAGTGCAATAGGTCAACTATATTTGGTGCATGGAAATATTTTATGATCTATATGTCAGTCGCGCAGGTTTTTTTTTTACCTTGACCTCATTTTCACAGTTCATTGTTAAGGGTTAAGTGTTTGTGTTTTGATCTGTTTTTCTTAACTTATAAGCAATAGGTCAACTATATTTGTTGTATGGAAGAATTGTTATCTGTACATGTCTGCCTGACATGGTTCTTCTGACCTTGACCTCATTTTCATTGTTCGCTGATCAATGTTTCATTTTCTTGGTTACTGATGAGTTAATGTGACAGTTGTAATAAAGCTTTATATTTATGACTATCAACATAATATCAAGGATTAGTTAAGAAGGCGAGACATTTCAGCGTGTGCACTCTAGTTTATCAGAATCATTTGGCAATCCTTGCAATCTTCTGCCTCCTTTCGTAAACCTCTCCAGCATTTGAGCACACTGAGCTATTTGTGTTCCCTTAACAGATCATTTAAAAATGTGAATAACCGAGAACCCTTTTTGTCAGAAACACTGTCAAACGTCCAAACATATTATCCACACTGATCTGTGTCCACACTTAAAGGTTAACCAAAAAAAAATCGCATTTCAGCTTTCGTAATATAATATCAGAACATTGTGCCAAAATATCATTGGTGTTTATTGATTTTTTAAGCTTGACATGCAAAGGTTGCACATCTCCGATTTCTTTGTGGAGAATAGTGCTTTATAGAAGGTCCAGTTGAAGTCCAATCTAATTGAAAACCGATCTCTCATCGCTCCTGTTTCTGATATGTCGCGTGGGAGATCTAACGAAACCCGCTTTGAGGTCACATGTGAGTGACCTCGTAGGTGTGTCTTTTTCGACCAATGAAATTGAGTCTTCCACGATCTTGGAAGTTTAACGTAAGGCAAAGGGATGTAACTCATTTCATTTACGACGAAATCGTCAGTCAAAATAATTCATAAACTTTTTTGATTGGCTTATTAATAGGTCGTCAACTCATTTGCATATCTTTATAAATTCATGACTTTTAGTTCACTCACATGTGACCTCAAAGCCGGTTTCGTTAGATCTCCCACGCGACATATCAGAAACAGGAGCGATGAGAGATCGGTTTTTAATTAGATTGGTTGAAGTCAATCGTGCAAACAGTGCTGGCCAAGAAACCAAAGGTCTGTTACATACACATTTATATAAGTATTGTATTACCTCTTTATATATTTCTCTAATAATTTTTTATTATAACCTAATTTACTTTTACATGAGCATATATATATTTTTTAGCTGATCTGTAACAATAATATCTTCATGCCTTATATATCATGTACTGCAGTACGCCGCTAGATTAAAACTGACGTGGAAAGGTAACACACGGCCATCGAAAGCTCTATTATATTGTAGAGCCCAGGTGGTCGTGTGGTCTAGCGGGACGGCTGCAGTGCAGGCGATTTGGTGTCACGATATCACAGTAGCATTGGTTCGAATCCCGGCCAGGGAAGAACCAAAAATTTGCGAAAGCAAATTTACAGATCTAACATTGTTGGGTTGATGTTTAGACGAGTTGTATATACATTATGTACACAGCCATGTATCACCATCATTGATGGCGATCCGATGGATACATCTGTTGTAGGGTTGTCACTGACTCAGACGTACTTATGAATATAATTATTTTCTGTGACTGTATCTTACATTAATTTGTAGGATCCTTTACTATAGATAATTTAGCTGATCTGTAACAATAACATCTTCATGCCTTATATATCATGTACTGTAGTACGCCGCTAGATTAAAACTGACGTGGAAAGGTAACACATGGCCAGCGAAAGCTCTTTTTTTGAGAGCCCAGGTGGTCGTGTGGTCTAGCGGGACGGCTGCAGTGCAGGCGATTTGGTGTCACGATATCACAGTAGCATGGGTTCGAATCCCGGCCAGGGAAGAACCAAAAATTTGCGAAAGCAAATTTACAGATCTAACATTGTTGGGTTGATGTTTAGACGAGTTGTATATACATTATGTACACAGCCATGTATCACCATCATTGATGGCGATCCGATGGATACATCTGTTGTAGGGTTGTCACTGACCCAGACGTACTTATGAATATAATTATTTTCTGTGACTGTATCTTACATTAATTTGTAGGATCCTTTACTATAGATAATTTAGCTGATCTGTAACAAAAACATCTTCATGCCTTATATATCATGTACTGTAGTACGCCGCTAGATTAAAACTGACGTGGAAAGGTAACACATGGCCAGCGAAAGCTCTTTTTTTGAGAGCCCAGGTGGTCGTGTGGTCTAGCGGGACGGCTGCAGTGCAGGCGATTTGGTGTCACGATATCACAGTAGCATGGGTTCGAATCCCGGCCAGGGAAGAACCAAAAATTTGCGAAAGCAAATTTACAGATCTAACATTGTTGGGTTGATGTTTAGACGTTTATATTATTTGCTGTCAATGTCAATACTCGTATATTTTAGAATGTTTGTCTGTGTCCTGCTGGTGATATTCTGTTGTGTTTCTGTGATTAAGTCCGAGACATGTTATGGAAAAGACGAGAAGTCAATCATTTCTGGTATACGATCTTCGCTGAAGACATTGGAAGACAGACTTAATGGTAAGAACAATACTTATGAGTCAGACTCAAAACTTTCTAGAATAAGAAATAACGATAAAAATGTTGCCTTTGTTTTCTAAGTCAAAGACGAATCATATACCAAAGAAGATTTCAAAACGAAAAACAGAACAAAAACAGTTATTTATTATTCGACATACGTGATGATTTGAATTTTCATAAGAGTGAATTAATATTTTTATGATTAATAATAAACCAACATTTCATAAATTTCAAAATCATCCCCATATTCAAGATACAGTAAGTTCCTGCAATTTGACAGTTTACATTACTGTTTCAAAATCTATAATACATTATTATAGAAAATAAAGAAAATGGAAAAAATATGAAAACAACGTTAAATTCAAATTTTACCAATAGTTCACAAATATAAATATTTGCGGAAAAAACCCACCTCCCCTTTAAAAAAAAAGAAGAAAAAAAAGACAAAAGTTCTTTGGCCAAAACACGCATGTTTTTGTTTTTGTTACATACATATATATGTCCTTGTGTAGTTTAAACCAATCATTGAACATTTTCTATCATTGCTGTTTTTGTATATCTAATTTGTATTACTCGTTTGTACTCATATTCCATATTTATTTCCCCTTGCATTTCGGTAGTCTCGGCTTATTTTTTTTTACCCCCCCCCCCCCCCCCCCCCCCCTCTTCCCTGTAATAACATACTGAAGATATAAAACATTAAATAACATCAACTTCTTCGATCAGTATCAATACTACAGTATCCACTTTTTCGATAAATTTAATTTATATTCTATTAATTTTTTTTTAGAAAAATCTCCTAGATGTCCAGCAGGTTGGAAGGAATTCAAGAATCACTGCTATTACTTCTCGTCAGACTAAAGTACAATACACCGGGTGGCATCCCGGAGAACCCAGCAATTCAGGTGGCAATGAAGATTGTGCACTATTTTATGATGGACATAGGTTTAACTGGAATGATGGTGGTTGTAGTGCAAGATGTGGATATATCTGCGAGAATCAACATGTAAGTTTAATACGATTCCTCCTTCTGAAGTTTGTATTTTTTTAAAAGGAAAAACTACTGCCGAGTGCATAGTTTTAAGTGAAGGTTAGAAATCATATGACATATGTTTCAACTCTTTGATCGATATTCCATGTTTTATGTATTTGAATAGAAAAAGTTTATTTACTTTAACTTTATGCAGGGTATTATTTTGTACTATTAAGTTCTAAATGGTTCAAATCCCTGTATACATGGTTAACTCCCATGATGGTCTTGACGTATGGATTCTAAATGTAATGAAATTGTTTCTTGTCGTCGTAGTGTTCTTTTCATTTGTCTTTGTATATTTTAAACCTTATCTGTTTGTTCCTTATTAATTTTTACGTATTATCTTTGTGGTGTGGTTATACATCTCGCCATTCTGTTATTGTGCTATGGTCATATTTTGTATTTTTATTTGACTATGTGCTTTATCTACAGAGTGTTTATATGCCATTCTGTCTTTCTTTGAAGTCATGATTGATTTTGTAGTGATTAAGATTATAACACAATATTGACTGATGTACCCCAATTTTTACATGTCTGTTTGTTTTGTTCACACATTTTCGTCAATATAATGGAATTATATGCAACTGTCATACAGATGTGAGGTTCAGCTAGCTATGACGTTACGCACGGTATTGGTGCCATTAACTCACAAACTGAAGGACTTTTATGTTGAGTTTGTGAGTAAGAGCCCCGGTTTACACATCAATAACCTCTAGACAAAATGCGTTTAATCCTTATAATTCTTCAGCCAAACATTTTTTTTGTTGATGGCTACTATATATATTTACCATCAAAAGCACAATGGCAAGTCGTAACTTAGGAGTACGCCGCCATCTTGAATTTCTAAAAACCATAAATGTCCGATAAATACAACGGAATCTTAAATGAATAAGCACCTACCTCAAAAACTTCATTTTAATTAAATTTTATCCAAATTTGAAGCGTACACGTAACGAAATAATCTTTCCCTTGAAAATTTCCATTCGTATGACGTCGTGTTTTGCCATGACGTAAATTCGCCAAATCCTTCATGAAATTTCGCGGAATTTTATTAAATTTAATTTTTGTACATTTTCGAAGCTTTAGTGCAATAAATTTCTTTCTTTTTTTTTGTTATATATGCACTAGAATAGTCACAACTGTCATGTAATTGTTTTTTAATCTCAATTTGCTGAAAATCCCGGGATCACTGCAAGCTTGTGTATCGCGCATGAATAGATTACAAAAGTAGTTTCGGAAACATGGTTTATCGAAGTGTAAACTTAGAGAAAATTTCTAATTGACCAATTCAATTCAAGTATTTATAGATATGCAAATCATATAAGAATTATTCAGCGTTACACGACGTTCCTAATAAAACGACGATTTTGACGTTGTTCCACGGAAAGTTTCAAACGTTGACCTTATATTCTACTCATGTGAAAATGCCGCTTAAAGTAAAGAGATGTTCGAAGTTGCTTCTTTATATGGTTTTATTTTTTTAAGCCGGTGCAAATGCAAAATTCCATTGAATTAAAACAAAATTTTAGATACATGAACAATTATTAATTTTTGCGAAGAATTGTCTGCAACAAAAGCACAAAATGACAATTTGATGTCTTGTAAAATGATTTAAATATATAAAAAGAAGATGTGGTATGATTGCCAATGAGACAACTCTCCACAAGAGATCAAAATGACACAGAAATTAACAACTATAGGCCTTCAACAATCAGTTTCTTCTATTTCTTAAAATTAAGCAATGCTCTCTCTGCCAGAAGACGTCTCCTATCTTTGCTAGTGAAATTTTAAATATTTCGTTTCTTGTTTCTGTCTCTTTTCTCCAATAACACGTTTATATATGTTTGTTGCAATTTGGTAATTTCGCTCCCTCAATTAATATTCAAATGCTTCTTGATTTGTCTTTGATTATGTGAAAGATGTAGGTAGTATATATATCACAAGCTATTTTTCTTTTCATAATCTTATTTCATCAACACTTTAATCCTGGGACTATTATACTGTATACTAACGTTAATATAAAAGTCCAAGAATTTGGTTTTATTTGTTGTATTTTTTCTTAAACAGTGACTTATAATTACATTATAATTCATATTATTTATTTTAACGTATAAGTAAGTCCACAATCTTTACATCAATCCCGATTTTATGGAAAATGTTAACTATATCAATATTTAAAAAAATCTCTAACAAAAAACTTTATAAAATGTGCATCGAAAAAGAAATACGTGCTCTTATGCTGCCGTTGCCAACTTTCAATAATTTAAAGTTGGTCGGGGTCTAAATTTTTTTTTTAAAAAGAAAACGTTTTCATTGATTTTTTTTTTTTAATCAGGATTGTTTTACCAGGTAAATAATTAAGAAAATTCATGTTATGTAGGAATTTACACATTTTGCACATAAATCAGGCCGTTAGTTTTCTCGTTTGAATTTTTTTACATTTGTCATTTCGGGGCTTTTTATAGCTGACTATAAGGTAAGGGTTTTGCTCATTGTTGTTTGCATATATAGAAATTATTAATTGGTCTTATACGGCCGCATCTTCTACTTTATTGTGAAAATGAGAACCGTGATTCTGTATTGTTTGTTTTTGCTTTCGGAAACATATTTTGCTTTTTCACAAACTCAAGCTTCAAAAAAGGGTCGGCAATCAATACTTTTTTTTTTTTTTTTTTAAATATTTGAAGTTATAGAATTTGGCAAAGTATGGAAAACTTTTACACAGACCAATACCTACATCACAGATAACCAGCAGGTCGAAATCCGATTTTGAATAATACAACTTTTTTTTTACTAGATGTGATTTTTTAAGTAACTGCTATATGTGCATGTTTACATAGTTCAGTGTTTCTCAAGCGAACAACTATGGACCGTCAGGAATGCATTTCATGCATTTTTTATACTATACAATATTTTTGGTTCCGCGCTTCCATTTTCAACATATAACTGAGTATCGGTTTACACAAAATTTCCTTTGACATTCATCTGATTATTTTTATGTTTGCGGTTTCATTATTTTTGGTTTCGTTTTTACATTGTTTTAAAAGTATAATCAAAGTACTGAAGTACTGAACCTCGGATGACCAAAAGTTCTTGTGGATGGTCACAAGCACTTGTCTCCGAAAAAAAAATCACATTTCTATACCGGAAAACTGAGGTTTATGTACAGAGATATATTTTTTCTGAGACAAGTTCGTGCGTGGATGATGAATAAATGACAAGGAATTCAACTTCACTGCTTTAATATCTATTATATTGTGGTGATACAAATACGTATACTCTGGTTTGTTGTTATATATTATATTAATAATTGTATATAGCAGTTACATGTATGTATAATTTTCATCCAATTTTATATCATTCTATTCTACGATTCTAATAAAAGTGCAGTACAAGTGCATGGTGGACACTCTTCTATAACAATTCGATTTTTTCAATAGATTGGATTTGAGTAGACATTAATATTTTCCCAAAAAAACTTTCTTGTGATATTCTTCCGCATGCGTTAACACAATTTTTCTGTACGTGTGCATTTTTTAATGCATATAAATATTTGTAACGACATAATATTTTCGTATTATAAATTTCTGTTCTTATGAGTATTCATTGAAGAAGTGAATTTATAACAAGCGATAAGAAATGTTATTTTGCACTCGATGATATCCGCGTATTTATACGATCGGTTACCAGTCAAAACGAAAGTAAAATCTCTATGGCAACAATACATCGGAATGCCCTCACGATCATCGCGATGTAAAAATTAAAATTCAAGCTATGTTTTGTGGCGTTCTGCGAAGATGAAAAAAAGATCTACTTTACACCGCATTGATTGGTTGATTTTTTTTTCTAGAATGAGTTGGGAGTGTCTGTAAATTAATACCTTGGAGCTAGCTGCTACATGTTTGTGTGCCATCCATCATATATGTCGGACAACTACTCTCTCACTCTCTCTCTTTCGTTCTTTCTCAAGTTATGGTAAAAGAAAAGTTTCAATTTCAATATACTAGTTTCATCACATGCTCATGTACCAGGCAATTTTGTTGGAGATTCGAGAAAATAATCTTTATTCTGCCACACTACTTCTAAATGTAATAACCTTATTTTTCAAACACATATTGCTAGGTAGATGACTAGGATTTGTTCTACTCACAGTAGATAAAAAATCATCGTTAGCTATACTGAAATGTTTATGACATACAAGTATTTCTCTGATAAAACGTTTTGTTAAATGAGTCGATGCGACAAAAAAATGATTGCACGTTTTACTGAAATGTTCACGACTGAGGTGTACTTTTTCTCATAAATATTTTGTGAGAATTTTCATTCATGTGTATAGCTTCGAATCTTTTAATAGTAACGCTAGGAATTACAGATACTATCTGGATTAGGAGGATAATTAAGAAGATCTCACTTTTGATCGCATTTTCTTTTTCAATGTATCTTGCTTTTATAAAGTGGGAGTGTGGTTATTAGTAAGTTATCTCTTTGTTATACCTCCGGGGCCTTGTCTTTATGAAATATCCGAGTTAAATATTTCGACATCTTATATGCATGAATTAATGCAGATCTGTATTTTAATGCATATTAAACGAGAACTTTATTTTATATAGATCAGACCATAACATGAAATTATGTTATGCCAAATATGCAAGAAAATTCGTATACAGTTTAACGTTATTATAACGCGAACGTCAAATTACGGTTACGGGGACATTTCATTGGACATCTTAGATCGTTTCGGATTTTCTAACTGTAATTCAAACAAAAGTACATATCATATCATTTTAAAGGAAATTAAATGTATTTTCCATTCATATCAGTTAACAGGTGTTAAAAAATCGAGATATAGTAGAATTTCGTTTGATAAAAAGCCTCTGAATTATTCCTTGTGTTATTTTGTCCATCGGGACATTTTATTGGACACGGGAAAAATTACGATGTTTTTAAAATAAGACCGCAGTTACTTAATGATGACTTCAGATAGCTTTTTCGGGACATGTATAATATTTCTGATATTATTAAAATCCATTTTCGTCCGTTATATCTTATGAAAGTGAAGACAGAAAAAAAAATTACGGGTTGAGCAGCTAATTGGGACATTTTTTCTCTTTTTTATTTAAACTCTTTTGACGATCTTCCTTCTCTTAAAGTTAAAAACGTCTGTTACTTCATTTTAAGTTAAATGTATACAAAACAATTGCAAAATTTTTAACCATTCTACTTACTAATGAATCCGCACTGGGATTTTAAAGACTCGCATAAAACAAAATTGTAACAGTGGGACACCCTTAAAATGACGTTATAGGCATCGAAATGAGCAAAGTTTTTCATTAAAAAATAGACAAAGCACAAAATCATCTATGTTATTGATTTCTGTGGTTTATTTCCTTTCGAATGATATGCATAACATGGATATTTATTGTATAGGATAAGAGCTTGAATTTGAATAACCCACCTTCTAACCCATATTTCCAAAGTGACACCAATATCGTGCGCAAAATATATAACACAGGTTTAATTCCTATTTTTTGCATAATGAAATGTATGTACTAAGTCAGTAATATGACAGTTGTTTTCCATATGTTTTATGTGTTTGAGCTTTTGATTTTGTTATTTGCCGTTTAAACTTTCTGTTTTGAATTTGCCTTGCAGTTCGGTATTTTTGTTATTCTGAGAAAAAGCATATGTTCAAAAAACTGGCAACAAACATATAAACAAATAAACGACAGCATACCAATTACCTTAAAAACTGAGACAAAACGAATTAAATAAAATAAAATTGTATTTTACAGGGATCTAAGTGCCTTCCTTATGTAAAAGTGTGAAGCAAACAGTCGATAGTAAACAGAATTGTTTCTTGATATCTTCAAGATGATTACGTCAATAAAGATATTCTCTCAAAATATCTATCACTGACAACTTGTATCCAATTTTGTGGTAGTAATAATTCTGTCTTCTGAAATGTTTTGATTTACAGAAGTTTGTTATCTATATATATATATATATATAAATCTTCTAACCGAAATTCCTGTAATAAATATAATTTGCTTGATTATATATCAGAAAAGGTACATGGGAAAATTCTGGTAGCAACGATTGTTTTTTTCAGTGCCGCTTTTTTAAATCTTATATCGCTGTTGTCTGACAGTTTTGATCTATTTACCCGGAGCTTCCCCATTCTAAAGAAAAAGTTTGGATGCATTTATCATTTTTATAATTTGATTGGTTAATACTTACATATAGAATGTTTTCGTTACCAAGTCTTGAAGCAGAAACGTATTAGAAAAAACATTTGATATTAAAAAGAAGATGTGGTATGATTGCCAATGAGACAACTGTCCACAAGAGACCAAAATGACACAGACATTAAAACAACTATAGTTCATACAGTTCATCAAAATTAAATTTCCATCAAGCAAATTATATTTTTTTCGAATGTCGGAGCCCCGGTTGACCGTCTCCAAAATGACAGTACAGTACCTTTCGCACACTTCAAAAATCTTAAATATTGTTTAACTCTACGTAAAAATGCCCGTTGAGACTCAGAGAATTTAATATCCGCTGATTAGAAGCTTGCAATCAGACAAAACCCAACATACATATTCAATGTTTTACGAACTGGTAATTTAAGTCAATGATTTCGTTACCACAGATATCGTAAAACATTTACGAAATTCATAATCATTTATAGCTGAGACTACTATGATATAGTAGTCTCAGTTCGACTACTATGATATAGTAGTCTCAGTTCAGTTTATAGATACAAGAATTAGTTTGGAAGTTTGGCTCTACCGGTAGAAAACTTATTATAAACCGGGGGCAGTAAAGCGGCACATCCGTTTTTTCAGCTGTATCCTTTTTATCTTATCACCCCATTCTTCTCTAAAAAAAAATTATTGTTTCGTTCTTTTTCTATTTTATTTATTTATTTATAACCCTGCGTTATTCTTTACCGACTAGTTTTATTCCGTTATCGCTGCATAGATGATGGGGTTATAGATAACTACAATCCCTATCATCGGGCACTCACGGGCTGTGGGTAAATCTATGGGAAACTGACCAATTAAAAAAAAAATCCCTAAAATGCATTCGGATGTCAATACTGTGTAATTAATGACCAGTTGATTGATCGTGATTTATACATAAAATATGTTTATTGTCCTCTAACACCGGAAGGCAATGACACGACAGCTTATTTACGTTGTATTTTTTGTAAATAAGACAATAGTATGGCAGAAAAATATCAATGATTTTTAGGAGGTAAGAGAAAATTCAAATTTGTATATTCAAATTATCTAGCGATTTTCTATGACTGCGGTTCATTATATAAGTTTGTCAAGCTAGGCAGGCTGTCAGACTCATCGTTTTATACAAACACAAATATGATCCGTTCTTTGCAATTTGCATGATAAATATTTGTTTTCCCCATTATGAGTTTTTACCAAGATATCATGGTACGCAAATAAAATATTCATTCATTCATTCAAAAGCTGAACAATTAAAATGTAATGGTATTCATCACCAATGGTATCTGAATTACACAATACACATTTTATGTTTTCTCTTTCCGCTATGTTTTGCCATCTTCCAGATTCTATTGGAAATTGCATTGTCCCATGCAGGCCTCAAACTTAATATTTGATATAGAATAATTTCTTTAATATGTTTACTTATATAATGTGTATACAAAACTATATATATTTGCTCTTATACAAACGATAATCATATCATAGCAACAAAATAGATTTATTTTTATGCCACTTTACTATCATTGTCCACGGGGATCGGGGAAAATATTATAGAGGGACAACACATATATATCCGGCAGGCTGATAGTTTCCATTTAAAATTAAAAAAAGAGATGTAACTCTTCATTTAGAGAAAGTTATTTAGTCAAGTTAGTTAGTCGGTATATCTGAATTGTTCATCTGAATAAATGGCCTTTAAAAGTTGAATAAATTCTTGTACAACACAGTTTTTTCATTAACCATTCTTGCGGTATGGGCATTTCTCATCGTTGAAAGCCGTACGGTGACCTATATTTGTTAATGTCTGCGTCATTTTGGTCTTTTGTGGATTGTTGTCTCATTGGCAATCATACCACATCTTCTTTTACATATTGTATATATAATATAGCACACATTCAACATTTTTTTTTATATTCGAAATCTCAATGACTGATATGCATAAGTATGAATTCAATCGAAAGAAATCCACAGAAAGGTTTAAGATTTATTTGAATGAATTTGAAATGAAACGGGGAATAGAATATATCACGTCAAAAAGCCAACAAACCTATCAAAGAGCAGAACACAGCCAAAGGCCACCAATGGTAGATCAATGCAGCGATAAAAACCTGCACCTGGAGGCTGTCTTAAGCGAAAAGGACATCTATCTAAAACTTATATAACTTAGATAAAAAACAAAAAAACAAAAACAAAGACAAAATTTTTAAAGCATTTGCCCTGTTACAGATTTTTAAAAAAAATGGGGGGGGGGGGGGGGGGGGGGGGAGGGATTCTAACAACTGACAATACTCTTATCGAAAGTGGTTGTTGGATACACATTTTTTACACGTTCAAGAATGTTTGAGTTGCTGACTGTATATATATATTGCTAAAGTTACATAAAAAATTCCTATATCTCTCCGAAAGTGCCAATAAAATATATGGGACATGCAAACTGTCGGCGTTCTATATATTGACTCATAACAACAGACTTAATGTGTTTGAATAAACAAACATTTTCGTGGTACAAAAAATGTTAAACGGCCTTGCGGTGTATTTTCGTATAAAATTATAATCCTGGTACTTTTGATAACTATTTACACCACTGGGTCGATGCCACTGCTGGTGGACGTTTCGTCCCCGAGGGTATCACCAGCCCAGTAGTCAGCACTTCGGTGTTGACATGAATATAAATTATATGGTCATTTTTATAAATTTTCTGTTTACAAAACTTTGAATTTTTCGAAAAACTAAGGATTTTCTTACCCCAGGAGTAGATTACCTTAGCCGTATTTGGCACAACTTTTTGGAATTTTGGATCCTCAATGCTCTTCAACTTTGTATTTATTTGGCTTTTTAAATATTTCGATCTGAGCGTCACTGATGAGTCTTATGTAGACGAAACGCGCGTCTGGCGTATAAAATTATAATCCTGGTACTTTTGATAACTATTTGACCGATTTTTGGCTCATTCAATCTATTTCATTTTGAAGTATTTGGTCGTTATTCTGAATCTCGAACCCTATTAATTATGTAATCTCCATTAAGACCTTCTGTTAAATAAATGAGTCAGATAAATAATTTGTTTATTAAAGAGTCACATAATGATATTGATTGCAATACAAAATAATTTATACACAATATTATACATAATAAAACAACCAATATGATTATCCAGCCAAAACCAGGACTTACGAGACAGTATATTATTCCAAATAACTATTAAAACAAATTAAGCCTGCGTAAAAATAAAAGAATTAAAATAATATATGTCTTTTTCACTAATATAAATTTATTAGACCAGATCAAGGATTTCTATAGTATTGTCTAACTATACAAATCCTTTACCAGATCGAAACATAGGATTATATATAACTTTTCTGTCTCCTGTGTCCATGTTTCACCCTTTTCCTCCCTTTTGACCTTTTTCTTTTTTTTCTTTTTTGAGTGTTTGAAAAAACAAAATATCCAAATTATAAATAGGAAATTTGAAATATCAAAAATACAAACGAATAGACGGAGTACTATATAGAGGGGGACAAGGGGTTTAGCTGTTATGCTGTTATGGGACATTTTAATTCTTTGTTATCTGTTCTGATAATATATTTGCTGTTAGCTGTTATTGGGGTTTTAGTTTTTTTGTTATCTGTTATTGTGATAATGTATTTGCTGTTAACTGTTATTGAAAATTGGAATGTTAGCATTTTTTTGACAGCCAAAATTTGGTAGAAATTTAAGATCATTGGTCATTAGAGTTTACCACTACTAATATGTTGGTCCCGTATTTGGAGAAGGATTCCATTAACATATACCCATCACAGAAGTGAGATCCAGGACAATTCCAGTATATCTTATGATTATTCTGTGTAATACACTTCATTTTTTGGAATATTTATTTAGAATTATCTTATTTTTTTTGTATGAGGATAATGTTCCTTGTTTCCCGTACGAACATATTAAATTAGAACAATTCTTAATATGACAAAGTCAGGAATATCTGACAAGGATCTCAATTAAGGACTAGTTCCTTACAACCAGTTAACCTTTTATATTATATGGTACATAGACTCAGTTCTTTTCAAAGCAGAACCAAATACACTGTACAATGAAAGTTCCCACCATGTACTGGGATTAGAAGCTGCACATAACTCATTACAACTTTTGAACAAAGATTTATTTCGTCTTCAAGCCATTGTTCCGCAACTAAACTATGTATTCTACTTTCTAGACTTGGTACAATAAAAAACCTGATAAAAATTGTTCAAATAAGGCCTTCGAAAATATTGAAATAATTACTTTTGAGTGTCAAAATTGGTTCGAGGTACTTGATAAATGGCATGCTTATAATTGGTGCTTTTGATTGTTCTACCCTATATGGGCGTTTTTCAATAAAAGCGTGATTTTCAGACCTAAAAAAATTGGAAAATCAACTTGTCTAAAATTTAATTTCAAGAGTTATTTTGAATACCTCTATAATAGACCTGTTTGTGAACAAAAATTGCAATCTTAAATATTCTTTAAAATGATATTATTTTCATAATTTGTGTACTGTTTCGTAGGGGACTTTTGTCCCCTACGAAACTTCTTCTAAACACATATATTTTTTGCAATATTAAATGTTTTCTATAGACATTCCAGTTTTTTTACTTTAAAAACTAGAAAAGTATCATTTTTTTCTGAATTGGAAAACCATTTTTATCGATAAAGATTAGACAGTACTTCACATATGAAGGTTCAACTCATGTTACGTAGTGGACATTTTGATGCGTTTCGTAGTGGACAAAACCGTTTCGTAGTGGACAAAAAGTTTCGTAGTTGACATCAACCCTATCATATGTTAATAAAAACATAATAAAAATTACATGAAACTAATCCTTGTTATTTGTTTTGCACGAATATAATTTAAAAAATATTAAAAAAAGACTGCATGGTAGTGGTAGTGTCCACTACGAAACGTTTTTCTCCCATACTTGTTTCGTAGGGGACCGTTTCGTAAGGGACGTATTTGCATGTTTTATTTTTTTCCCACAATCCCTATATTGCAATAGTAACAAGACTGATTGTATTCATCAAAGCATTTATCAAGCTGTACACTGATATTTTTTTCATAATTTTAAAACCAGATACTGAAGGAGATATGACCCGTTTCGTAGTGGACATTATCAAAAATACGGTATCACTCTGGTCCATTTAATGTGCTCAATTTTTCTTATCAACAATTTAATTGCCGTTATAAAAGCATCACTTCTTTTGTAAGACCCTAATGTTTATATCTCTTGCAAACAAAAATGACATGGATTTTATAAAACTGTTTATTGGCAAATTTTAATGACTTCGTTTCGTAGTGGACATTTTGTGAGGGACACACCTTCTGAAATTAAAAAACCTATATTGAAAGCTGTTTATTAAAATATGTTGGCTTTGAACATACTTTTGAATGATTAAAGAACTTATGTTAAGTAAAAAAAACATTTATTTCTTCATTTTTTTACAATATTTTAGAGTATGAATGTTGAACAGGCGGTCTATGGACATGCCATTTTGGTTGTTTTGGACCATTCAAGAGTCAATATCTTATCAATCCCTCTAAAAATAAAACTGTTTCTTTGCTTAAAAATGTTAAATCTAATTCAATGTACTGACTGCACAAAAAATTACTTGCAAAGATCAAACACATTTTTTTTAAAGTGGCTGGGACAAGAAAATACGTTTTTATTGAAAAACGCCCATATATACAACTTTGCCTCGTAGTCTTATTCGGAAAATTCCCACACCTCATTAAATGGGCATTTAAAAAAGCCAGAATGCGAATATGTATATATATATTCAAACTCTTTTAGGTCATTTTTTAGTAGCAACTAATACAAGAACTATGTCAATAGAACCTATACTTTGATAACTGCCCTTGAATTTTTACTAGATATTATTTTTGTCTCCTTGACATATTCCTCATTTGCATTCTCAATTTTATTACACACTATTTAAATTACAAACATTTTTGAGTTTCTATAACTACAAAAATAAATGCTGAAAAAAGTGTTCTATAACAAATAAACAGCTACGCAAAGAGCGCATGATACGCCCGTCACCTTTTTGAAATATTCGATAACTTCTCAATGTCATATTAGATATTTATAAAAATCAGTCAATATATATGTATATAAACAATACATCAAAGTTTCATGAGAACTGCTGAAAACATTTTGAGTTATTGCCCGAAAACTGGAAAATACCATTTTTTTAATGAATAAATCTCTAACTGATGACAAAATCGAAAATTAATAAAAATCGAAAGGGCGCTTAATTACAACAGTAGGTAGCCTACAAACAATTCACCAAAATTCCTTGCAAATTTGTGTAAGAATTTTTTAGATACTATCAGAAAACTGAAAAAACCCACCATTTTTATTGAATAAAACTCAGAAACTTAAAATCTAAAATTTATAAAAAAAAAAAACCAATAGGGAGCTCACATCAATAGATATAAACAATTTCCCAAAGTTTTATGTAAATTGGTTAAAGAGTGTTTGAGGTAATGTCCGACATGTTGTCGACGGACGGACAAGAATATACCAAATATACATATCTAGATAAATAAATGTCATAATTCTAAAAGCCATGTTCATAGAATGGAATTCATTACAAAGGATTATACCCGTAATAAGAAATACTGGATATGTCAAGGACCAGACTTATTTTAATATTTCATTTACTGTTATCTGTTTTTGTCCATTTTAGTTCCTTGTTATCTGTTATAAGCCAAATCAATTTGCTGTTTTGCTGTTATTGGGACCCCCTTGTCCCCTCTATATAATTAGCAACATTTGTAAAATTTCCGCGGGAACTTTGAATTTTCGCGGGAATGTTGGATTACCTCCCTTATGATGGGGTCAAAAACTGTAACCGTAAACAAATGTCAAAACGCAAAAAAAAACCTGTACTGATACTGACGAAGAAGCAGACGTACTGACATTTTCACCTTTATTTGCCAATAGGTTATATTTTTTCTTCTTCAGTGGAACATACAATAGTCAATTATCGAACGTTTGTATCTTTGTTTACATTTGAGACATCACATGGGCAGGGTTATAAACTGGGTTATAAATGTGTACAATCGAAATGGGTATTTTGAAACATAAATCAGTCAATATAATCACATTTTATCACATGTGTGTTTAAGGATTTTCCATAGCTACTTCATTTATAAAAGTCTGTATGTGTGGCATGTGATTAGTTTATGCTGCTAGGAATACTAGAGTAAGTGCACAAATGATTTCAGTTAATTTTTTTCAGTAGAAACAAACTATTATGGCACAACTTTACACATGTCACAACTCACCATTTTATACTTTTGGGTACAATCAAATGTGTCAAATTTTGCCACTGGAAAATGCTTTAATGCATGGCAAAATCTAGTTAAAAAAGGTTAAATACATTTTAATTTTGAACAAAACCCCATCCAGGGCTGGTAGACAGGTACAAAAATAAAGAGAAGGGAAAAGAGGGGGGGAGGGGGTTGAAGAGGAAGACCATTTAAATGAATTTTAATTCTGAAAGAGGTCAGAATTATTCATGCCAGTTAAGACATATTCATGATATTTATACATATATTGTATTATATATGATATATGACTCTATATATAAAAAAGAAGATGTGGTATGATTGCAAATGAGACAACTCTCCACAAGAGACCAAGTATGAAATTGTAACAGCATTAAAGGATTAATTCTTCACCTCATAATTATTTGGACTAACAATAAATATGACATTACATAATCTCATAAGAGTACAATAATTCATGACATATACAACATGCATACATGTATATATGACAAATTTTTTAAATGAAACAAAAAAATGCTTAACAACTGAACATTATTGATAAATCATGTACATTGTACATGCATGCTACACTGTATAATCACAAGTGTATTATTTTTTTGCAGTCTGTACTGTTAGTCTGATGCCCCAGACTAGTAAAATTGATTCGGACTAGTGAAAATTTCAAAATTTTATATAGTCTGATAGGGACAAATTTTGAGATTTAGTTTCCGGACTAGTATAAGAAAAAGTTTTTGGCGCAGACTGTTTTTGTAGAGTAATTCCATGGTAGATCAAATAAAACTATTTACAATACAGTTATTATTAATTTCATATACTACATGTAGCTATAGATTGTCTCAAATAATTGCATATGTGTTTGGCATGGTAACACAATTATTTGGATTAAGTCAATCTAATTAAAATTAAGTCTTTGGATTCGCTCATATTTATATTTTGTTTGATCTCTGAGATTAAGTAGAAGATATATTACTGATTTGATACACTGTCAAATTAGACTCTGATTTTGACTGAGGCTTTTATACCAAATTGAAAATATTTTGTGTCCCCTGAGAGACGTGTTAAGGGGAAGAAGAAATATGTTCTGTCCTTGTGTGTATCTGTAACTGTCTTACTTGTGCTCTCTGCGTACAATTGTTGCCAGATTTTTTTTTATAAAACTTGCAATTGTATCAAAGGTTTATATCAGAAAATAAATCTACTACATATATTTGTATCATATCACCATTGATCAAACTTTTGACAAAGTTATCAATAGTAATGCATATTATATCTTTATATATTTCTTATTTTACAGGTCCTGTAGAAGATAAAGACCATGGATATCTTAATCATACTATGATATAACACTGACCATTTATTGAACATTTATCCATGACACAGAAGACATACCACTGTCAACAACCAGGTAATATAATTAACACACATAATGTGATCTTCTTTACTGATACACTAAATTTGTCAATCACTGACCTTACAATGTACATGATTTAGTCAAATATCTTATTACTTTTAATAGTGAAAAAGTAAATATAGTGTTAGTATCATTGAAACAAGATCCACACACAAACCAAAAAAAAAAAACCCCACACAAGGATATCAAGAGGTAAACTTAAGTGTGCTATGAAATTTATGTGTTCATAGCTTTCAATGATCCATTTTCAAGTCAAGGGATTAAATTTGGAATTAATATAGCACTAAGGTGTACATGTAGCTAAATGATTTAGAAAAAGTAGTGAACTATGTTATAAAGAACTAATTTACAGATTTGTGATATATCCATGCCAATAAGGCCAAAAAAAATATTAATACATGTGTTATCGCTAATTTGGTAAAAGAAAGGGTAGGTACATTATAGGTAGGCTATATTCATTTATTTAACAAGCATTTTTAGTTGGTTACTTCTAGGGAATCAGTCTAACTTTAACAGGGCTTATTTATAAAATGACTTCCGGTTAGCATGGCGGCGCCCATGTGTTTTCAAGAACAAGTATAAATTAACCAAATTGTGGCCTGAAAACTGAAAGTATGAACTTTTAAACATATCAAATAGTGAAATGTAAGGAACATATTACAAATAAAACTATCAAGATAAAAGCAGAATTGCGGATTAAGCGCAAAACATGCCAAGTCCAAAAGCGCTCCACAACACGAGGCTTAAAACGGGCACCATGCCCTTTCAATATACTCCTGGATCAAACCAAGGAAGTTTTTCCTTAACAAATGACTCCATATTTCTTTGGAGAAGAGCATTGATCGTTAGATATATCACAATAAATGGAACTGACCCGAGTTCAAGAATTGTATGGAATGACTATGACCGTAGATCGCAAATACTTCAAATTTCTGATGAAAAAAACAAATTTACAAATAAACAACCACATAAAGATTTATTTAAATCAACTGTATCAGTTAGTGTTGGGAAACAAAAACAGTTTGTAGTTACATTATTTTACACAACAAAAACTGGAATGGTTCAGGGTCAGGCCTCCAATACCTGGCTACAGTCAGAGTTCAAGTCCATCAGTGAAGTGATTAACACTATTATAGAATTACAAAAGAAAGAAAATAACAATTATGATGTAGATAAACTTTTTGGTGAAATAAAGTCAAACATGTGCATACTAAATCAAATTCCGAAAAGGGACGAAACGAAAAGGGACGAGAGTGAAGAAACACAGGTAAACAAAAACAATAACAACTCACAGTCAGATCAGCTGGTAACATCGAATAAGCCTCATGAGAATATCAACAATAAGAATATGAAACAAGGTGAGGAATTGTTACTTCATAATCATGAACATGATGAACAATCTATGATATGCCAACTACAGAAACAAAAGGCAGATATCTCAAATCTTACAAAAACAATTCATGATCTAGAAAAGGAATTGGTGGAAAAAGATGTAAAATTAGACTTATTTATAAGCGCATGTCAAGAACTTAAATCAAGGGTAGACAAAATGGAAAAAGAAAAGATTGATGAAGATAAAATGTGTATGCGAATGAATATTATTAAAGAGAAAATAAATCATGAAATAAATGAACAAATTCAAGTAAAATCTACACAATTAGAGCAACAAAACAGACAATTAGCTTTAGATGTGCGTCAAGAAAACAACATCAATAACGCAAAAAATATAGAGAAATTAAATGGAATTGAAATTGAAATGAAAGAGATGTGGGTAAAATCAAAGGAAAAATCTGAAAACTCCACTAGTGATAAAAATATTACTGAAACTCAACAATTGATAGCAGATCAAGCTGATCATGTAGCTACATGTACTAGAAACTCCAACAACAAACCTTTGACCAACATTGGTAGCAAAACTAATGACGAAAACAACAACATTAACAAAAATACGAAAAATTCCAACACAGCTTCAAATAGCAGCTCAACAGAAGAAATCAAAAATGAAATGAAAGACATTACAGACGTATGGATTATAGGATCGTCGATCATTAAAGACTTAGATGCAAAAAGAATGTATCAATACAAAAGAGTTAAAGTAACTACTTTACATGACAAGACAGTTTATGGTGCAACTAAATTCATAGCATCAGGCAAGGTAAAAGCCAAAAATATTGTATTCCAGATTGGATCAAATGACATTGAAGAACGACAGGCAGACCAAGTCATTATGGAGATAGAAAATCTTATACAACAGACTAAAGAATGTGTACCTGAAGCTACTATAACCTTTGGGGAATGCCTACCAAGAATATACAGGGACAAAGTGCATACTAAAGAGTTCAATGAACGTGGACACATTCTAAATTTAGAATTGTCTGAACTGTGTAAAGAAACAAATTGTCATTTCATAAAATATGATTATATTAGTCCAGATCATTTTAGAGATGGCATACATCTTAAAGGTTATGGTATTGCAATACTTGTTAGTTGTATGAAAAGGGTAATTAATCCTTTAATAGGTGTAAAATCAGGGGATAGAAGAGATCATGCATCTGATTATAGAAAAGTAACAAATTATGGTCAGAAAGGTGTACAATATATGCAAAAAAATTATCAGTCAAACACTGGTAATTATATGAAAAAAGATCAATTTAATAATTACTATGGTCAAAATCAAAACATGTTTTCACAAAGTAATCATTCTAATAACTATAGGAAAGATCAAGTTGAGGGTAATGGAAACAGAGATAGAATGCTCGAAATGATGGAATATATGCTCCAAGAAATGAGAAATATGAGGTAAAAAGCAAAAAAAAAAAAAAAAAGTAATATCAAATGTACATGTAGGTACACTTTAGAATTTGCATTTTAGAATGTAAATATTCAAGTTTTGATAAGAAAATTTTAGTCAAAATAATAAAATGGATCAACTAGTATTATCACAACAATAAGATGATAAAAAAAAAAAAACAAAAAAAACACTCATATTTTCTTTTGCATGTAATGAGATAAAAAATGCTTATTTTGATATATACATTGTAAATGCATGTAAGTGATGGGTGTTTCAGAAAAAAACATATTAGTGTCATGATGAAAGGTAGAAATATCTGTATATATATATATTTTTTGAGGTGATTTATTATGTTAAAGTTAGTTTTACAGAATACTTGTAAGATTCAGTTAATTTTTAGTTATACAGAACACTTGTAATATTCATTTTAACAATTTTAACAATGAAAAGAGTTATTTCCCTTAGACTGTTGTATTTTTAGCAGTCATGGATAATAGTAAAAAAAATAAAAAAAATAATGTATTTTGGAACTATGATTATTGTTTAATCTATCATGTTTATAGAAACATTAACCAAACTGTGTAATTATAATAAAAGGTTTTCAGGCTAACAAGAAGGTTTATTATACAATTGACAATAGCAAATATTAAAAAATGAACAGAATTCATAAAAAATTGTCAATTTCCTCATGGAATGTACATGGCCTTGGGGATAAAATGAAAGACCCAATGTTTCTGGATTTTTTAAATAAAGATATAAATATACTGTTAGAAACCTGGAAGGGGGGGTCAGAAGATTTTAAAATTGAAGGCTATAACATTATCTCTAAAGTACGCAAGAAAACAAAAAAAGCCAAAAGACATAGTGGAGGCATTATAGTCATGATTAAAAAACAATTTTACAAGGGGATTACTTATCTAAAAGATGCTACGTCATCCCAGAATAGATTATGGTTAAAGCTTGACAAGTATTTCTTTGGACTTAAACAAGATATATATCTTTGTGCTGTTTATATTCCCCCTTTTTCATCAGCACATTATGATAGTGACTTGGAAAATCTTGAAAATGAAATTAGTTCATTTTCTATTGAAGGACAAATTATTTTAATAGGGGATTTTAATTCTAGGACTGCAATGAAAGCAGATTACATAGAAAATGACTCAGATGAAATAAATAATTTTGATGGTATTGACCTTCTTCCAGAGAGCTATATAACTGATATTGATATCAGAAGAGTAAACCAAGATAGCACTTTGAATACATTGGGGAATAAATTACTTGAATTATGTTCGTCCTCAAGGCTTCGTATACTTAATGGTCGTTTTTTGGGAGATTCCCTGGGATATTTTACTTATATGTGTAATACTGGGTTCAGTACAGTTGATTATGCTATTGCAAGTGAGAGTCTCCTGCCTGAGGTAAAATACTTTAAAACAAATGACTTTACATATTTATCAGATCATGTTCAAATAAACTTATATATGAATTGTTCTATTATATCAGATACATGTATGAAGAAATGTTTAGATGAGAAGAGATGGCATTTGATAAAATCATACAAATGGACAGAATTGTCATCTTCAAAATTAATTGATGTTCTATTAACAGAAAATGTTAAAAAGGAAATTTTAGATTTAGAGATGGAACATTTTGATAGCAATAAACTAGGCGTTGATGGTGCAACTGAAAAACTAACCAAAATTTTACAAACTATTGCAGAAAATACATGTAAAGTCATATCTAAACCAACAAAAAAGAAAAAGAAAAAAAATAAACAAGTATGGTCAGATAATGTAGTATATGAAACAAAAAGACAAATAAACTATTTAGGAAATAAAATCAAGAATAACTTAAATGACAAAAGTTTAAAATCTAAATATTTTGAATTATGTAAAAAACTAAAAAAAATGATTAAACAGAAAAAATTTGAATATCACCAAAAACTTTATAAATCACTTTCAGATAATTTAAGAAATAATCCAAAAGAATACTGGAATGTTCTAAAGGCAATAAAAAAGAAACCAAATATTGAAGAAGATATTCCTGAAATTTTAATGAATGAAAATAAAATCATAAAACATTTTCAGGATCAGGGTAAACCAGCCTCATATGATAAATCCTTTGTAAATAAACTGGAACGTGAACTAAACATTATAGAAGATAATATTGAATTGAATATGGAAACTGATGCACCAATTACATTTGCTGAAGTAAAACTGGTCATTTCAAACCTTAAAGTAAACAAATCAGCAGGTCCAGATAGAATTGTGAATGAAATACTCAAACACTCACAACCTGTGATAATTAATTCTATTGTAAAAGTTTTTAATTTGATTTTAAAGACAGGTAATTATCCAGATTCTTGGAAATTATCTTTCATGATCCCTTTACATAAAAAAGGTGACAAGTTAGACCCTAATAATTATAGAGGCATTTCTCTTATAAGTAATCTACCAAAAATTTTTAATGCCATATTAAATAATAGGCTAATCAAGATTGTTGACAAACAATTAAGTGATTGTCAGTTTGGTTTCAGAGAAAATCACAGAACAGCTGATAGCATCTTTTTATTAAAGTCCTTGATTAATAAATATTTACATAAAGAGAAAAAAAAGATTTATGCCTGCTTCATAGATCTGAAAAAGGCTTTTGATTCAGTATGGAGAACTGCTTTACTTTATAAATTATGTAAAATGGGAGTTGGCAAGTCTTTTTATAGAGTTATAAAACAACAATACTTAAATACTAAATCATCTTTAAAATATAAAGATTATGTATCAGAATATTTTAATATTGCTAGAGGGGTTAAACAGGGAGACACACTAAGTCCCACTTTATTTAATGTCTTTATAAATGATATTGTAAAAAATTTTGAGGGAAATGACTCAAGTCCCCTTAAGCTTATAAATAGTAAGGTAGGATGCCTTCTTTTTGCGGATGATCTTTTAATCCTGTCAGAATCAAAAGAGGGTCTACAAAACAGTTTAAATAACGTTAAATTATATTGTAACAAATGGCAACTCTCTTTGAATACAAACAAAACTAAATCCATGGTTTTTAGTCAGTCAAAACATAAAAGTGAAACATCACATATTTACTATGAGAATAAAGCCATAGAGAGTGTAACAGAATATTCATTTTTGGGAATGTTGATAAAATGTAATGGAAATTTATCACAAAGTACTTTAGAGCTGACAAAAAAAGCAAAAAAAGTATTTTTTGCAATAAAATCATATACTAAATTATTGAATAATCTACCTATAAAAGTAGCAAATAATCTTTTTGATTCTTTAGTAAAACCAATTATGACCTATAATTCAGAAGTAACATATTTGGATACATATATTTCTTTTCATCGAGCCAAAAGCAGAGCCTTAACTTCAGGAAAAGAAATTAATCAACTTGATTTTATAGACAAAACCCCCATAGAAAATATGCATCTTAAATTTTGTAAATCTACTCTAGGGATAAGAAAAAATGCATCCAATTTAGGAGCAAGAGTTGAATTAGGAAGATTGCCTATAGAATGTTTTATTAAAACACAAACCCTTTTATATTTAGCTAGACTATATAATAATAATATTAATCCATTGTTAAAGGAAGCTTTTTCTCTAGCACAGTCTCTAGATTTGACAGGAACTTACTCATGGTATACATATGCTAAAAATATTGTTAAAGAGACTAACGTTGACCTTAATATTCTTTCTACTTGTAAGGACATAAAAGATGTAAATAAAATAAAAAACGATATAAAGTTAAAAATGAAAAATAGATATGAAGATTTAATTCAAAATAAATTTCAAAACATCGATGATAAAAGTAAATTTTTTCTCTATAAAAAACTTAAAAAAGATTACAAACTAGAATATTATTTAAATACATCTAATTTTCAGATAAGGAGTTTAATCACTAAATTTAGAATAAGTGATCACTCCCTCTTGATTGAAAAGGGGAGATATTTTAAAATCCCAAGAGAGGAACGTCTTTGCAATAAATGTAAAATACTAGAGGATGAGAAACATTTTTTACTATATTGTGAGTATAATAAAACTCTAAGAAATGACTTTTTTCATCACATATGTACAGAAAATAATAACTTTAATAATTTAAATGAAGAAGAAAAAATTCATTATTTACTAAATCCATCATCGCCTTTACAAACAAATAAGTTAGGATCCTTCTTGAAAAAGTCATTAGAACTGAGGGCAGGGGACTCTTAACAACTTGTTTGTTGTTATAAATTTTAATGCTGTTGATATTTTGTATGTTTAATATGTATGTATATATGTTTATTGTGTTTATTGTATTAATATATGTTGGTCACAAACTGTAAAGTTTATATGACAATAAAATATTTGATTTGATTTATAATCCAAAATGGCATAAAAGTGTAAGGGTAGGCACAAAAAATTAGGGTATGTAGGGTTAGCAGAAACGCAATGTAATATTTTTTTTGGCCTAACCACATGCATGACATCTTAGATTCAGGTCTGGGATTCAAATTGATATTCTTCCAATAATGTGCAAAATCATTTATAATTATTCACTTGAAACATAGTTCATTTGGACCTAAATATTACATTTAATTGTGAAGTCTTCTCTTGAATGTCTTGTAAAAGTTTAATTCTCTGATACAAAGTGACTTATTGACACACTTTAACTTATTCTGAAAGTATGCTATTGAAATTAGTATTGTAACTTTATGAAACATGGTGCTGACAAATGGTATTTCTTACGGCTTCAACATAAAATTAGAATGTAACTATGATCTACAATTTATACTTGATGAACATTGATTTGATTTAAAGTTACAATTCTTTTTTTTCTATTTGTTCCATAAATGACAGATGAAATGAACTACCTCCAATCATCTTATCATAACTGTATCTTTATATCTTTATTCAAATTTAAATTCTTTTTCAGAAAAAATGGCAACTTTTTGGGATCAGTTTAAAATTCTTATGTGGAAGAATATTTTACTGAAGAAGAGAAATAAAAAACAAGTAGCACAGGTAATTTATAATCCGTAATGATCTTGGCATATATTTGTAGTTAATTTTCAGTGAGTGTTTTTCATTTGATTGTTTATATTGAACTAGTCAACCCAAATAAAATAAAAAAGAAATCAGTGAGCCTAAACTAAAGACTTTCTCAGAAAATCACAACTGATGAGAAAATTGTAAATTGATTGTTTTGTTTGGTTGTCTCATGATTTGGTTGTCTCATTGAAATGTTTTATCCAGGAAACTCATTCTGTTTTAGTTTTATGATACTTGAAGTGATATGTGTTCAATTATCAAGCAAAAATCATTTGTAAGAATCGGTTCAAAATAGGATGGAAAAAGTATCGTGTAAACAGAACGCTATACGATTTACCTGAGCGTCAGTATATTATCGGATGGAAAATGGTACCGTGTAAACGCACCTTTAGTTCAGTTATCAATCAGATGTCATTTGTCAATACATGACGTTGAAATTAAAATTGGACATGGATTAGAGTACCAAAATATTGGATGTCTATTTGTGAATGTGACCTCCGATTTGGACGTCGATTTTAGGAAAGGACGTTGATTAGAGGCCTGACGTCCATCTGAGTCTAACATATATAATAATCAAATTTAACATATAGATATTAACTGTCAGAGTCCTCTTAAAAACACACAGTTAATTAATACATGTTTATTGTAAGAATGGATTATACAATTTTGAATAATAACACTTTTTTGATTATTTATTTCCAGGAAATTCTGTATCCGTTATACTTTATTGCCATTCTGATATTGGTAAAGGCTTTCAACAAAGGCACAGAAAAACCAAGGATAACTGACTTCCCAACATATTCGATGACAAATGCTAAATTTTTAGACCAAAACTTTTTTAAAGGAAAGTACATTCTAATATCTCCAGACACGTCTATTTCACATTCTATGGCCAATGAAACGATTAAAGTATTTGAAGAAATGGGTAACATAACTTCCAGTCAAGGTCCGTCCCTTATGTATTTTACTGACAAATCAGCAATGGATGATTACTATGATGCTTATACAGATAATGTTGCTGCCGGAATCATCTTTGAATATTCAGGGGGAGATAATTACTCATATGCATTGAGATTTCCTTCTAACAAAGTTCCTGGCACAGGATCGTGGACTTCTGTTGCTGGTAAGTTAACATGTATTTAAAAGATCAAAATTGCTGGACAAATGCATATATAAGAAAAAGATGTTGCCATTTCTGAAATTTGAATTTAACTGTAAAATAATTACACAATTGTTAACTTGACCATATTGTCCTCAACCTTACTGAATGATATATTTTACATACTGTGGAGTCATTAATATTCGTTGGATACCAATTTTCGTGGATTTCGTGGGTACAGCAGAACCACGAATTCAAATGTTTAACGAAATACAAATTTTGTAAAGGAATGAAAGTAGACTTTGCCAAAACCACGAAATTAAATATCCACAAATATGTAAGTTTTCCTCAAACCACGAAAAATGGTACCCACGAAAATAAATGAATCCACAGTAACTGATCACTCACCAGACTTTATAATATGGCTTTTGCATGTTTTATTTGATTGAATTATTTAAGTCATATGATTTACAAGCTTAGTTTTCTTTTGACTTATAAAGTTGAATAAGATTTATTTCCCTTCTCTGCAAAGTTGAATTCATCTTGAAACAAATCAACTTGTTATTCTGACTGTTGAACTAAAGAAAAAATTATATTCCTAACTATTTTAATTTTTTAAAGTCTTGTTAAATTCATCACTACAATCAAGTTAGGATATATTTATCTTATTTAAGACTTGTTTATACTTTTTGTTTTGTTTAACATCTCATAGAGAGATAATTGTATAGCAAGCTGTATTTATACCCCCGCTTTAAAAAAAAGGGGGGGGGGGGTATACTGTTTTACCTCTGTCTTTCCTTCCGTCAGTCCGTCCGTCCCATGAATATTTTTCATCGCATTTTTCTTAGGAACTACAATACAAGGATTTCTGAAATTTGGTTTCAGGGTTTATCTAAGTCAGCTATACCGTGTGATTCATCACTCGACAACTTCCTGAATACTGAACACTTGCATATTTTTACACTATTAATATTATCCACTTGCGGCGGGGGTATCATCAGTGAGCAGTAGCTCGCAGTTTCACTTGTTTTTTCTATTGTTCAGGACAGTGCCGAGATGGAGATGGATTAGATCAATCTAGCTGTGATGTTAACCAGTATTTAAATCCAGGATTCTCTTTGCTTCAGTTAGCTATAGATACAGTTTTAATTAGGGTACGACTTTATACTGTAAATAAGTTGATCTTAATGTGGCATCCAGTTTACAAGGTAGAATTCTATCAGCTTTAGTTAAAGTTATGTTAAATGAACCATGCATAAAGCAGAAGTCTGTCATAACTGGTTCCTCAAAACAGATGAGTTCAAAATTTGGACTGATTGACTTGCATTTGCTAAGATATGATATAGAGTACAACTCTCCCCAATAACATATTACACATCAAGTGCAGTTTGGAATAAATGAATTTTGATGTAACATGTCTTCTGATTGGCTGAAGGCGTTTTGTTTATCAGCTCATAATCATAATTTATTCATGTGAATTTGATGTCATCAACATTTTTCATGAACTACTCCTGTTTAAAATGGAATTAAGAAATAAATTATAAGAAATGACTGTAATATTTTTTCTGCTATTTCGAAATAATATAAAAAATGTGATGCACACTTTAAATGTTATTCAGTGTGCACCACATTTTTTATGTTATTTCTTCATAGACAAAAAAAATGTTACAGGCATTCCTTAAATAAACAATTTGCAAACAAGAATATTTTATACAATCATGACAATGCATGAGATATGCATGAGATCTATGTTAAATAAGCCAAAAATTCCATGATATTTTGTGATTTTAGTCAGGCATATTACCTTCATTATGTCATTTTAATAACATTACACACTCCCTTTGACCTGGAACAGTGGTATAACAGCACAGCATAAGAACAAACTATAAAAATCAGTTAGGAAGGCCTCACTAAATGCATGAAGCTAAATAAAGTGTCTATTCTGTGCTAACATGGTCCTGATGATATGTCAACTGTTTCTTTATAGATGGACTATCCTTCCTACCCATTACCAGATGTAACGGTAGAGATGTTACCCAAGCCATCTTACAAACCAGATTCAACGTACATCCAAGTGATATCATCGATATACTTTGTCTTAGCATACTCGCCATTTGTTAATTTCCTCACCGTGCACCTTGTGGCAGAGAAAGAGAAAAAGATAAAAGAAGGGATGAAAATGATGGGCTTACGAGATTCTGCTTTTGGTAAAATTTGCTAAATATTATTAATTTCCTTAATTAAAACAATAAAGACAACAACACCCATCAATTACTGCATGGTAAGAGTTTATTCTGGTCGACTGATTGGCCAACAAGGGTGGGGTCTTCAAAACAATATTACACATGTAATCAAACATTGAAGTACAAATTTTGCAGTTGTGTGGTTTGACATACAATGAAGGTTGTTATGATGATGTTATAGATATGAATAGAAAGTGCAAGTAAAAAAATATAGTATAGTCAAAAGTGAAAGTTAGTCAATATTAACGATCCTTATTATGCTTATATTTCTTCTTTTTTTTAAATTTATTTGTATACTTGTCTTAAAAAAATGTATGTTATTTTGATTTTAAAAAAGGATAAAATCCTCTCAGATATTCTGAACAAATGAATTTCAAATATAATTTGAAGGTTATGGAACGGTTGGCATGATCATAATGATTGCCAATTTCTTAGGTTAAAAGTTTCTTCATTTACATATAGATAAGATATTAATGAAGCAGACATGTGCCTATAGATAAGATATTAATGAAAGCAGACATGGCTGCACAGTGAAACATGTTTACAATCTTTAGTCGTTTGTCTATAATAATGAAAATGATTAAGTGCTTTGTTTATCTTTATTTAATTTCTATTGTAGGCTTTCCTGGGGACTTGTGTACCTTATTTTCATCACTATAGTTACCGTAGTAACAGTTATATTGGCATATGTTAGCGGATTTTTTATTAACAGTAATGTGTTCTTGTTTTTCCTGATTTTAATGTTTTATGGACTTTCTATTATCTCTTTTGCCTGTCTGTTAACGCCATTCTTTAACAAGGCACAAACAGCTGGAGGCGTGGCCAGTTTATTCGTCATGTTGTTAAGCTGTTTGTACTTGGTTGTCAGTTTGACGAGACAGTTAAATGAAGATGGTACTGTGACGTATTCCATTCCAGCAGTAGCCAGGGGATTTATGTGTCTAATTTCACCCTGCTGTGTGTCATTAGCTATTGATCAGGTATGCTATCAATGGAGTAGGAGTTACTTATAATATTAATTTGAATATGGAGAATATAACAGTGATGATTCAATAACTTCTCTGATGTCGGGAGTATACTGCTTTACCTCTGTCCATCCATCCTGTGAAATTTTAGTTCAATTTTTTCCTGAACTACAAATCGCAGCTTTCTGAAATTGATAACAATCTTTTATGTTGGCAAGCTTTACTTTGTTTCTGTAGCATAACCTTGCTTTTTGTGATATTTTTCAGGCAGTGTTTTTGGATATTGGAGTTGGAATGGACTTTACGACTGCTGGACAAGGAGACTTTCCACTCTATATTCCAATGTTCATGTTACTTTTTGACAGTATTTTATACTTTGTCTTAGCCATGTATCTGGATAATGTCATCCCTAGTAAGAATAAATATTTAATTTTAATATCATGTTAATCTTATTGTCAACATACTGTAAACCAACTTAATTTCACCAGTGATTTATTTTTGTAGAAAAATAACGCGAAATTAAATTGTCGTGAATATGCAAAACTTGAACCTTTCCTTATATAACTTCATCAAGTAAATTAGAAAAACACGAAATTAAATCGCTGGGAAGAAGACTAGAAAGGGATAAACACAAAATAAAGTATCAGCGAAAAATTAGTTGATTTACAGATGTCATGATCTCATACCAATATAACATATAACATGCCAGTATGTTTTGAACGAAAAAAATCAGTAGCATTTCCTTTTGCATGAGGGAGATATATTCAATAATTTAAAATAAGTTCTTGTTTTCAAAATTCCAATAGGGAACATACTTTATATAATTATATCAATAAGTTCCAAAATTTTGTATAAACAAATTTTGAGAACACAAAATCTGTATAATTTTATGCCAGTATCAAAGTTCTAGCTACGGGCTGGTGATACCCTCTGACACATTCAGTCCACCAGTTGAGGCATCAACCCAATTGTAGTAATAACATAAATGATTCTTATGTTCTGAACAGAACACTTTCAATGCGCATCAAAATTACCTGTTCTAAATTAATTTAAAAAAATTATCTTTTCATCTCTTGTGGAGAGTTGTCTCATTGGCAATCATACCACATCTTCTTTTTTTATAATAGTCTTAAATTGTTTGTTGTAGCTGAATATGGTGCCAAGAAGCCACCTTATTACATCTTTATGAAGTCGTACTGGTTTCCTGGTACCAGAGAAGAAGATAATGATGAGAGGGCGGAGGATTATGATGCCTTATTTGGTAATGATGTGGAGAAAGTGACCAGTGATATGAGAGAGCATACAGGAGTCAGGTACATAATACTATTTTTTATCCAAAATCATAGGGAAGCTAGATGACCCTAAAAATAATTAATTACACCTAATATAAGATTTTCTTATTGTAGTTGGTGTCTTTTTGAAAAAATATTTACAATTTCTTAACTTATTTGTACATGCATAACAAATGTTTACCCTTCATGAAAGAAAACCCCCAACAATTTCCAAGATATTGAAATAGGAAATGCAATAATCCATAAATCTGCTTTAATTTCAGAATTTTAAATCTTACTAAAGAATTCAGTGGAAAAGAAGAAACAGTCACTGCAGTAAATAGTAAGCATATTATACTTATGTAAATAATTGTCTTGCCACCACGGAGTCTTTGATGTGAGAGTTAGGCATGATATTTTATAACTGGGTACCTGCATCAACTTTTTCTAACTGGGTACCTGCATCAACTGTTTCTTACTGGGTACCTGCATAATCTGTTTCTAACTAGGTACCTGCATCAACTGTTTCTAACTGGGTACCTGCATCAACTATTTCTAACTGGGTACCTGCATCCACTGTTTCTAACTGGGTACCTGCATCAAGTGTTTCTAACTGGGTACCTGCATCCACTGTTTCTAACTGGGTACCTGCATCAAGTGTTTCTAACTGGGTACCTGCATCAACTATTTCTAACTAGGTACCTGCATCAACTATTTCTAACTGGGTACCTGCATCAACTGTTTCTAACTGGGTACCTGCATCAAGTGTTTCTAACTGGGTACCTGCATCAACTATTTCTAACTGGGTACCTGCATCAACGATTTCTAACTGGGTATCTGCATCAACTATTTCTAACTAGGTACCTGCATCAACAGTTGTTACAGTTTATCATTTTGTCTGTTTAATTTAAAGCTGAGCAACTAACATGCAGGTTAATTATATTGGTTAGATGAGTATATCCTTGACTCCTCTCATTACAATCAGGATTAAATTTGTGATTATTATATTCAATGGTATTCAGTATGCACTTGTATTAGCATTGGCATATTACATTTCCACATAGTGTTATGCTCTGAACCTTAGGTCATGGTTTATTGACTTTGAATGTTTGGCATATTTTATAAGTTAAAGTATTGTAATTTAATTTCAAACTAGACAAAGTGATGCCCGCCCCCACACTTAACTCTGAAGTAACTGTATCTCTAGGACTTTCTTTGAGATATTATTGTGTCTGGGAGACATAAGGCAGCAACCATTTGATTTTCAGGGGGGGGGGGGGGGGCTATGGTTTTTTTTGGAAAAAAAAGTTTGTTTCCAGGTTTTAGTGAAAAAAATAATTTGTTTTGGACCCTGAGAAAAAAAAAATTGTTTGTTTCACCCTCAGCTGCCACAATATGTAATGTTAAAATTGAAATAAAAAAATTGTTTTCGGTTTGTCGCTAAAAAAATAGATTGTTCTTCGCCGAAGGGGGAAAAAAAAATTGCACAGAAAAAAAAACCAAAGCCCCCCCCAGAAATCAAATGGTTGCTGCCTAAATGATGCCCCTGCAGATGCAAAGTGTTAAAATACACCAAGTTGAGCATGGGAGCACGCTCCTCTTATGCAAGTAAATACTCTATAAAAACAAAGTTCAACTATCTCCCAAAAGAGCAAATTTTAATAAAAATCCAAACCCTGACCACATGCACACCTTCAATATATGTTCAAGCAGACATTAGAGTGAAAACTTCCTAGAATTCAAACTTTAGGAGGAATTATATGTGGAATAACTGTATACCCATAATATGATGGACCAAAGGATGGATAGACTGAAGGACAGACAGGGGTAAAACAAAAGCATTTTTACATACAAGTAAGACATTTCTCTGTGTCAACAGTTTATTGTTATATGAAAAGTGAAAAAAATAGAAATATTTGTTTTTCTTTTATGATGCCATCTTATGACATGTATGATAAAAATATGGATTATAATGAATGAATTATAAAAGAATTGGACACTAACAGATAGAACTTTTTTGTTTAGAATTGTCTCTAGAAATGTACACAGGACTTTTGTTTATAGAATTGTCTCTAGAAATGTACACAGGACTTTTGTTTATAGAATTGTCTCTAGAAATGTACACAGACAGATCACATGTTTGCTTGGACATAATGGAGCTGGAAGACAACACTGTTCAACATGCTGTCTGGTCTGGTACCACCAACAAGGGGAACAGCTAAAGTCTTAGGTTTGGTAAGTTCAATAAATAGGACATATTGTCTGATTGTAACATGCAGTGTTTTAGTTCATTTTCTGAATTAAAATTATAACAAATGAATAAATAACATAAAACTTTGTAATGGGGAAAGTTGTTGTTTTTCTGTCAGAAATATTAACCATTTGAATGATGTTTAATAAACATGTTGGCCTTCTTGAACTTTAGGGGTGCCTGTAGTTTATTGTAAGAGTTAATATATGATTATAGGTTTAGTTAAGGTTAGTTATTTATGTTGTGGCTAGTGTCAAGGTTAGGTGTGGTTAGAGTTTTGGTTTTAAGATTGAGAGTATTACATGTAACTTTAAAAATGGTTAGTTTTGTATTGCTCTATGTGGGTGAAAGAAGACCAAGTAATTCATTAAAAAATGTAATTTTTCTAAGCCTCTTTATATATCTGCATTGATTTTAAAAACATTATGTGATATTTTTTTTGTTCCACACAGGACATAAATAACCCAGGAGATATGTTAAAGATCAGACAAACAACAGGGGTATGTCCGCAGCACAACATTTTGTTTGACAAATTGACTGTCATTGAACATCTTAAACTGTTTGCTGGAATCAAAGGAACCAAAAAAGATAATATGATGAAATCAGTAAGTGGAACAATAATGAAATGAAATCTCACTGCATAATTTATCAATAAATGTTTCAAGAGTTGCTTCCCTTTCTGAAATACATAATCTCTGAAATTGTGAATGTTCATTTATTGACCTTTCAAAATATCATGACAACTTTCAGGTAATTTTAAAAGGAAAAGATATTCTCTTTGTTAACTTTACACTTGACTGATTGTATCAGATAAAACCCTGGATTACATTTTAATTGTATTCTAAATCATCATAATCAATTTAGTATTTATATGTTTCCAATTTTTGAAAATGAATAATTCTTTTCAACTTTGAATTGGTGTTTTTCTTGCCAGGTAACCTTTGCAAGAAAATAAAAAAAAAAATCTATTTTTTTTTTACCAAAATTAAATGTCTTAGCTAGAGCAGTGAAGCCATATCTTGACCCCTGAAAAATTACTTACTACTGTTATAATTTGTTGGATACCAAGTTTTGGTGGATTTCGAGGTAACCTGGGAATCACGAATTTTACATCTTTGCTAGCCAAAGATTACAATCTTCTCCTCATCTCCTTGGCTAGTGAACATGTGAATTTCAATGTCCAATGAATTACAAATTTTCTATAAAAATGAATGCAGACTTTTGCAAAACCATGAAATCCATGAAAGTGAAGTTTTCCTCATTCCCCAAAAATTTGGTACCCACTGAAATAAATGAATCCACAGTAGAACAGAAAGGGAATACAATTATATATTATTGTCTGCTCTATGGTCGGGTTGTTGTCGCTTTGAAATATTCCCCATTTCCTTTCTCAATTTTATTAATGTTTTGATTGTTTTTTTCCAGATAAAGGAGATATTAAATGATGTTGGATTACTTGATCAAGATGATACATTTGCATTAAACCTTAGTGGTGGACAGAAGAGAAAGTTGTCTGTAGCGATAGCTCTGATCGGAGATCCAAAGGTACTTTCTATGCTGTTAGATTTCTTTTTTATGCCCCACCTACGATAGTAGAGGGGCATTATGTTTTCTGGTCTGTGCGTCCGTTCGTCCGTCCATCCATCCATCCGTCTGTCCAGTTTCAGGTTAAAGTTTTTGGGCAAGGTAGTTTTTGATGAAGTTGAAGTCCAATTGACTTCAAACTTAGTACACATGTTCCCTATGATATGATCTTTCTAATTTTAATGTCACATTAGAGATTTTACTCCAATTTCAAGGTCCAATGAACATAGAAAATGATAGTGCAAGTGGGGCATTCGTGTACTGAGGACCATACCTGCCAACTTTCACGATTTAGGCGTGTACTACACGATTTTGACCCTTTGTCACGATTGCACGATCGTGTTCCTGAAAAACCCTCTAAAACACGATTTGGTGAAAATTTACACGAAAAATATTGTTGTTCCCGATTTTGAACTGTGTCCAATGGAGGAAAATCGTGTTCAGCCAATCAAATTGTGCGTTTCTCATGATCAAATTAATCAGCCAATCAAAAACGTTTTCTCTCAAGATTGTTTTAACATGCTAGATATTGAACTTGTGTTGTATTCCTCTGTTTGTTGGTCAGAATTGTAAAAACGTGAACATGGCAAATGATTTTTCAACTGCAAGGAGGTTCTTACACTGAATAAGAATAAAAGCATGGCTGATTGACAAACTTCAATGATGCAGTACTACCATGAATATAATAAATAGTAGTTTATTCACTAATTTATTGACATAACATGTACACTTACTGTAACATAATTTTATTTATGTATTCAATCATTTAAAGGATAATGTACTCTTCATTATTTTCCACATGGAACCCCCCCCCCCCCCCCCCCCAATCAACATGAGGAATCCCTTAAATGAGGGACAACCCTTAGTCAAGGGGTCACTCTTGTAAAAATTAAATAGGAAAATGTAGATTTGTTAACTTAGAAATGGGAAATTCTGACATTATATTTGGAACAGCTTTTCTAAATGAAGAGTCCTATTATTTTGAATAATAAAGAAGATATAAGGCCAAGAACATATCAAAATTCTTGGACATGTGTTGACCATATAATACCAGATAGACAATGATAGATCATAAGCTGTACAGTTCTTTGGGAAAAGTTTCTTCAAATAATATGAATGCTCATTTGTACTTAAAAAGTGGTTTTTAATGTCCTAACATTGAGGGGGGATCCCTATGTGTTGTTCCCAACCTGATAAAAGTCCTTCTTTGTGTATAATTTTAAATTGGAAAAGTCAACAACTATTTAGTATCCTTACACATGAAAATAATTCCTGGTCTTACAGCTACATGTTCATATTTTCTGCTGATATAATAACTAGAATCATGCAAATAAACTTAAAAAAAGGGATGTAAGCTCATCTTACAAATCATGCAAAAATGACACTTTTTCACGCAAAATAGTCGTCGCAAAGAATTTTAAACTTTGAAATTGTTGTCACGCGCTAAAACCCCCATGGGCATTTTCAAAAGTTGGCAGGTATGGAGGACACATTCTTGTTCTATAACATTTTCTGTTTCCAAGATCATAAACACTGGGATATCTTTGACATCGTCATATAATCATGATAATAATTCTGTTCTCTTGAATTGACTAATTAAATTTTCTATATTTCAGCAGAAAACAATAAAAGAAATAAAGGATTGTTTTACCCTGTCTTAAATGTTGCTCATGGATGTATATATTACTCCTTATCCATTCAAAAATGTGTACATATAACTAGGATTTTTTGCAGTTATCTTACTTTTACTATATTTTGTGGTCAGCATCAGATTAGTGCAAAGTAGTATTGGCAATGAGGCCTTTATTTGGCCCAAAAATTACTACAAATTTAAAAGTTATCATACATATTTTTAAATTACTGTACAATATCTAAGTACAAGGTATTTAGAAAAACAAAACAATTTTGGACATTGAACAAGTTACCATAGCAACAAATCATGATTTAATTTGCATACTTTGTAAAATTTCGTGATTTTCTTTTGTTTTTCATCAAATTTTTAAGTATGTGCGCACCCAAGAAACAACTTTATATTTAGTGAGATTTTGTCAATAGTTATAATAAAGCTTCTGTTAAATTATTTTGTTGTTTCTTGGCTGCACACGATGTTTCCACAACAGAATTAAAGATAGAAAACTGCATAAATTCTGTATTTTTCATCATTTTTGTGAAAACAGTACATATTATGACCAAGGCTTCCAAAACGGTCATATATGCCGGTCATTTGTATAATGTCCGGTAAAAGACCGGCTGGGCAAAGCATGAAACGGTCATCTACTTTTTAGTTTCAAGGGCTTTTTCGGTCATTTTAACATATAAATTCACGATCTTTTTGACCCAACATTCTGCTTTTAACAGACATACATTTCCGGTCATAAAAGTGACATGATGATTAATTACTATCAAAACAACCCCTACTTCAATACTTTCTAATTTTAATCAAGGCTAATTAGTTGTTGGACAGCTGATAACTACCTGTTCAGGTGACAGGTAAACTATTTTAAGTACCGGACATCGTATAAATTAATCGGTCCATTCCCAATTATTTTCTTACATTTCAGCAGCTTGTATCTAATTGATTTAAAATATATAATAAATACATTTATAAACATGATTTGATAAATCATTTAAAAAGGTTTTAAATGAAAAATCGTCAGCACTACGTTGTATGAATAAGAACATGTGTGCGCATGTGCACAGGTGGGAAATTCAATTATGCATCCTACATTTCTTCAAAAATACTAAAAGTATCATTGATACCTGTATCTAACGTTCATTTCAAGTATTTTGTTGAAGAAATAACGTGGAAAGAGCTTCTTCGCTCAGTAGTTCTATGTTAACGTACACGGATTTTACGTATCCGTTTATGGTCCATGTTTTACCATTGTCAAGTCAACATCCGGTTTTGAAAAATGTGACTTGAAAAAAAATAATAAAGTTCTAGACAACTTCATTTTGCACAAATAAAGAGTCTAATGCAGATATGAGCACGCTGATGTGCACACTTCGAATGATGCAATGCCAATTTTAACAGTTTATGTCAGAACATCAAATTCATATCAAAGTAAAGTTTAATATCGATTTTAATTTAATGTCAATCATTGGGATTACCATAATTGCCTTTTGTGACTGTCTTAGGAATTAAAATTCGGATCAGATATAAAATGTCCGGCTGGCTCAGAAAAATTTTGGAAGCCCTGATTATGACGTAATTGTGACGTCATCACATAAAAATCTTAATGTTTTTCATTGATATTTTTCTTGACCCTATGCATTTCTTAACATTATGTGCCAATTTGAGAAAGTTATCAAACATTTTATTTTCTTGGGCCAAAACCAGGCCTAAATGCCCCCCCCCTTCTCCTTTAAAATCCACCAAAATGTTATACCAATTTCAGCTGGTCTTTGCATTCATTATAAAATCAAAATTTAAAGCTACTGATAAAACTTTACCAAAACCCTAAAGGTTTTTTCATCCATAAGAAGATGCAAAAATAAGAATCCACAAATTAATATTTATAAAATTTTTCATTCTCAAATCTTTCGTATTTTCTATAGGTGATAAATTGGCTGGTTTGTATTTTTTTTTTTTTTTTTACAGTAGATGAGTCTAATTTTTTTTACAACAGCAGGATATCAGAATTTTTGCATCATACAGCAATAGTTTCACCATATAGATGTTTGTTGCATGTTTTTGTGGTTTTTATATTTTTGTCTTGTATACAGATTGTGTTTCTGGACGAGCCCACTGCAGGAATAGATCCATTTTCAAGACGCCATCTTTGGTCTGTCCTGAAAGAAAAGAAGAAAGGGCGTGTTATACTTCTGACAACACATTTCATGGATGAAGCAGATATTTTAGCTGGTAGGTTTCTGAATTAACCTTTTCAAAGATTGAAGCATTCTGAGTAATTTCTTCACAAAGTACACCCCAAAAAAAGATAATTGTAAAAAAACATCCCAAACAATGAACATATTTGTAGTTTTCATTGAGACAGCATCTTGTAAGAGCCAATATGAAAAGTTTGTAAAAATATGAAGAGTACTGCTATTTCAACAACCTATACTTAAATCATGAAAGGGCCTTGAAAATATCTGAAATATTGAATTAATTCCACAGCAATCACAATTTCATATTTTGTTCTTTTTGGAGTTCAGAGTGGTTTTATTTTATTCACATATTCTGCTGTTTATTGTATTATGTGCTTATAAAACTTAAATATTTTTCTTTTTTTAGACAGGAAAGCTTTCATCAGTAAAGGAAAACTTAGGTGCTGTGGTTCATCACTTTTCCTGAAGAACAGATTTGGAATAGGATATCATTTAAAGTATGTAATGAATACAGATTTTAATTATTGAAAAAGAAATGAAATCTTTCTCCTGAGTGAGTTCCTCTTTGTAAAGCTATTTAAATATTTGCCAATTCACCTGTTACATTGTATAAATACAATAGCTTAAATTAGCTTTTGTTTTCTGTAGTTGATTCAATTGTACCTTTCATTTTATCTTTGAAAAGCTAATTATTGAATGAATGATAGATAAATTTCAGTTATAAGAACTTTTTATGCCCCATTTATGGGCATTATGTTTTCTGGTTTGTGCGTCCATTTTTCCGTTCCACTTCAGGTTCAAGTTTTGGTCAAGTTAGTTTTTGATGAAGTTGATGTCCAATCGACTTTAAACTTAGTACATGTGTTCCCTATGATATGATCTTTCTAATTTTAATGCCAAATTAGAGTTTTGACCCCAATTTCAGGCTCCACCTTTTTATAGTAAATGATAGTGCAATAGGGGCATCCATGTACTATATACGGACACAGTCTTGTTTTTATCTATATTTAAGTCATATTGATATTAGAAGATGTGGTATGAGTGCCAATGAGACAACTCTCCATTCAAGTCACAATTAGTAAAAAGTAAATCATGATAGGCAAAGTACTACCTTCAACACAGAGCCTTGGCACACACTGAACAGCAAGCTGTATAGGGCCCAAAAATGATTAGTGTAAAACCATTCAAACAGGATAAGGAACAGTCTAATCTATATGAAAAATGAGAAATAAGAAACACTTATGAACTACACCTACAAACGACAACCACTGAACAACAATATTTATTTTTTTACAGCATGGTTGTAGGTAAAGTTAGTGACCGTGAAAGTATCACAGATCTCGTGTGTAAAAATGTGGATGGTGCCAAGCACAGGAGAACCCATGGAAAGGAGTTAGCTTATACTTTACCATTGGAGGAAGTTGGGAGCTTTAAGAGTAGGTTGATTGCAAACTGGATTACAAAAATAAAAGTTGGTGATCTCTGGTGTTTGTTCTTAGCTATGTTTTACTTGAAGTTGAGTCCTGCTTTCTTAGCATATTGGTTGGACAGAATTCTTGCCAAATGATATTAAATATGATTAACTTACTGTTAACCAACTTATTTTCTCGAGCTATGTATTTTCACGACTTTCACAATTAAAAAAATAACGCAAATATAGATCATTGTGAATATGTATTTTATCTTTCCTAATCAAACTACATACAGTGAATTTGAAAATCACAAAATTAAATAGCTGGGAAATAAGATGAAAAAGGTTATACGCAAAATATAGTATCCACGAAAAATATATTGGTTTACAATATTACTGATATTAGTTGAATATCTCTTTTATCAAATGAATTTCACATTGTAAAAAGACAATCAGATTTTGACTAATTCTATTTATAGATCTTTTTGCTGTATTAGAATCTAAAAGTACTGACGTGTCAACATTGGCAGAATCTATGGGAATCAAAAGTTATGGTGTTTCTATGACAACACTGGAAGAAGTATTCTTGGCACTAGGTAATTATTGTTAAGTAAACAAATTGAAAATGATGTGATATTAAATTTGTGTACAATTTTTTGTATAAACCATTAAAGTTTTAGAAAGCATACACAGGTCTCCTAAAGAACATAGCAAATACTGAACTATTTTATGGCCAGTTTAAAATAACACTGCATTGATTACTAATAAACTTGGTAATTGTCGTTAAGTTTTTAAGGTTTTACACATTTAAGTGCTTTGGCTCACTTTTATTATAATGAGAACACTTTTATAGAATAATTTTCAAAAGTTTAAATAGTATGTGATGTTTACCATGAAGAAAAAAAACCACAACAAATACATCATTTTGTCATTGCGTTAAATTTAGTCATTGATCAGGATTTTTTTTAACCAATTACAAGGTGTTGGTGCACTTTAAATCAGAAATTGCTATATATTCTTCTTTATTCAATGTGTTTTCAAGGAATATATCATCTTTCACAGAATTTATCAGTTTAAGATAATAATAACATTAAATTTATATTTCATTTGATTCTGTAGTTTGATTGGCTGACAAAAAGAAAATTTTAAAAAAGTATGAAATACAACAGCTATGACTTCTATATGTGACAATGTTTTAAAAACAATACATAGAAAAACAAACCAAAAACTTGACATAATTCTCGAGTTCATGGTTATAGCATGAAAATGTAATTATATGTATAAGAATTGAATGCGTTTTAAAAAATAATTTTATAGGGTTAAAAAAGCTTTGATTGTGCACACATTTTTAATATGAAGCACCTCACATAAAATTGCTCTTCTTTCAATGCTTTTACACCCCAGTAAAATTATTAAAAGAAGTATTCAATTCTTTATTACAAGTTTTTCTTTTGATTATTAAGAGGAAGATGACCAATCCATGGATATAAAAGACGTGTTGAAACTAGGTGGTCATGCTGCCAGCGCAGACACACTTGATACTAATAACCATGATGCCGAGTCAATCGACAAAAGTACTGTCAACATCCTTGCAGCCCTTGAAAAATCACCACTTGTCAAAGAACAAGATAACTTAAAAACGCAGCAATTTTGGGCCCTAAGCAAAGTTCGTCTGATTAGAAGTTTAAAAGACAAGGCTTTGTTATTTGTGAATCTGATTCTTCCTGTAGTATTTGTGGTAGTAGGATTAGTAGTGAGTAAAACATCAGCAATGAACACGGCAACAGCACCATCACCATTGAATCTGACACTTGCATCAGGAATATATGCTAATTATACAAACTATTCGCCATCTGCTAAAAATCCACCCGTGTTGATAAGGGATTCATTAGGTAAATATCATTGTTCCTTTTATGTAAATTAGCTGCTATTGATCTGTATCTCACAGGAGGTATTATTGTATGATTTGATTAAACACAATTTTTTTCAAAGTACAGCCAATGTAACCTTCTTGACTGAAAAATTCTAAATCCTTTCCTGTTTTTGCCAAGTATTTTTTTTTTATCTTTCATGATGTGCATATATATGCTAATATATAATATGTATTAGTTTATCATAAGGAACATCAATTTAAATACCCATTTCTTTCATTTTTCATGATCATATATTAAAGTAATAATGATTGGCCAGAGTAAAAGTAACATTTAAGTCAATTAGGTCCCTGTTCCAAATATATCAACACCAGTGTAATTGTAATCTGTATCCTTAAGAGGATTTGAATGGCAATTCATAAACTGCTTTGCTTCTTTAATATTATAACCATAATGAAATCAGTTCTTTACTTTTTTTTCTATTACAACCAGATCCATACATGTCCCTATACATTTTATTTTGCCAGATTTCATTTGTATTTTGATTTTATCAGATGCTATTTTAAAGTAAAATATCAGACCAATAATGATTTCAGTACCCAACTGTTGCTAAAAACTCAAGATGAAACTCAGATTAGAACTGACAGGTTGCAAGAAGATTTATTAAACCACCTATGATTTAAGTTTCAATAAATTAATACTAAAACATAACACATATTTATTCTGAAGATTCTGCTGGTCATTGTTCTGTTAAGAAGTACTGGAATAACCGATATTTAAAATTTGGAAAACGAATAGCAGCTTGGCAGTCAATGTCTTGGAATGATGAAAAAATATCCTGTTTTGTGGGTAATACTGGTGGTTGGTTCAGGTGAAAGCATTGTCCTTAGGGGTAAATAGGAACCAATTTCATGACCAGGTTAAAAATAACAATGCATGATTACTAATAATTAGAAAAACAGGTAACTGAGGTTTTACTAATTATGACAAACAAATTTTTCAGATATGAGGTATATTGAACTACAATTAAGGACAAAGGAAACTCCAATTCAAAATTTTGTCTAAATGTGTTCACATTGAAATATTTATCCTACAGTGCTAACAAGCGCTATGATTCTCAGAGGCCTCCCTTATTATTCAGACAAAATAAATTGTTATTTTTTCACTTAATCCAAAACGTGACATTTTATCAGGATTTATGGTGTAAATAAAGGACAACATGGAATTATTGTATAAATTAAAAGGAAAGGGATAAATGCTTGAGAAATTTTAAAGAGAGAACCAGTATTACCATGGTTGAATTAATATCTACTCTGAATGCATGTTGAATAGAACTTATTTCACATGTTGTTTCTTCCAACCCTTTCCCCTTACTAACAGTCACCTCAATTATGTATAAATTTATTGATTGATTGACGAATGCTTTACATTGCATCAGCAAGAAAAAGATATATTGTGGCGATTGTCTAAATTTAACTATAGGATTAATTTACATTGTCTGTTTAAATTGAATTTTATATATGTAAGACTCAGATCGACATCCTGTCTCTAATCAACGTCTGTCCCTCAAATCGATGTCCAAAGCTGACATCACAATGAAATAAGTTTCCAAATCGACGGCCAATTGTATCCCCCTCTAATCGACGTCCAATTTTGGCACCTCTAATCGACGTTCAATTTTTGGCACCTCTTATCAACGTCCAATTTTCAGCTTCTCTTATCGAAGTTCGTTTTAATGAACCTATGGAAAGATCAAAACGTCGAGACATTTTGGGCTAATATGCCGTATTATACGGAAATACATCTAAAACAAATGAACAAAACTGCCGAAATGGGGACAAACAAAGTTTATAACAGAACTGAAACTTGGATTGTCTGAGAGAGTAGTAAAGACAGTTCTACATGTAGGGCAATATTCTTACGACCTAAACATAGTACAAAATGTATACTGTGGATTCATTAATTTTCGTTGGATACCAATTTTCGTGGAATTCGTGGGTACTGGTAAACCACGAATTCAAATGAACAACGAATAGCAGATTTTGAATAGGTTTTGTATACTTGATTGACAAAACCACGAAATCAAATATCCACGAATATGCAAGTTTTCAGCAATCCACGAAAATTGATATCCACGAAAATAAATGAATCCACAGTATATATATATGACAATAAAAAATATTAAAAATATTTTTTTAAATGTATTACCGATGTTTACAGGTTATGAGAATTTTTTTTATGTAATTTAAGAGCTTATTAAAAACAATGAGATGTGGTGTGATTGTTAATCAAACAACTATAGACCAGAGTTTAAATGAAGTGGGTGTAAGCAATTATATAGCCCTTTATCTTTATAGCTTGCTGTTCGGTGTGAGCCAAGGCTGCGTGTTTAAGACCGTATTTTGACCTATAATGGTTTTCTTTTATAAACTGTGATTCGGATGGAGAGTTGTCTCATTGGCAATCATATACCACATCTTCCTATATCTATAGTCAACTGTACGTCCTTTAACAATCATAAAGACGGTATTTAAAGGCTACTACATTAAACATGTTAAACAATTGGAACTAAAAACTAACTTATAACATAAGTATATCGAAAATCAAATATGCCAAACAGAAATCAACGATAACCACTCCACTACAGACACATAAAATATTTGGCTGGGTTCAACATGTTTGTGAGCACTTAACCTACCCCTAACCTGGAGCAGTAGTGTAACAGCACAACATAAAAACATAATGCCAATTTCTTTTGTATATGTTTCAATCCAAGTGTAAAACTAATTAATTGGTTGAAAAATATCTTACAGAATCCAAATTATAATACCCCGGTACTCTCAAAACAGTTGGCATTACTTCTTTATTTTGTCCATTGTTGAAGACTGAGTGTTGCCCTATATATATGTCGTTTTGTTTTCTTTGTCGTTGGGTTCTTATTTACGTATACTCGCATGCCATTTATCAATATGCAAGTACATGTACAAGTTTAAGTGCAGCAATTTATTATTTTATTATTAATTTGATATTTGACATCGGTTAGATAAGACTACAATCAATTGGACGTCATTTTGGAAATACATGACGGCACATAGGACGTCAATTAGAGGATCAAACAATTGGACGTCGATTTGAGAATGTGATGTCAGCTTTGGACGTCGATTTGAGGAACGGACGTCGATTAGAGACCGGACGTCAATCTGAGTCTAACATATATAGTCTAAAAATTTCCTTTTAATGCCATACTGTAATGTTTTCTTTTTTATATGATGATAAAATCTCAGCATATCAAGCAAACTTTGAAGCATAATATTATGAATATGGTTTGAATTGGCAAGTGCCACCTAACAGTCTTTGATTAGTCAAAAATCTTTTGTCATCTTTTATGCAGTTATTTCTTAATCACAATTCTGTCCTCTTATCATGTGTCTTTGGTTTTTCAATTTGCCGTTGGGTAACATTTCCAAAAGCATTTACCAAAAACATTGTGATTGGTTAAAAACGTGATAAGCAATAGAAAATCTACCAATAACGTAATGTTATTTACATTTTGGTGTACGAACAATGAGATAACCCATAGTCCTAGATTCTGAAAAGTTTAATTGAAGTTAGTTAACAGGGACAGGCAGACAGTAGACATGGTATAAAATATACAAGGTTAGATTGTTAAAGAAGTTAGAAAAAATACATTAGCAGAACAATTTTTTAATACATATTTGTATTACAGAGTGATATGTATAGAAGAACTGAAATATTGCTTTGATATGGTAGTAAAATGACATTCTGTATTTCAGGAACCACTACTGGGAATGCTTTCCTTCAGATGTTTAGGAGCATGTTTGAAACAGAAACTTTCACAAACTCATCTGAGATTGTAGATACTACCTCAAACTTTGGAATTGACTTGAAGAATCTCACTGTGACAGCTAGTTCAGTATGTATATAAATAAACAGGGATTTGAAACAATCATCAGCAGACGTTGTGCCTATTTTTGCAATTTTCAAATTTTCAAATTTTCAAAAGAAATTTGTTTGAAGAAATCAGAGATCTGAAACAGCTTATATATAATTTTTTTTTTTTTAAAGTCAAATACAATTATATGTTGAAAGTAAAGATTCTACTTGGTACATTTAAATTCACTCTTTAGATTTTCAATGCTAGATGAAAAAATATCTAAACTCTCAGCCCACTCCATTTCAATTTGACTCCCTTTTAAGAATTTGAATGTTATCATTTCTTCAATTTTTCTATTTGGCTGTTCCCAAATGGATGGAAATGGTTAAAAAAAAAAAATTATTTAAGTAAAAAATCATGTCTCCCAATGAAATAGCTATTCCCGTATTTTTCAGATCAGCAATGTTGGATACAGTATTTTATATAATAGTAAAGCTACACACAGTATACCTTCTGTCATACTTTTGATGAGTAACAGCCTTCTCTCAATGGCATCTTCCTTGGTCAATGGAACAAGGAACACAATATCTACTGCTAGTCTGCCATTGTGGAAACCATCCACTAAACTAACATACAACAACAATGCATTCTCATCTGTAATATTAGTGGCCATTGCTTTTGTTGTTGTGCCACCAGGTTTTGCGGTTGATCTCGTCAAAGATAGACAGGTAATTCAAGATATTTCCAGCATTGGCTGTCAGTTCATACATTTTTGTACATGTACTAACATTGATATTATTTTAAATTGTCAAATACATAACATTAGTTATACTACTATCCAGTCATTAAAGATGTTATCTAGTCTGTTTTAAAATGGCCTGTTGCAAGGCAAAATTTCTGCCCCTATCCAATATACTCTCATTATCCTGTTGCAGTTCAAATTTCCCCGACCATCATCCAAAATGGCCTCTATTATGACAAGACCTACCTATTGTATTTATTGTGAACTTGTTCTCGTCTTAAATATGCATGAAATATTTGCCACTGGGTGTTAAGCAACCAACAATCAATCAATCAATCAAAATAACAGGCTTTTTAAATAACTGTTATAATAGGATAGTATATAAATGACAGTACTTAAAAGGTAGAAAATGACAGGTATTTGATATACAATCAATTGAAAATTTGTTCAGAAATGATTCTCTCTAGATTTTTCAAACATTTAACATAGGCACCTATTTCTTTTCAGAAACTGAAATAATAACAAGGAATATATGAATTTTTAAAAATGGCCTTTTAAATTATATGTCATAAATTATTGAAAGAAAAGTCTTGATAAGCCAATAAATATTTTATTGGCACTACATGAATACATATTGCTCAAAGTCATGCTTATTCCAGACTGATTATAAGGATAAATCCATTGGAAGTGTGCTTATTGATATTTAAGTCGGGGAAAACATGGTCACTTATTATTAGTTAAAAGAAGGCTTTGAACTAGCTTTCAGTAACAGAGGATATTCTGCTTGCTACACTGTATTTGTTTTGCTTATTGTTGAAGGTCCTACTTTGACATCTGATGTTACATTTTCTTATCGTATTTACTTTATTGAACATCATGCCGCCAAAAAAATTACACTTATATACATGTACAAATCCATTTCATGATTTCATTTGTAAGAATATGATTATCAGTGCATTTTATTTTATTTGCCACTAGCCAGGTTATCTATATAGGTTGCATTTCTGTAAATATTGACAATGCAATTTCCCATAGGAACTCCTTTTAGGGATCAAACTGTACCATTTTTACTATGAAGTTTTGAAAAAAAATCATATCCTAGAATCGAAAGTTCATATGCACTACAATTTTTTTCAAAGTTCAAAATATAGAGCTGTGCAGCATATTTTCAATGTTTGTATGCTGTGAACTTCTTAGAGTTTAAGCTAACACTAATTTTCTAAATTATACCTACCTCAAATATAGGGTTACCAGAGGTTTTAATATAAACAATATTCATATGTATCTTTACTGGTAACATTCCTAAGTTTTGTCTCTGTGAGATGCAATACAGAGAGCATAACTGGGAACCAGTTTGGAAACAAAATTAATTTGCTATGTTATTCTAGGTCTCCCCAAAAGAGGCGTGGTTTAAGAATCAGCTATATTTACAAAGTGCAACCTATAGAGTTTATTGATGATTAATTTGTTTAATTACAGTATAAGATCAGAAGTCAGTTGAGAACAGCAGGTGTACCATTCAGTGTTTACTGGTTATCTAACTTCTTTATTGACGTCTGCAAGTTTTGTATCCCGGCAGTATTCTGTTTAATTCTGACAGCTGCTATACAGGTATGTTATAGGTAGAGGGTATTACATAAAAAAAAATGTTTATGATACAGTGGTGTATGTATACAAGCTGTGTGTGCCTGCAGCATTCTCTATTATTCTACCAGCTGCTATATAGGATATCATAGGCCAATTTAAATTATTTGGTAGATTTTCATCCCCGCCCGCCTAGACTTTTTTTATTTTTGAAAATTTAAGAGTTCCAGACTGAATGCAAGAATCGTGGAACACATTGGTATAAGAAACATGAAATAAAGAAATTGAAACAAGCAAGATTCTTTAGGAGTTTTTTAACTGTATATTGAGAACAAAAAGTCAGCCAAAGTTCAAAATGTATTACAGCAAACCCTTAGATTTACCCCAAAGCTGTTGTTTTTTTGTTGACCAACAGCAAACCTCCTCGGTCTTCAGCCCCTCAATAGAGTCTTTAAACAACTTGGTTAAGTTCAAGTTTTACATTGTAATTCAGTATATTTGCACTTTCATAAAAACCTTAAAGCATCAACCCTAGTAATTTCCACACAGTTTAGGTATCTGCAAATAACATTTTTTTCCTGAAAATACTATAGGTGTAATACCACCATTGATTTTCCCCTATTAGTCTTTGTTAAATTTGTACTTTTCAAAAAATTGTGCAGAATTTATCTTTGTTTCAAATAAAGAAATACTTGGCATGAGTAAAGTTTTATCCTGTCCAGTTCTATAGAAAAAGTTTCACATAACATTTCATTGCATATAAGAAAATAACCATCATTGGAAGTTAACCAATCAAATTTCTCCCCTTATTCTATCTGTGTACAAGATTTAGTAACCATGTAACCTCAAGATTACAAAATTTTCTATAGAAATCACAAATAAAAAATAATGGTGTTTTGAAATACCCAAGACATATGTTTATGACACAGAAATAGTTTTACTGCATTAAAATGTAGGATTAATTACCTACAACGGTCAAATTCAAGGGAATATTTTTTTAGACCTACTTTCGTATGCAACCGGATGTGACTTACCATGATTTGGTGGTATTACACCTATACACAATAATAAATGAATCCACATTTATGTCAAAATCAAAAGTTAAATTGATAGGTATTTATTAAAGAAAGCAAATGTTAAACCATATAATTGATATGGTAATAGTTTCACGTTTGTGTTAATAACTGAGGTGTTTTGATACTAGCATAATATCTAATCAATATCTGATCCATTTCAGTTTTGTCTTTCTTTGACAGAATCAAAAAGCTACGACAATGTTATTTTGTGATTAAGGGGAGATAATTTAAAAATGACATTCATTTGACATTTGTATTGGCCAAACAGGTGTTATCTATAATCTAAAAAAATTCTTTACATTTGATTGAAAATATGCAATATAAAAAGTATGAGATGAGATTAATTTTCAATGAGACAACTCTCAACCAGAGTTGAAATGACGGGAATAAATGCTTAATTTCTAAACCACAAAAAATGGCATAAAAGAAGGGTACAGTCCTTGGATGGTGTAAACTTCACACTTACACCATACACCATTACACCATTACACCATACACCTTGTCCCATTACACCATACACATTACACCTTTGCACCATACACCTTACACATTACACCATACACCATTCCCCATTCTATCTACATGATCCGAAGTTACCAATAATGCAATTGAATTTCAAATATTAAGATTATTATTATTATTGTTTATGTTTTCAACCAATGAAATGTCTTACACCATCATTCACACCATTCCCAATCGCACGTTACACAACCACACCATTCCTCAAACACCATAACACCATTCCCCTTACACCATATCCCATAACACCATTCACATTGTTTTGGAAAGTTTACACCATCCAAGGGCTGTATTAGATTAATATAAACCATGTTTTTGATATGTTTAGGTATAAAATTTCAATTGATTGTATATTGTATTTTTTATTTTCAGGTTGACAGTTTAAAGCCAGGTGGCGCTATGGTGTCCCTCTTTCTTCTGTTCCTGACAATTATACCTTCATCTACACTCTTTGTTTACATCTTTCAATTCTTATTTGACAACTTTGAGACCTGTCAATCATCATTGACTGTTCTCTACTTTTTTGTAAGTATACTAAATGTAAATCAAAATATATTTATATTGTCATCCCAAACACAATTAACATCTTGTTCATGAGAAGCACTGTTTCAACCTTATAATTTTATTTTACCAGGTATATTGGAGGGAAATTTATTTTGCCTAACACCTTTCTTCTGTTATAAATTTTTACTCATTACAAAAAGGACCTTCATCAGAGATAAAATGATGGATTAATGTTTGCAACCTATTTACATTGATACAGTTATAATTTAATTTTAGATGTAACACGTCTTCTGATTGACTGACGTTATTTTGTTATGAGCCCATAGACATAATTTATTCATGTGACCGTGACGTCATCAACGTTTTTTCATGGTTTTCTACGGTTTTTAAAGGAATTTAGAATTAAATTATAAGAAATGACTGTAATATTTTTTCTGTCTTTTCGAAATAACATAAAAAATTTGGTGCACACTGTTAAATAACCCGCTACGCGCGTTATTCAGTGTGCACCAAATTTTTTATGTTATTTCTTCATAGACAGAAAAAATATTACAGTCATTCCTTAAATAAATTATATTCAATTACACAATTTTATATATTTAAAAAAAATGTCCAATAAATTACTTCCTTATTTCCATGTATTTTTGTGGTAGAATGTTAGCTGCACTGTTTTACTAAATTGACTGTCATATTTTTCAGATATCTTTTCTACCATATGTTAGAGTCAGTTTAGTTGACATGATTTCCGGCCTAAATTAATTATCATATTTGATTTTCAGATATCTTTCTTACCTTATTTAGCTGTCAGTTTAGTTGACATGATTTCTGGAGAGATCCCCGCCAGGATCATGCACTACATATTTGTTATGATTCTGCCACCTTACAAAGTTTTTGGAGGCATTTATTATATTGACAGGGTAAGTCATACATAAAGTTAAGGTGGTACATAACACTACAGGGAGATAACTCTGTAAAAAATAGCTGAATGATTTAATCACATTCCATAAGTAAGCAAATATTAGGCTTATCACCTATCAAATATGTGATTGTCAAGCTACTATTTATCCAATAATTTTTCCAAACAAAGTGTGTGGTTCAAGTTTAGTGAAATTTTTGTAATTTTTCAATGAGTCAAAGTATATATTTTGTCAAAATTTTATGAAAAATTGGAACTAAAATTAGTTTTAGTCAAGGTGTTTGGTGCCAACAATTTAGAAATAGCATAGCACTATTTGAATGTCTGTGTGTTTTGGACATACTGATTTGCATGGATGTCATTTAGTGAACATTGCAAAATTATCCGATGTGTATATTTTTAAGCTTTGATTTACAATGTTTATTGCATGGCTTTTAACAGTTCCTCTCTTGATCGGTAGACAGTAACAAATTTACAGTCATAAAAGTGACATTATTAATACGAATTATGATATTAGTTGATTTACTGACCATTTTGAAATTTTAAAGAAAAAAATAGAGAGGGAACGAGTATTGTTGTCAATGTGGTAAAATGGTAGAATCTGTTTCTGTATAAATCATTTACTTGACAATATCATTTGTAATAATCCATACGAATATGGTGGAAAATAAGACTAGACAAGTTTTTGTTTTCATGTTTAAAGGTGTATTATTGAATGATTTTTGTTATTATATATAAATGAAATTTCAAATTTAAGTTTATTTTAAGCTAAACAATGTATCATAAAAAAAATTCTGAGGAGTATCATGAAAGCTTATTTTTTAACTTAAAAGATGTATAGAGCATACTCTAATTATTTTGAAGATTTATCGAACAAGTTTGCTTGGAAATGGACAGGACATTACGTTTGGAGAATATTTTAAGTGGGAGTCCAACATACTCTTACCTATACTGTGGGTAGGTATTCATATATCTATTCACTAATTTTGTAATTTTTCAATTATATCATCATTTGTCACAAAAAATGAACATTGCTTTTGTTGTCATAGATATCAGAAGATGTGGTATTAGTGCCAATGAGACAACTCTCCATCAAAGTCACAATTTGTAAAAGAAAAACAATTATAGGTTAAAATTGCAGTCTTCAACACAGTGCCTTGGCTCACACCGAAAGGCAGGTTAAAAGGGCCACAAAATGACTTGTGTAAAACCATTCAAACGGGAAAACCAACTGTCTAATCTATATAAAAAACAAGAAACACTTACGAACAATATTTACAAACGATAACCACTGAATATCAGATTCATGCTGCTCCATGGTCGGGTTGTAGTCTCTTTGACACGTTCCCCATTCAGTGGCGGATCTAGAAATTTTCATAAGTGGGGGCCCACTGACTGACCTAAGAGGGGGCCCTCTCCGGTCACGCTTCCCCCTAAATCCGCCTCTGCCATTTACATTCTCAATTTTATTGCTATTAATCTTGTTGAAGAAAAAGGATTTACCTATGTTGTCAACCTATAGTTAATTCTTTATTTGAATAATTTTACAGAAATAATTTTGCCAATATGACCTTCTTTTCATGGTAGATTGGAATTGATTGAAGGTAATAGTTAGAACCCTAATACATTGTATTTTTATTGAACTAGTGAACATTTTGTTTAGGGGACAGCTGAAGCCCACCTCTGAGTCCAGGAATTTCTTGCTGTTGTTAAAGACCCATTGGTGGCCTTTGGCTGTTTTCTGCTCTTAGGTCAGGAAGTTGTCTCTTTGACATTTTCCACTTTTCCATTCTTAATTTTACTATTATTAGAATACTGAACCGTCCTTTAATGATATATTATGTTAATTCCAGCCATTAGTTGAGATACCATTGTATATAATGTTACTGAGAATCATTGATATCCGAAAAACGGGAGGTGAAATTCAAGATGCCTTACCGTGTATCAGTAAAAAGAATAGTAACGAGGTTGACACAGAAAACTCTGACATCATAGAAGATGAAGATGAAGATGTCGCAGAAGAGAGACAAAGAGTTAAAGCTTTACAGACCAGAGAAAGGAACCAGGTTGGTATTTGGTACACATTTCTAAAACTTGAACAATAAGTGCAAAATTAAAAAAAAATATATATTTGTGTCGTAGATGAGGGTGGTAACAAGTGTGCATTTTTTTGCTTGAAGCACATTTTTCAATCTCTGAATGTAAAATCTCTAATTTCGATAGGCTTCAGTACATATTTTGTTTTCTTTGATTAAGTTTGGGTAGTGTTTTATCTATCATGTTTTTGGAACTTTAGATGTGGGTATACATCATTGAGACAACCGAAATAACTGACAACTGAAAAGCTATTATTTTTCTGTAATCTTATTGATTAAGAGAGTTAAATATTTGGTATCTCAATACTTAAGAGTGCGCATGTCTATCACAACAGGGACTTTCTATACTAATGGGACTCGTCTCTACTGATTTTATTTAATTACCAAACCCCTAGTGTAAAGCTTCACCCCAACAATAAACTTAGTTTGGTATCTCTGATATACGAAGATAGAAGTTATTTGTGTATTTCAACATGTTCAAACTATATTTTAATTTAATATGTGTTAATAAAAAATCTTATCAATATCCATTTATCATGGCAAAAAATATAAGATTTTAACAGAATGTTGAATTATTAAACTGAGACATATCGTTTTTAAAGAACACTCCAGTCGTGCAAAAGATATTAAGATTAAAGAAGATGGCAAACACTTGAAATTTACTAACAAATTGCCTCAAAGTTCAAAGATCTATATTTAAAAAACTATCCCATGATTTTTTTCAAAACAGCATTTTCCAATGACAAAATGTATTAAATTTCATAACAATGTTACTTCATTAAACTTGAATATATAATTATGAAGAACACTTCGTAAATATGAAATGATTTGCTATAAAGCATGTGACATCAGGGAAGGCACAGTTCTGTCTGAAAATTTGTATAGACATTGTTATAAGTGACCTGAGTCTCTTTAGTATAGAAAGTCCCTGATCACATGTTGAAGTATGGCATTTACTAGATATTCAAATTATTTAATCTTACTATGGTCATTAGGTTTGCTGGGCAGATAAATTTGAAAAGGTATTTATTGTTTGAAGAAATGACAGATTTAAAGGTTTCTGTAATGATAAACTCATCTATCAAGTCACCATTAATTTAAATTTTTGTGACAGACTGGTTGTTCAATAACTTTTTATTGACTTCCCTATTTGTCAATTGTTTTAACAACAGTTATTTTACTTATATAAACATCACATTGTTGTGTTGTGTGTCACCTACACCACAGGGTTAACACATTTTGATAACATAGTTGACACATACTGATAACATAGTTGACACATACTGAAAACTGAGTTGACACATTTTGATAAGAGAGTTTGATAGTTGACACACATTGATATAAAAGAAAGTTTGAAAGTTGACACATATTGATAACTGAGTTAACACATGTTGATAAGAGAGTTGACAGATAAGAGAGTTGACACACATTGATAACTGAGTTGACACAGGAGAATATCAGTTTCAAGGTTTTTCATGTACTTTGTTTTTAAATACTAAACATTGAATTTAATGAAGAGAATGTATGATTAAACCTGAATGGTTGAGTGCTCATTTTTGTATCTTGTAAATTAGCAGTATCTCTTATAAACATAAGCAAAAAATATTGAAAAAATAATATTTTTCATCTTGCTATATTTTGTATTAATCAGCCTGGCCAGTATTCATATGAGTCGGTGAGTGACAACCAGACAGAATTTCAAAATATGAAGTCACTTTTTGTTGCATATATACACATCATTTGGTCCCTAGTGAAAAGTTTTGTTTCATTGGCAATCATATCACGTCTCCTATTTTTTTAGCTCACCTGGCCTAAAAGGCCATGTGAGCTTTTCTCATCACTTGGCGTTCGTCGTCGTCGTCGTTGATTGTCGTTGTCGTCGTCGTCGTCGTCTGTCGTCGTTAACAATTTTTCAAACATCTTCTCCTCTGAAACTACTGAATGGATTTGAATGAAACTTAGCATTTTTGTTCCTTAGTATATCCTGCACAAAGTGTGCGCTTCGATTTTTGATCCGTCAAAAAACATGGCCGCCGTTACTTAAAATAGAACATAGGGGTCAAATGCAGTTTTTGGCTTATATCTCAAAAACGAAAGCATTTAGAGCAAATCTGACATGGGTTAAAAATGTTCATAAGATCAAGATCTATCAGCCCTGAAATTTTCAGATGAATCAAACAACCCATTGTTGGGTTGCTGCCACTTAATTGGTAATTTTAAGGAAATTTTGCAGTTTTTGGTCATTATCTTGAATATTATTATAGATAAAGATAAACTGTAAACAGCAAAAATGATCAGCAAAGTAAGATCTACAAATAAGTCAATATGACCAAAATTGTCAATTGACCCCTTAAGGGGTTATTGTCCTTTAATGACAATTTTTCACAATTTGTTCATCATATTTGCTAACTTTAAAAAATCTTCTTCTCTGAAACTACTGAATGGATTTGGATGAAACTTAGCATGATTGTTCCTTAGATTATCCTGCACAAAGTGTGTGCTTCGATTTTTGATCCGTCAAAAAACATGGCCGCCGTTACTTAAAATAGAACATAGGGGTCAAATGCAGTTTTTGGCTTATATCTCAAAAACGAAAGCATTTAGAGCGAATCTGATAGGGGTAAAAATGTTCATTAGGTCAATATCTATCACCTCTTAAATTTTCAGATGAATCAAACAACCCATTGTTGGGTTGCTGCCACTTAATTGGTAATTTAAAGGAAATTTTGCAGTTTTTGGTCATTATCTTGAATATTATTATAGATACAATTAAGCTGTTAATAGCAAAAATGTTAAGCAAAGTAAGATCTACAAGTAAGTCAATTTGACCAAAATTGTCAGTTAACCTCTTAAGGAGTTATTGCCCTTTAAAGACTTTTTTCACAATTTGTTCATCATGTTAACTTACTCTAAAAAATCTTCTCCTTTGAAACTGCTGTATCAATTTCAGCCAAACTTAGGCTAAATGAGTTTCAGAGTTTCAGAATATCTAGTATAAATTTTATATTTCATTTCCTTGTATGTCAAGAAACATAGCTCCTATGGCTAAAATAGAACATAGGAGAAAATGATTTTTTTTTTGCTTTTGAAGAAAATAGGACAATTCAAAGAACATTTAAATAAATTGAAAAGCCAAAATAATCATTGATGAGAGATTAAACCAAAAATTCAGGTGAGCGATTCAGGCTCTTGAGAGCCTCTTGTTTATATTTCATGCTTAAAGCTTATTCCCAGTTGTTTGTGAAAGCTGTTTGCCTGTAAATGCAAGTGTCTCAAAGATTCTTATATAAACACAAACTGATTTTTTGTGCTTTTTTTGTTGTGCTATTGCTGTGCATGTATTGATTTTGTGGCATGGATCCATTTCTCTATATCCTTTGTTTATCTGTTAGATAATGTCTGACAAAAAGTTCAAAAACGTAAACTCATTACAGAAAACTAATTGGTTTGGCAATTTTTTTCTGTTGTTGTAATTGTTGTACAGTGTAACCTGTGTTATCTGACACACTGTGGGATCAGAAAAAAATTAAGCAGGGTGTCAGAATACTCAGGTTTTTTCTAGGTTTTTCTGCAAGGATAGGCATATTTTGGGACAATGAAAATGTTTTGGTTAAAGTAGGATGTTGGAATACTCTGGTGTCTGATTCATAAGGCAGGTTACACTGTACATATACTTGATATTTGGTAGATTTCACTGGACAACAAAAACAACATCTAAACAACAAAACTTTATTTGTAGCGGTCACACAGTTAGGTGTACAACTAACCATCCCCAAGTTCCCCATCATAGAAAGACATAATGTTCGTTCAAATACTATATTTTTTTGGTGTTCTTGGGCAGTTTATTTTTGAATGGGAATGGATTACCTTGTACTTAAATTCCTATTAGCCTTTAGTTTCCACTGGATTGCTATTGTGTAAATGTCCAAATTTAAGTTTTTAAATTATCTATTTAAAATTGGTGTTTTTCTCAGGCTTCTCAATAGCTTCTTTTATATGAATATCTAATACTTGATGAAATATACTTTAAGCTTCAATATGTTCTTTTAAAGTTTTAAAGTTTTTAAAGGGAGAAAATATCAATATTTTTAAGTATCACAATGATTTTGAAACTTTCAGGCTCGATTTCGCTATACCAATTCAATTGAACTTAAGTCTAATAGCATTGTAAGTATGCTTATTTTACCCCTTGCACTATGTTGACTTGACTGTTTTCTGCAGCAGTTGTTTAAATTTCTGACAAGTTTAAAAGTTTGGTTTACTGTTTGATATTAAGATAAGTTGCAATTTGGACAGAACTTTAGATGAATTGCAATCGGTGGAATGCAACACGTACAGTCAAGTCACAGTAATATGCAAATGTAATTAAATTAGCTGAAAAGATCATTAAATTCACCAAATATCAGATAATTAATGTAATTTGATAGCAATCAGTACATATACAGATCTCATTTATTTAAAGAAGATCCTCTACTTTGCAAAGAATTTTTTGGACAATAAAATATGTTTAAGGATGTTTGCTAGTCATGTTTTGGATTTTTAAGCCCCACCTACGATAGTAGAGGGGCATTATTTTTTCTGGTCTGTGCTTCTGTTCGTCCGTCTGTTCGTCCGTCTGTTACACTTCAGGTTAAAGTTTTTGGTCAAGGTAGTTTTTGATGAAGTTGAAGTCCAATCAACTTGAAACTTAGTATACATGTTCCCTTTGATAAGATCATTCTAATTTTAATGCCAAATTAGAGAATTTATTCCAATTTCACAGTCCAGTAAACATATAAAATGATAGTGCGAGTGGGGCATCCGTGTACTGTGGACACATTCTTGTTTGTCAGATTTTCGAAATCCTCTTGTTTTATCCTTTTGAATTCCTTAAAAAGGTGCACACAAACCCCCATCTTTCTTTTTATAAATCTTTTACAAGTATAATTATAAGCCATCTGTAAAAGTCTTATAAAATCTTTGTTATTTTTTAATAGTTTTATGGAAATTAAACTTACGTTTGAATTGTTTTACATTGTCTTATCCGGGCCGTTTGATAGCTGACTATGCGGTGTGGGCTTTGCTCATTGTTGAAGGCCGTACAGTGACCTATAGTTGTTAATGTTTGTATCATTTTGGTCTTTTGTGGATAGTTGTCTCATTGGCAATCATACCACATCTTCTTTTTCATATTGTCAATGATGAAGCTATGAAAAATCAAGAGAGAACATTTTACTGCCAAAATTTCAATGGCTAAAATTCCAAAAACAAGCACACGGACCTATATTTTTTTGCGCTCTTTTGTTTTCTTTTTTAATTCCCTATCAATATATACTAGTGTTATGAAAAGCTTTTTTATTTGAAACTGAGTAGAGAACTTTCTTAAACCAAACTTGAATAAATTGTTGATATCTAAAAAAAAACATAAGTAACTAATGTTAAAGATATTATGCTTGTCATATATAATGTTCATATCCCCAGCTTTTTAAACCAGTTGGTATACAGTGATGGGGAAGTCCGTCCATCAGTCCATGCATTCATTTATTTGTTTGTTCTTCCATTTGTTTATGATTCCTCCTTTTGTTCATCTTAAATCTGCATCATTATGAAATATTATGAAGCATGAAAAAGAGGCCTATTTTATATAAAGGAGTTTGTTCTTTGTGGTTACTGGTTCTACTGCTTTTGTTATGTCCTAGTTTGTGAACCTGGGCTTAAATATTTGTTAATTTGGTAAATTAGCATGAAGTTGATCAGGAAGTTGCATCAAGAACAGCATTCTAATTTTTATCCTTGAACGCAAAAATAAACAAACCTACCCAAAGTTTTCACACACCCATAGCATTGACATTCCCTGCTCATACAAGCTTGTTGTATAAATAAAAAATGCAAAGAGAAGATGATTAAAATTTAATTTATTTAGATTAACTGATCAGTTAAAATGGGATTAAAATAGCAATCAACTTAACAAAATATTGAAAAGGGTGCAGGGACTTAATTTTTTTTACAAATATTAAGATGAATGTTATAATTATGAAGTTTGAAAGAAAAGTTTAGCGGGGTAATTAATATTCATGGAAACAGTACAGCAGTAAAAATTAATTAATGAGATCAGTTCATTCATAATTAATACATGTATTAGAAAATTATTTAAATTTTATTTCAGTACCCTGTGGTTATGGTCGAAAATTTAAGAAAAGAATTTGCAAAAAGGGGAAAGCAGAAAAGAAAGGGAGGTAAAAAGATCCAGGGAGAAGGAAAGGTCAAGGTTGTTGTTAGAAATACATCCTTTGCTGTAGAGAGTGGTGAAGTACTTGGACTTCTTGGTCCCAATGGAGCTGGAAAAACTACCACCTTGAATATGGTTATTGCAGAGGTTGGACCAACCAAGGGAAAGGTTAGTTCTATATCTCTGATATTGTTTGGGAATCTTGCTACAATTCAAGGCAGATTCTTTATCTAGTATGTCCTGTCATCAGATTATTGTGATCATAAAACATTTCCAAGGGATAAAGATTAAATGGACATATATTAGTATGTTCATAATACTTCTGAATTAATATGATCTTTTAAAATTGATACTGATTTTGGTTATCAGCAATGTACTGTAAATCAGGAAATTTTCGCGGTAGTTATATTTTCGCTATTTTCGCGGTAGCAGTTGGTATGCAAAAATAAAACTACCGTGAATATTTAGCTGAAAAAATGTGTTTCCTACCTATATCGAAGTATTAATCATGAACAAAATTTACTTGAAGCACATGATGTGACAAAAAGTATATGTCGACGACAAATGTATACCAACATTTTTTTAATGAACACTACTTTACCTTTGATTCTTAAAGTTTATATACAAAGACATTTGGTAATAAAATATTTATTAATAATAATGACAAATGGATTAAAAATTATCTCAAGTCTAATTCCCAATTTACAAATGAAAACTATTCACTCGTCCAAACAATTTATTGATTGATATCAGATTAAGTTACTACCGACATACAAGTATAATATAGTTCACTAATTAACGGTACACAAAAAATGTGAAGTTTTAAAATTTAAAGATATTTTTTCGGGACAACGGAAAAACACGAATTTAAAACAACACGAATCTAGATTGACTTGGCAAATCGTGAAATAAAGACGGCGCGAAAATTTCCCGGTTTACAGTATTCTTTAATTGGAAAAATTAAGCTATTTAAACTGATTATCATATGGAGGTTTGCAGAAACCTGCTTACATGTACTTCTAAGAGAAAAAGTGACCAATGCTATGAAATATAGGCCCAAAGAGTAGACAAAAAAAATAGAGATTAATGGGATATTCATATATAAAGAATAGAGTAAAATGATATAAAAATTGAATAATACAAAAAAGAAGGTCTCCCCACATACAGACCCTCATACATGCTAGAGGGGGCACCAGATTGTTATTAATCCTGTATGTCCAAACACATTCCTATTAGACCTACTGATGTTTTCAGTTTGTATATTTGTTTATTTTAGGTACATGTAGGAGGGCATGATGTAAGATCCAGCATGTCAGAGGCCTTTAAGGTGCTTGGATACTGTCCCCAGCATGATGCATTGTGGGATTTAGTTCAGCTTGATGATCATCTTAGAGCTTATGCTGCCATCAGAGGCATTCCAAAAAAAGATATTGAAAATGTCATCAATTAGTAAGTAAAATAGTCAGAAAATACATTTTTTTTTTGGTCCTTTTCAACTTTTGTAAAATCAAATTTTGTGGTCAGAATATTGAAGATGTAAATTCTGTAATGATAACAAATAAGAGTAAGACTGGTTTGTTGAATTATCTATGAAAATAAATAAGGGAACTGATGATGTCAAGGAGACAAACACTAAACTATAAGTAGTTTTGAAAATATGATCCCTGTGAATAATGACGAGGAGTTCACATATTTTATTAATTTTCAAATTAACAAAAGAATTTGATTTAGCCAAGACACTGTAGCAGAGAGGAACAAAGACATGTATATCAATATTTTAAAAATCAATTTTCTGTCTAAAGACAGCGTCTCTTTAAAAAAAAAAGATATCATCAACCTTCTTCGATGACTAATGCTTCTAAAATACAAAAGTTTTTAGGAATGATTTAATTATCTGCTTACTATAAATAGCCATTTTTACACTTGTTGCTAATATTTACCAGTTACTTAAACGCATTAAAATGATTTCTCTTACTTTTAGTTATATAAAAGAATTAAAGTTGGAGGAGCATGCAGGAAAAATGGCAAAAAAATTGTCAGGCGGTACAAAGAGAAAGGTAAATGATTTAATATATATCTGCAGACCTGCCAACTTTTGAAAATCTCCATGGGGGATTTAGCGCGTGACAAAATTTTCAAGGGTTACAATTTTAGCGACTTTTCCGTGAGCATTTTTTTTACTCCTAAAATAGTCTAAGTTCTCTTCTTTTTTCTTTCGGTATACTAATGATGAGCTTGTAGGCCTTGATTTTATTATATGTCTCTGATTTCTTTTATTTGCATGATTCTTGTACTATTAAATTATAAAATTGACAAAATAACTGAGGAATAGAGAAAATGGCATTAAAAATAAAGGATTCAAAGTAGAGACCCCCCTTTCCCCCCTCCAAAGACCTTCTCATCTATGAACCTTGGCTCAAAACACCTTAAACTACATGTCCTAAAGTAAGAAGGATGAAGACAGATTTTGATTCAGTCTTACTCATGGTCTTATCAGTATCAATGAGAAAATGGATAAAATTTGAGTTATCTTTCTTTGTATTCAGAGGTGCTCTTACCGGCGGAGGCTTATACAGTAACAAAGTAGAAGTGTATACAAAATGGCGTTGATTTTGAATCAACAGACACACGATGTCTGGTTTCAAAAATTAAACAAATTTCAAGATAAACGATGTTTTCTTGAGAGTTCTTTACAGTTCTCATCTTTCAATTAATTATGATTTTGCTGTGGAACTACGGCAAATGTTGCAAATTGTGCTTGTATGATAAAAAGGCTGTTTGACCATGTTTGTGAATACAAATTAATTTTGAGGACTGTTACAACCCATTTCTTTAGGTAATCTGATTACATACAACCACTAATTATGACACCTGTTGTGACTGTTGATTAGCGTAGGGTCATTAACTTATCATAATATGTCCCCAGGTAAGATGATTGATTTTTTAAAATTGATCAGAAAAACTTCAAAATCGGTAAATAATAATTTTTTCGGGTATATTTGTTGAAAATCGGGATTTTGACTGAATTTACGATCCCGATATCGGGATTCGGGTTGAGGGGTAAAAATCGGGATAATACCACGAAAATCGGGATAGTTGGCAGGTCTGTATCTGTATGATACTGAGATGCATGTACAAAATCAAGTGTGAACAGATGCCATTTTGTCTATTTAGGAGATAAATGTGGTGCATCACCAGTAAACTCAATTTTGTGACCAGAGAAAATCAAATTGATGATGTCAGGGCTTAAAATACAATACTGTTATCTCCACCTAACTGAAAACAAGGTCAAATCATCAATTTAAAATCTATCATACTTGGTCTGCACTTGCGCGTAAGTTTTCAAGGCATCAATTGTGAATGATACCATGAGGGTTTGTGATGTTATCCAATCAAATTGAACGTTACATACAATTTTGCATTAATTATAAATGTTTAACTGACTTAAAAAAAAATAGTGCATAGTAAGAACTTTCAATTATTGAGTTGGAAAGCATCTTCTTTTCATTCACAGAAATATGTCAGAAAATTCAAATTTGTAATTTTTATGGCATGAATTTTTTCATAAGTACATGTAGCACATGATTGAATTATGAAATTGTGTATTTGTTTCCATTACAAGATGTGTCTTTTTAAGATTTTTGTGTTTCAAGTGAATTCATTAAACTTTATTATGTTTTGATTTTTGTTTTGATATTGTAGCTAAGTTATATAATCAGTATGCTTGGTCAACCTAAAGTGGTGCTAATGGACGAACCTTCAACAGGAATGGACCCACAATCAAAAAGATTTCTCTGGTATGTACACACAGCATGCACAGTAGAACAAGTTATTTATATCTTATGTTCCATTCTTATGTAATATCTCCCTGGAGGGGAGAACTTTTAGGACACTATATATAAGCCATAACATTTGTGTTTTGTTTTAAGAAACAAATGGGAAAGGGGGATTTGAAGGATTATTTGATCATATTGCAGTGTAATATTATTGAACTGAGGAATTCAAATTAGCAGTTACTTTATAGACAATGACACAGAGTTTGATTTTTGATCACTTTTGTTTCTAGGGACACTATTAGTTCCAGTTTCAGTGGAACAGAACGTGGTGCTATTTTAACGACACATTATATGGAAGAAGCAGACGCCTTATGTACAAGAGTTGCGATCATGGTCAATGGAAAGCTTGAGTAAGTATAATTTAATCTAGGTCACCTACATTCATTTGATAAAGAAGTCTACTGTGTGTGGGGTTGTATAGCCAGTCAAGGTCGTTAAAAACTAACATCATCAACTATTGCATACGATAACATCATTCTGTCAAAGTGTCAATTTTCATTTTCATTATGTTCCAATGTTATGAATTATATTGTTTTTAGCTCACCTGGCCCAAAGGGCCAAGTGAGCTTTTCTCATCACTTGGCGTCCGGCGTCCGGCGTCATTAACTTTTACAAAAATCTTCTCCTCTGAAACTAACAGGCCAAACTAAACCAAACTTGACCACAATCATCATTGGGGTATCTAGTTTTAAAAATGTGTGGCTTGACCCGGCCAACCAACCAAGATGGCTGCCATGGCTAAAAATAGAACTTAGGGGTAAAATGCAGTTTTTGGCTTATAACTCAAAAACCAAAGCATTTAGAGCAAATCTGACTGGGGTTAAATTGTTTGTCTGGTCAAGATCTATCTGCCCTGAAATTTTCAGATGAATTGGATAACCCGTTGTTGGGTTGCTACCCCTGAATTGGTAATTTTAAGGAAATTTTGCTGTTTTTGGTTATTATCTTGAATATTATTATAGATAGAGATAAACTGTAAACAGCAATAATGTTCAGCAAAGTAAGATCTACAAAAAAGTCAAGATAACCAAAATGGTCAGTTGACCCCTTTAGGAGTTATTGTCCTTTATAGTCAATTTTTAACAATTTTCATAAAATTTGTAAATTTTAACTAACATTTTCGACTGAAACTTTTAGGCCAAGTTCAATATAGATAGAGATAATTGTAAGCAGCAAGAATGTTCAGTAAAGTAAGATGTACAAACACATCACCATCACCAAAACACAATTTTGTCATGAATTCAAATGCGTCCTTTGTTTAATATTCACATAGACCAAGGTGAGCGACACAGGCTCTTTGGAGCCTCTAGTTAGGGTTTCCATTAGCATATTCTGAACTTTGTCATAGTTTTATCTGGGATGCCTATTTTGTATACACAACTCCTTCTAAATTCCTTAATGTGGATTCATTATTGCTTGTGGGTTACCAAATTTTGTGGATTTAGTAGATATACAAGTTAAACTGTTCTATTAAAGCTTTGATGGAGAGTTGTCTCATTGGCACTCAATCCACATCTCCTTATATCTATTGTATGTAGTCTTTATCAAAACCATAAAATTGAAAATCTAGCAGTTTCTCTAGTATTTTATCAGTTCATCTAGATTTATTAGACTTAAATCATGAATAATAAAGCAATATTTTAAACTTTGTTATGCTTTCACATTATCTCATAAATTTTTTTCCCATTGTTTTGTGGAAATTAAAAAAAACACCTAACATGTATTTAATCTGTTTATGTTCACTGATTTGCGGTTGAATGAACTGTACACTTATTTATATTTCATTAGTATTTTTAAAATATGTTGTTACAAAAAATAAATTTTTGAATGTGTTAACAGATGTATTGGTGCAACTCAGCATTTAAAGAACAAATATAGTAGTGGATATTTATTAGAAGTCAAACTTAAAATAGAGGACATCACTGACGAGGAACAAGCTCACAGATTAGAGGAGTTACAAAACTATGTTGTGTCTCTATTTCCCAATGCTGTAACATTAGAGAAATTTGGAACTTATGCCCAGTTCAAAGTACCAAAGGAGGACGTTCCATCATTAGCTAATGTCTTTGCCTCACTTGAAGAAGGTAAACATACATGAATTTGTTTGGAGTTTGAAGCCAGTTTATACTATAATCTTTTTAATTTATGTCTTAAAGTTTTCTTCATATATTGTCTTTTATCCTTTTAAAAAATAATTAATAGGGTATAATTCTTATATGATTTGCATATTAGGGAATACGTTGATAGATTGGTCAAGAGGACTTTTTGGCAGTTGATCTTGACGTGGTTATTTCGATAGATGACGTTAACCAAACTTCTTTTTCGTAATCAATGTAAACAAGATGGCGGCGATAATAACAACTTTGTTAACAAAATTTATTTTCACTGCAAGTTAATCATTAAGTAAGATAATACACAAAATCATTTGTTTGAATGATATATATTCATGCGCCAGGCCTATTCAATAACATAAATATACAATTTTCATTTATCTTCCCTATCTTCAATTTTAAAGAATTATAAGGATTAAGCACCTTTTTAAAGGAATTTATTGGTGTATAAACTGGACCAAGTCACTCACAATCATAAATTTTAAAAATCCTAGAACAAAATATTAATCCTATAATATTTTTTTTCCAACGCAATATATACTCTTATATTTGATATGTAAAATTGATTTTATGCTTTTTCTTAAATAATCAGACATCATCAGGCTTTTTCAACATTAGGTCCGAGACCACAATTGTCGTCCCTTGATTTTCGTTGTTCACGAATATAGTCCCTAGTGTTAACAGTGGGTTACTTGCCATTAATTTTTATACCCCTTCCAAATTTATTTCTCCATGTTTAATGCCTCAAATTGTAAGTAGGGGGGTGAAATTGCACTGTAAAAAAATTTGGGTCCAGAATTTTAAAGGAAAGTAGTGATTTGGTCCAGGTGAAAAAGGTTGAAAAATAGCACCTCGGAAGCTGTCAAAAGATTTCAAGACGCCCTAAAGATAAAATTGTCCATATTTTAAGTTAGAGACGATGAAGTTTTCTATAATTTTGATATAATTTGTCACAAAAGTAGTACAACACACTGTAAAAGTTTCATTGAGAAAGCGCAGGTGGGATTTTTTAAATTTTCATTTATGTTCTAAAAGAAATGCACTACGAATTAATTGTGTTCTCGGACCTAAGAGGTGAAGTCTGTAAATATAGAATCTGTACTTTGGCAACTTCCCTAAATGATTTGGTGGTGTCAATTTGTCAAATAGCATAAAGCTAAAGGATTTAAACTTTTATTCTATAAAATTTATGCAAAAATGACCAATTTTGGCATTTTATGGTCAAAATAGGCATGTTAAGGCTTTTTCAATATTGATGCATATTTGGCATCCTGACTTTCTATCTGACAGGTTTTCATGTGTCAATTCTTGTGTTTCTATGCCTTTATCTAGTTCTGTTACTTGTTTATGAACTCAGAATCTACAGAAAAGAAGATTATCTCAGACAATATGTGCAAAATGTGTTGTATAAATGACCCTTGTCTAACGCCCTGTTTGGATGAAGTCAAAAGTGGGGTTCTTGGTACATAAAATTTGAAGTCCACAATAAAGACCTCACTAAATTTGTACCAAAAGCACTTTACAATGTCTATTGTACCTGTTCCATTTCACATAATATCTTTCTTTTTTTCTGTAGGATAGCAAGTGGTAAAAATATAAGCCTGTTGAGACTAAAACTGCATTCAAGTTTTTCACTAAAAAGCCAAAAATCTTTGTATCAGACCATACTGTCTGCAAGAAAAGTTAATTGCAAGAGCCTTTTTGTGCTCAGATTTGTTGTATCATGTCACATGAGCATAGAAATGATAAAAAAGACACATTTTTTTTATTTCTTATAGCCTCAATAAGCATTTTCAATGTAAATATTGTGGCACGGCCTGAATTGACCCTTATTTTTTTCCAGTCTTACTTGGCTAAAGACCCTTTTAAACTAATATGATATGTTATTTGTAACTTTTCTTTCCATTTAAAGTACATTCAATACATATGTAAGGATTATTTATAACCAAAAGGCTTCACACATTTAAAATTGCTGGAAAATATTACATCTTCATGTAAGGCCCCCTTTCATTGAAAAACCTCAATTTTTAGGCCTAGGCTGATATAAATTTGACTTTTGAATAATTATGCTAAGTCTGATAAATCAAATGAGTACTCTATTGATTTTAGTACATAATAAATGATATATTAAGGCATTTAAAAGGAAGTTTTTTGCAATATTTTAATTTTTAAAGCCCAACATGTTGATAGTTGAAATTTTTCAATTTTAACGTCAAAATTTAACACGCAAAGATGAGTATAGAATTTAACATATTGTCTATAATATATATCCTATTGTTATGAAACTTTGCAAGCAGTGTTATAATTTATTAAGCTTTGGTCATATCAAGTTTTTTTAAGATTTGTCAACTCTTTCTATCCTATTAGGTCCGAGACCACAATTGTCATCCCTTGATTTTCGTTGTTCACGAATATAGGCCCTAGTGTTAACAGTGGGTTACTTGCCATTAATTTTTATACCCCTTCCAAATTTATTTCTCCATGTTTAATGCCTCAAATTGTAAGTAGGGGGTGAAATTGCACTGTAAAAAAATTTGGGTCCAGAATTTTAAAGGAAAGTAGTGATTTGGTCCAGGTGAAAAAGGTTGAAAAATAGCACCTCGGAAGCTGTCAAAAGATTTCAAGACGCCCTAAAGATAAAATTGTCCATATTTTAAGTTAGAGACGATGAAGTTTTCTATAATTTTGATATAATTTGTCACAAAAGTAGTACAACACACTGTAAAAGTTTCATTGAGAAAGCGCAGGTGGGATTTTTTAAATTTTCATTTATGTTCTAAAAGAAATGCACTACGAATTAATTGTGTTCTCGGACCATTACAGTTAGCGGAATTTTAAATTAAATTAGGGGATATCTTAGAAATCAGTAATAGCAAACAAATAGCAATAAAGTGCATCTGTCACAGGAAGAGCATGTAAAATGTTTGTGGACATTGAATAAAATTGAGAATGGAAATGGGGAATGTGTCAAAGAGACAACAACCCGACCAAATAAAAAAACAACAGCAGAAGGTCACCAACAGGTCTTCAATGTAGCGAGAAATTCCCGCACCCGGAGGCGTCCTTCAGCTGGCCCCTTCACAAATATTTACTAGTTCAGTGATAATGAACGCCATACTAATTTCCAAATTGTACACAAGAAACTAAAATTAAAATAATACAAGACTAACAAAGGCCAGAGGCTCCTGACTTGGGACAGGCGCAAAAAAGACTTTCTGTTTTTATGTCTTTTCAATTTGATATTTTATAATGATTTAGTGAAAACAAAAGGTATGCACCACAGAACTTATAAATTATTTGATATTTTGAAGATGATTATGCTGTTTTCTTTTTATTGATGACCATTTATATTACAGGTAAGCGTCACCATGGAATGGAAGAGTACAGCTTCAGTCAGTCCACATTGGAACAGGTAAATACCTATATATCTTATATATCAGTTTACATGTATCATACAGTGCCCTTCAGTTTGTCTTAGATATATTCTTCCTTTATAAAAGACATTGAAAGTTGAAGGATAGAACCTTGGACCTCCAAATTTTAAATGCCTGTTTTAGACAGAATTCATTCAATTGTTCTGGGAAATGTATTTGTTTTTATAAAGGAGGGAGGAAATAACCAGTATTAAGGAGTCCCAATAGTACACAATTTCAGCAAAAATTTAACACTTTTTTTTCATCACAAATTTTATTTATTACACTATTAGCTGTTACTTTACAATATGGTACAAAAATCAACCAAACGTAAGATTTGTTTTCGCCTCAGATGACTTTTAAATATTTATATCATTGAAAAAGCTCCAAATTATCTCCCTTTGGTGCAAAAATGCCAATTTTTTGGCATGAGAATCAGAATATCATTTTTAACTCATCTGACCGACTGTGCGAGGGATATATAGCCAGTCAAGGTGGTTAAACACTTCCATCTGTTGTAACTCATATGTGACCTATATTTTTTACTATTTTTTAATAAACTGCCCTTAAACCAAATCCTGTAAACCAACTTTTTTTTTGCGAATACTATGTTTCGCGTTTTACCCTTTCTTGACCACTTCGCGGCTATTAAATTTCGCGATTATCTGATTAACTTCATGAAGTTCATTAAGGAAAGATCAAAGATTGACATATTCGCGAAAATAAATCGCTCGTGAAAATAAGTTTGTTTATAGTAATTGTAATATTTAACTGATGTCTGTAATTTAGCTTTTTTTTATTTCGATATTACCTCTTTTTCTCCTATTGATTCAACAGAAAAAAATATTTTATTATATTGTATTTTAGACTTATAGACTTTTTTTTCTTTTAGGTGTTTATTGAATTTGCTAAAAGGCAGTTGGATGAGCATGCTGGTGACCATGAAGAGGATGATCAGATAGATAAGATAAGAACACCTTCCCTTGTTATTTGACAATAGACTGGTGCTGTAGTGTTTACACTTTGTTATGGCATTAACTTGTTGCCATTTGTTTGGCATTTGCTTGTTGCCATTTGTTTGTTACCATTTGTTATGGCATTAACTTGTTGCCATTTGTTATGGCATTTTAAAACTTGTTGCCATTTGTTTGCTCTGTGTGGTGATTTAATATAAAAACAAAAGATACAATTCAGTGATCAAATAAATATTGTAATATTCCAAAATATGTAGAATTGTTTTAGATGGTACTTTTCAGGTAACATGTATGAGTGTGTATATTTCTCTATTTTAAGAACTTATTGTGATACTATTTGTTAAATGAGACAGGAGCCAGTGTGTAATTTGCTTACCTGCCAGCTTTTCAAAATGCCAATGGGGTGTTTTTACGGTCAAGATGGCTCTTATAGTCCTACAAATCCTTTAATGGGGCCTTCAAGTACATTTAAAAGTTTTTTTTTTTGGTTTCTTCATACTTTTACAAGCCCATAGTCATCATAAATTTAACGTTTCGTCTAGTATTGTGGACAAAATTGCTCTTTTCAAAATTTCCATGGGGGAAATCCCCTTGCAAATAGTGACAGTTGGCAGGTATGAATGTGATGTGTTTGTCTCTTTGTTTGTCTGTTCATCCATTTGTTCTGTCCATCCACATGTTGTATTCAAGAAAGAAAAATTGAAGTTACAATTTTTATCTTATATATTTTAATTATTACTTAGCATTTTAATTACTGATTACCAAATTTGTGAACTCTAAAAATTTGTTTCTCTAATGAGCATAATTTGAAGTGTTTTCCATTACTAAACATGGCATTTGTTTTAATAAATGTGTGTGTATGTAGTTTTAACAGGTCTGCATTTGAGAATAGTGTAGGAAAATTAGTACATTGATTCCATTGTTATAATCAAAAGATGATCAAAGGTGTTATAAAATTATAATGGTCAATATGTCAAGACTTTTAACTTAAATTTTTATAGATTTTAAAAACATTTTAAAGTTATTTTTAATGTATTACTTTAATATTTTTAGACAATTATTATGAATCGGTGATATCCCACAGTTTGTAGTTAACTTTAACATAACATTTTAATCTGCCTGACTCAACTGTTAAGCAAGGATCTTACACTGTTTATTTATATACTGTAACTATGCTATTTGGGCAGTCAAATTGCATTGACCGTAAATTCATTTATGATATACAGTCACTGACTGTAAATCTCCTTGTTTTTGATGTTTACAATTTGTTCTGAGGAGTGTACTTGTGATGTCAATAAAATATGCAGGTTCGCTGAAATTTTACATTGTTTGTTCCAAATTAAAAATGATGTTTTTACCCGTAAATATTTCAATTAGAATAGTTATAGGAGTTGCAGTTTATAAAGAATATCAATATTTGACCCCAATAATAAATTTTATTTGTACTCGGCTCATAATGGTAGAAGGGCTCTGCAAAGCCTTGTTTTCTACCGGATTCTAAGCCTTGTACAAATAAAATTTATAGTTTGAGACAATGTATGGTTATTCTATATATTTACTAGGTATTTCTACAGTTATCTACCTTATACCTGTAGGCAGGGGTCGAATTTAAGCTTTATTGTGTACTGGCCAGCCGGACCAGTGGACAAAAATCTACTGGTCTGGCTCTATATCTACTGGTCCTAAAAAAATTACGTTCATTCGACAAAATGATATATATATATAAATAATCCCCCAGTACCGTGTAATTTATTTCGCAGGTATTTTTTTTTATAAATATATTGAGATTGCGGTGCAATCAGTAATTTTAATTGACAATTTTCCACTGGTCCACAGGACCACCACCTGACAAAGTCTACTGGTCCGACCCAAATTTTACTGTTCTCGAACCACCGGACAAGCGCTAATTTCGACTCCTGCCTATAGGTCTCTGACAAGGAATTAGTAAGAACCACACTGTTTATTTTTTACAAATCGCCACAGTTTTTCTACCAAGTTCTGATGGGTTTTTGTTGAAAGATGTTGTTGTTTGATAAATGTAGTGTTTCATTTAATTTGGAAACACATGTTAAAATTATGTCATTGATGCCAAAATTACGGGTCTTAATTTAAATCATGTTCATTTTAAACACTGAGTCATTGTTGTTCTTGCCTTTGGATCCTGATTTCTAGGGTCAAAACACATAGCATGACTTGTCTCTAGATGTGAACTTTTTTTTCTTCCTATGTAAGGGCTTTTCAAATTATTTGTTTAGATGAAGTTTAATTTAATTTTTAATACACTATATAAAAGAGGGACGAAAGATACCAAAGGGACAGTCAAACTCATAAATCTAAAACAAACTGACAACGCCATGGCTAAAAATGAAAAAGACAAACAGAAAAACAATAGTACACATGACACAACATAGAAAACTAAAGAATAAACAACACGAACCCCACCAAAAACTAGGGATGATCTCAGGTGCTCCGGAAGGGTAAGCAGATCCTGCTCCACATGCGGCACCCGTCGTGTTGCTTATGTGATTACAAATCCGGTAAATAGTCTAATTCGGTAGGTCAAATTCATGAAAGGGAAGGGGATTGTAGTTACGACGTGAGGAACATATCCGATATCATTTGTGAAATGGTTATTCCATAACGGTCAACCAACTCGTGATGGCGTCCGTAAAATTTACGAAGGGATGATTTCAACTTCACCATTTGGAACTCTTGATTTAATAGCTTCCTTGTGAGCAGTAACCCTCTATCACGAAAATCATGATAGGAAATGCAAGCACGGGAATATCGTATCAATTGAGAGATATATACCCCGTATGCAGGTGCTGCTGGAATGTTGCTACTTAGAAATGGAAAGTTCACAATTGGAAAGCTGAAATCATCTCTTTTGTCGTAAAGTTTTGTCTTCAACCGACCCTCATTGTCAATTTCTAGATGTAAGTCAAGATATGAAGCTGACTTAACTGTATCTGTAGTATCCTTTATCTCCAATTCGATGGGATAGATGCGTTCCACATAGTCACCAAATTTTGAATTGTTTAGTGAAAGAACGTCATCTATATAGCGGAAAGTAGAGTTAAAGGATATTGCTAACTTCTTATCTTTCTTCCTAAGAAGTTCCTGCATGAAGTCAGCCTCATAATAATAAAGAAACAAGTCAGCAAGTAGAGGGGCACAGTTTGTTCCCATTGGTATGCCGACAGTCTGTTGAAAAACACGTCCTCCGAACGTAACAAATATGTTGTCAATCAAGAAATCAAGCATCTTGATAATATCGGTTTCAGAGAATTTTTTGTTTGAATCAGAGTGATTCTTTACAAAGTAGGATTTATCCCTCCCTAAGACAAGATACTTGTATCTACGTTGGCCATTCTTTTTTATGAAGCAAAGTAATACCAACTCTTTTAATTTGTCTTTAAGTTTGGAATGTGGAATACTTGTGTAAAGAGTAGAGAAGTCAAATGTTTTAATACTGTTACAAGATATAACCATTTGTCTTTCATTACTGGGTACCACAAAGGTACTGTAAAATTTTGACAACAATATAGAAATATAGAACACTAAAATGAAAAGATGATTGCTATATGCCTTCATAGAACAAGAGGCAAAGATTCTCTCGGATTTCAGAATAGCATTAAGGTCTATTCCTTTGTAGAATAGCATTAAGGTCTATTCCTTTGTACTTGGTATAAATTCAATTTCCATGTGTGCGGTCCTTTTGTATGTGTTTCTTGTGTATGGTGCTAGAAGTCTTTTAATTGAACTGATCATCATGTTCATCTGTCTCATTTCCACTATTACCTTTAGGTATATGTATGTTTGACAATTAACTGAACAAACTATATCAATGTGAACTTTAATTGTCAAAGAACACTGTCAATTTTTATTACTTAATCTATTCGTCTGTAGCCATATCTTGTACTTGTATTTATTATTGTTATAGTTATTCTTGAAAACTACACATTTTACATATGTATGTATTTGAGATAAATATTAATATCTGTAAAATTATTTTCGTTTATTTTTTATGCTGCTTATCTATAACTGTTGTTATTACCTTAGCTTCATTTAGTAAAACTTTTAGGAATTTTTGGTCATCAATGCTCTTCAACTTCGTACTCTATTTGGCCTTTAAACATTTTGTGAATCGAGCGTCACTGATGAGTCTTTTGTAGACGAAACTCGTGTATGGTGTTAATATAGAAATTCAATCCTGGTATCTATGATGAGTTTATTTCAACTTTCTTTCACCTAAAAGGTGAATGGTTGAGGGTGCCTTTATAAGTGCCCATCTGTATTTCATAAATACTAAATGTCTGAACTGTTGTATACATTTCAGCATGAATAAAGGATTATGGGCTATATGTTTAAGAGACAGCTATCATACAACACAGTAGATTAATTCTTTGTTCTAGACTTTTATCTTACAAAAATGAAAAAGTCAGTACACAATATTGAATCAACACACAACTTATTCAAAATAAATGGTTCAGGTTGCATTTTGTAAATACAGTTGTTTCACAAACCATACCTATTTTTGGAAGATATTAAATATTACAAAATATTTAGTTTTTGGGGAAAGACGGCTTCAAGCCGTCAATTCCCTAATGGGGTTGGCCAGAGTATCATTCCCTCACGTCAATCATTTTGTTTTGATAGTTTGGAAACCCCCTCAAAATGTCATACTGAAATTGATTACAAGGAGAACAGATTGACTTTAAATACATTTTTTACACATTTCCCTTCTGTTTCTCGTGAAATTATCGTATATTGAGCTTTCCCTTACACTATATACGTTTCTTTTACAGTCCGGAAAAATCAGTATTACGAAATATTCTAAATATATCTAACCTAGTGACGTCATTGTTGGAATGCCACACAGGGATATCCTTTATTCATTCTTTCGCGGTAAACAATGTCAATGGGGATACATGGGATTGGGGAGAGAAACGACAGTTTTCATTGTTTCTGTAAAGTTATGTTTTTAGAATCTTTCTCCAATTAAGGAGCGCCTCAATTGATGAGTAATTCTACACTAAAATCAAAGTAAATGTATCTGAACACTAAAAATGTCACATTAAGTATATATATGATATATAGTCATCAATTAAAAATAAATTTGCGCATCAACATAATTATTGTAGTGGTCATTATTTTTTTCATTTTTTTTTTTAAATATTGCTTTTTGTAGTTTAAAGCTATTTATTCATGAATTTAACAGATATATCAAAATGTGGGATCTGGAAACAAACTTCACAAAGCTTATATCAATCATATTTGATTTTATAAGTACATTTATCCCTGTGATGAGAGTTGTAACTGGGAACTTTATCAATAGAAAATTAAAACTGAATAGATTTTTCAGTCCTCACTTTCTTGAGAATACTGTCACAAAAAATTGAGAATGGGGTTAGCCTGCCGTTCAGTTGTACATAATTTCTAAAAATTCTAAAATATATTGTAGTTGTTGTTAAATTCAATTGAATTTTAGATAATTAACTCCCAACTTTAGTCAAATGTTTTGATTTAGAAGGTGCAGATTTCATTGGTCCAAATTGTCTCTATGATGAATTCTTGACTAAGGAAATGAAATAACAATAAACAACAATTAGTTTCATTATTTTTAGCCTTTCTATATGTTCTAGCTGTTCTTTTGCTCATTCTTTGTATGTAGACTATCAAAAGATACCACCCTAAAAATTGAAACAATGGCCGTCTTTTCCCTCAGAGCTCTTCAGCTCTTTGATTGATACCCACCGGTTCCCAGATTTGATCTCTATGTTTTATCTCATAGTGGCACAACTTTTGAATTCTACCAGTATAAGTACACATGTACAGCCGTCAAATTGTATTCTAAGAAATGGTACGGTTTGTACTGAATTTACAAGTTGAACCTTTTGAAGGTTGAGGTAAGAAATGTTGGAAATATGCCACACAGCTCTTTGTTTTGACTTTTAAACAGAATGAGAAGAAAGATACCAGAGGGACAGTCAAACTCATAAATCGAAAATAAACTGCCATGGCTGAAAATGAAAATGAAAAACAGAAAAACAATAGTATACATGACACAACATAGAAAAATAAAGAAAAACACACCCCACCAAAAACCAGGGGTAATCTCAGGTGCTCCGGAAGGGTAAACAGATCCTGCTTCACATGTGGCATCCGTCGTGTTGCTTATGGGATAACAAATCCGGTAAATAGTCTAATTCGGTACAATTGTCGATTCTTGCCAGGGATATAACACACTATTTTCCGCAGTCGACGCGATCACTCTTTCACGAGGCGGTTAAATATAATACAGCTAACTTTAATGTTCTTTTTAAACTTTTTAAGTACCCTCTAACGTAAAATGGTTATTCAAACTTTATTTGACCAAAAAGATTTTTAAACTCAACTGAAACTTAATCGGTGTTTTATTTTATGCGACTGTTATATAATTGAGAGGTTTAGCTAGCTATAAAACTTTTACATTTGTTTTAATTCACCATTTTCTACATAAGAAAATGCCTGTACCAAGTCAGCAACATGACGGTTGTAATCTATTCGTTCGATGTGTTTTAGCTTTTTATTTTGCCATTTAATTATCGTTTTAAATTTCCCTCGGAGTTCGGTATTTTTGTTTTTTTTACTTTTTCGTACGTGAAATAGGCAACTTCCTTCATTTCCTTCTGTTTTTTTTCTTCAAATAAAATTAAAACTGGAATTCAGAGTTGTCCGAACCGTTTATTTCCATGTGTTAAAAACAATTATTAGGTCAAGAATTATTCGAACAATGTCCCTAATACAGAAAAATAAGTAAACAGTTTTGCACTTTTCTGGTACTGATCTAAACAAAACTATTTTAATCCCAATGTGTTGGTCTTTAGTCAGGAACGTTCCCAGTGATTGTCTAATGTGTCTTAATATGTTTTTCGTGTTTCGACAGAAGGGTGTTGATGTTTAAATTTTAAATACAGATTTTTTTAAAGGGTAATGTATGGCTGTTGACGTCCGTAACCATATCTACTGTTGTGTAAAACAGTTAATTTGATCCCATACGACAGGGCACACTTTTATATTCAAAGCAAGACTAGTCTTTCCTCAAACGATCATAAACAACATATTTAATTCGGCATAAAGTCGTTATTTTACATCAGATAAATTTGTTATAACACACGATGTATTTTAATTTAAGTACACGCATGTGAACCGGCTTGAATCGACATAAAAAAAGATAAAACACAATTTATAACGATACAATTTTGATGTTTCATTACAAATACATTATCTGTTATCTTAAAAAAATCTCATATCGTAAAATCAGCTATAAAGTGCCCTGACATGACAAAATACAAATCGATCAACGAAAAGACGTGCAGGCACATACAAATTGTTGTTGAGTTAATTATGAGTGCAAAAGCACTCACTTACTAACCTGGGACAGATGTGTACAGCACAACATATAAAGACTGGGTGATTCAATTTGTGAGGTCTTGACTCCTGAGATAGACATGACACACAGAAATTTTATAAAAAAGACCTTAAGAACCGATTAAAGAATACTTGCAGTAATTACATGCAGTCAGGATTCTACTTCGTCAGAATTGTCTCCCCATTACGCCAGTTCATTTTCTCAATCGTAGAAATGGAAGCCATTGTAGGGATGACGCGCTTTCAATTTTGCTCTGTGAAACGGATAAGTTTATCCACATTGCATAGTTACGATCCTTATATGTCAGTTGTATTTTTAAAGACAAATGTATCAACTAGCTAAGAGCATCAGTTAATGATATTGTCTGCATTGATTCAACGTAAAACTATTATATAATCGGTTGTCAGGTGTTATTTTCGAAAATTCATAAACATTTAAAAAAAATCTAATAAAAAAATTCGTGGAAGGGCAGTCTAGATTATTTCGTGTATAAAGACTATACACCCTAGTTTTCACAGACAAAAAATAAAATTTTTCAAAATTATGCATTTTCATCATCCAATTTGAAAGACTGTCGTCAAGTACTTTCAGTAAAACAAATAGCTATTCGAACACACCTTCTCTGTTTTTGTGACTTATTAGATAGGTATTTCACTTGACCCAAATATTTCATCTTTTAGAACTGTTATTTTTTTTGTGTTATTAAGTCAATCTGTAGCTTTGAAATATAAAAATCATAGAATCTGAAGCGAGACGATGTATAAAATATTCTTACTATGTACGATATCAAGACAAAATATTTAACTCCAACACGCCCTAACATAAAAACTTATAAAAATATTAACTTTTAAAAATTTTGTCACTATAGTAAACAATACAGTTCACTTTAATCGCCTTCTCTAACAAAGAGCTTCGATTCTTTTGTTCTATTTCAACCGGGTTTCCGACTGCATGTAGTACATGGATATGGCTATTTTTTTAAGGATCTTTTTTGTTTATTTAACTATTCAACTGTTTAGGTTCTTATAATTCTTGGCCTTTAAATATTTGGTTTTGAGCGTTCCAGATAAAAGTAAATCCAGAAAAACGCTTGCGACTAATGACATTTATAACGTGTTGCTTTTAGTTTTTATTATAAACCCAATTACAACTATTAAAATAAATGTTCAGACTAAAGTATCAAATTTTTAAAAATCGTATTACAGTGTCATGTTGATAACCTTTACCCCGTTAACAAATAGTTTTAATAAAAGGACCGGCAATAATTCAACATAGTCCGTATCATTGACAACATCCCTATAAAGTAAGGTTGAGATATCCCTTTTGTGGTAAGTTGGTAGGAGCACAAACTAACAGCCAAACCAAATGTTTGTATTTAAGAAAGAATAACCCATGGATAAGGTAACGTATTTTCTGTTCCGAATTTGAACTTTACCCTTACACCCTTATTCAGTCAACCTGATGCATACTTTACAGGTTAAGAAATATCATACGTGTGTCTATTGTGATAAAATAATCATTACATGGTATGATTAAAGGATAAATTGTTATGATCAAGAGGTAAGGTATTGTATATTTGGTATCGAAATATGATTTTCATTTCCTTGATCATGTATTGACAATATTGTGTTATGATTTGAAGTTATAAAATATATTGTAACGTTTTCGCTAACCGGTGAGAGAACCTTTCTAACCAACCAAACCAACCAACAGACCAGACAGACAGACACCAACAACAAACCAAAAGAAATAAACAGGAAATATGAATGCTCAGAATTACTACTGCTATCGCTACTGCATATCACACAAATATAGTTTCTAGGTCGGCAAACGGTCTCCTTTTTATGAGTGTATGAGTGTGTGTAAAACGGATAGTATTTTTATATACATGTATTGTAATAAAGTATCAGATCAGTCTTTAGTTTGATGTTCTGAATGTAAACACAAAGTCGCTTCAAATGTATAACAAGTTTTATTCACCAGACATAATATTAATAACAACAGGAACAAGAATGGACAGATATAAATCTCTTAAAGCAGCGATCAATAATTAACAATATTTCGTATAACGTGACGGTACCCAAATTGCACCTATTTTGACAGTTTTTTCATCTACGTTTTTTTTATGATAAAGACAAAAATGTCCATTCTGTGTTTATTTTGTAGCCGTATCCTTCTTTATTATCAAGATACACCAATTTGATTTTTATTCCATATGGAATCATAGAAAAATTGGTCTAAACTGACCTCCAAACCATTAATGATTCTGAAATGAGGAGTACCCAAATTGCATCCATGCTTAAATTCACATCGTCAAAAGTCTAATAACAGAGCTTTTGTTTAATTCTTGAAATATTTTGAACAATTGGATATTAGTCCATGCTTATTCTTCATTTTTTTTTAAATGGATACTTGCAACATATTGTGTTTGCTCATTTTAAAACGATGACGTTTTGATGACGTCGCATCGCGACGTTTCAGTACATTTTGCTTTTTCAGTAAATACTTCATCTGTTGATAAATACTGTGAACGTTTTGTGCATATCTAAATAGTTTTACCTATGTTGAAAGATGTGCTTAGTATTAAATCATAAAAATACAAATTGTTTAGTCTCTATGAAATCTTGTAAGATTTTCGCTGCTAGTTTTGCTAAATAGGTGCAATTTGGGTACTCGGTGCAATTTGGGTACCGTTACGTTAGTTTAGACAAACAGAGAATTCTTTAAAACAGCTACACCAAAATCAGCATTCACGAAACACAGATACTATCAGCAACTCTCCATATAAATACATGTAAAATACTACACAAATAAATAAGTCACCATTTTCCCAACACTCTATATATGATAAAGATATATCAACAGCAATCCTGACTATTTAAAACAAACGGACACTTGCCGACTTTACGCACCTTTCTCCTATTTAAAGTTAAAATTCATTATCAAACTTTATTCTCAAAACTATTAAATTTCTGCCTCCGTTAAAAACTGGAAACTGGAACAATTAGATGAACTGCATAAATAATTATTTTGCATAAATATTGCAATATTCTGGAACTTAAAAGATATTAAAACTTCTGCTTTAGAAAGACAACTGTACCTTGAAATTTATGAGAAAGTAAATAAAGCTGCTAGCCGGCGGCAGGGACAAGCTGGAACTGACGTAAAATACTATAAATCTCACGCTAGTGTTGTTATTCCGCGTGAGAAATATTCCAAATATGGGGTGAAATCAATGACCTAATAAGGAGACTTCCTTATAAGGTACATATTTTTGCACTTAACGTCTGATCAAATGACGTCGATACAGCCCAATAACTACGAAAAGGTGCGCAACGTCGGTGCAAAAATAGTTCATAAGAACTTATTACAATAATCGAAATAAAGCTCTCTTCTGAATAAACTTTACATAAAATACTCTAACATGTATCCCTAATGTGAAAATCATACAAAAATATAACTACAACATGTTCAGGACAGTCTACAAATTATACGATTTCTAGGCTCACTATATTTATAATAATACTCGTGACTTCCGGTAACAGAGAAAGTGAAAGTAACGTACAATTAATCAAAAGCTGCCGGTAAGAAAACAGACGTTTTCTATCGTTCTGGAACATACAATATTAAAACGATTAAACAATATATAGGTAATAATGAAACAGAATACACACATTTACTGCTTTAATAAAATAGTACAAAGTACGGTTGGCAGAAATATAGAGAAAACTATGTAGACAAAATCAATAAAAATCTAGGCACTGCTATCTGTCAAAAACGTCACATTACCCCCTCCTTTCAAAAAGAGGTCGCCCCGACCGCGGGTTATACACAACCAAATACGGTAACTGTCGCTACCTGATTTCACATATATAATTGGTTCCAAGTTAAATATACATATAGTAGCTAACATTATGACAATATCCATAGATAATAAAACAACACTATTTGAGCTTTAAAGTTGTAATGGTGTCCAATATAAATTATACCAACACATTCACCCGTAATCATTTTAACAACCCATATACATGTAAACTACAATTTTCTTCTTATTCCCTCCCCTGTTTTAAATTTAGTTTTACAATTCCGAACAATAATCTCAAGACGACACACGAAAAGTGTTTTGGATTATTTATACCATGTATACCGTAACGGAGTAAAGTTAATTCAATTTTGTTAATCATTACAAGCAACAATAAAAGTATATGTTGTAAATTTAATAGATTCACTAGCAGGTCTAGCCTTTTTTTCTACTATAATAACAAAATTGTTTTAATACTAGAGCCTGTGATTTAGTGATTGTCGTTTGTTGCGGTATAGCAAATCTGTTTGAAGTTCATCGATTTGTATATAAACGAGGTTATTGGCTTTCTTGTTTGAAATGTTTCATATTTATCATGTCAATGACTTTTATACCCGACAATGCAGTATAGGCTTTGTTCGAGGCAGTACGGTTACCTGTATTTACTAATTCCTATGTCATTTGGTCTCTGGTGGAGAGTTATCTCATTGGCAATTAAACAATATCATCTGATTTTTATTATGTATAGTAATTGTGACATTCTTTTCTTATTAATTTATTTCATATACAAAGTTTTATCATTTCATTCTTTTTAATAACGTGTATACAGTGATTTTATAGAATAATGTTCCTGTCTTGTCTGCCATTTCGTTATTCCAATGTGGGAGTTATTTGTCTTTATTTCAAAAATATTGCCATACGGTTTTATTGTCGATATCTGACAATTTTATTTCTTTTTAATTCATTCTTATTGACTTTTCGTTATTATAAACTTGGGATTTTTGTTTTTAAGGGAATCAATACAAACTCTTAGTATTGGTTTGTTATAGTATTGGTTTGTTTTAGTATTGGTTTGTTTTAGTAGTGGTTATTTGCGACGGTCATCAAGTTCTGTTTTAATTGTAACTGTCGCGGCATCTTTTTGTCATCGACTTGAACGTTTTTATCAATTATTTCATTGATATAAGTGTTATCAAATCGAAGAGTTTTGACTAACCGATTATTTGGATAATCGTTCGACCGATTAACTGGTTAACCGGCAGTTTAAGTTTAAGTTTGAAAACTTTATCTATGTAACCCTACATATGTTCGTTTTTATAATAGGAGAAATTGGTGGTTGTCCTTGGGCATTATAAGGCTTGTTTTTGAGGTTCAAGGCAAAGTTTAACTTTTAATAATCTAATACTGTCGTATCCACTACGGCGTTTGTAATAACTTCAGATTGAAAAGACAAACAAATTTCTTGATCACGTCAAATTGAAAATGTCTGAAACTGATGATTCTTTCATTTTCCTTAATAAAAAAATATGTGGAGTGTTTCAATTTGAAAGGATGAAACGTGTTGCATTTCACAATTTCTAAGTACTAGTATATAACTATATGATAAAGCCTTGCACGAAAAAGGTTAAACATTCAGATTTAGGTCTACCCAATTTTAAATAAAAAAATTAATTAATGAAGGAAATCATAAAATTTAATTGGATTACTTATTTAAAGTTACTGTTTAAAAAAAACATGTATGCTAAAAATGTAAACTTTGATATTGCCCCGAGGTGATAGACAAGTTGTCTAAGTTCTAACGAAGTCTTCTAAACAAAGTTTGGAGACTTGTTGTTTTGGTCAGTTCTTGTTATTTTTATTTTTTTTCCGCCACTTTAAAAATGAACTTGTCTGCATTGGTTCTCCTAAACGGCTTGTCACATTTACATAGGATTTTATAATATGTTAGACTAACATTTAGGGGAGCCATCAATCTAACTGTTGTGCATTGTGGTCTGTAAAAGGTATTTTGAGGGGCACAAAGAGGGGAAGGGTTTACTATAGAAACCTATGGGATTTATTTAAAAAAAAAATCAAATGACTATTATTTGAAAACTGTAAGTGATAAACACATCCAGTCTTCAGAAATGATGACAGGACAATAAAACAAATCAAATGAAACAAAGGGTAAGTCCCTGGGGGTAATCCCACCACCTTCAATTTGAGAATGTGCTATTATCTTGTAAACGGCCAAGATCCCACCCCTAAACCATATATATTCTTGTAAATTAAACAAATCAAATGAAATAAAAGGGAAATCTCTGGGGGTCACCTCACCCCCTCTAGTTTGAGAACTTGTTAACGGTAGAGATCCCGAGCCCTAAACCATATATATTCTTGCATGGGACAATAAAAAAAAATCAAACCAAATATAGGGGAGTCTATGGGGGTCACCCACCCCCTCTTGTTTGAGAACTTGTAATCGGTCGAGATCCCAACCCCTTAACCATATATATTCTTGCATGGGACAATAAAAGATATCAAATGAATGATAAGGGAAGTCCCTGGGGGTCACCCCAACCCCTCTTATTAACGAACTTGTAAACGATGGAGATCCCCACCCCTAAATCATATATATTCTTGCATGGGACACTAAAATAAATCAAACGAAATAAAGGGAAAGTCACTTGGGTTGCCTCTAGATCCCCACCTCTAAACCATATATATTATTGTATGGGAAAATATCATAGATCAACTGAAGGAAAAGGGAAGTCCATAGGGGTCACCCCACCCCAGCTTGTTTGCGGAAGTTGTAAACGGTCGAGATCCCCACCCCTAAACCATCCCTAAATCATATATATTATTGTATGGAGCGATAAAATAAATCAAACCAAATAAAGGGGAATTCTATGGGGTCACCTCAAACCCTTCTGTTTGAAAACTTGTAATCAGTAAAGATCCCCACCTCTAAATTCTCTAAATCTTATATATTCTAGTATGGGATAATAAAACAAATCTAATAAAATATCGGACCATGGGAATGGCTAATTATGGGATCTTTGTTAGGGAGATTGTTTCTTTATTATTATGAGGATGACTTCATGCAGGAACTTCTTAGGAAGAAAGATAAGAAGTTAGCAATATCCTTTAACTCTACTTTCCGCTATATAGATGACGTTCTTTCACTAAACAATTCAAAATTTGGTGACTATGTTGATCGCATCTATCCCATCGAATTGGAGATAAAGGATACTACAGATACAGTTAAGTCGGCTTCATATCTTGACTTACATCTAGAAATTGACAATGAGGGTCGGTTGAAGACAAAACTTTACGACAAAAGAGATGATTTCAGCTTTCCAATTGTGAACTTTCCATTTCTAAGTAGCAACATTCCAGCAGCACCTGCATACGGGGTATATATCTCCCAATTGATACGATATTCCCGTGCTTGCATTTCCTATCATGATTTTCTTGATAGAGGGTTACTGCTCACAAGGAAGCTAATAAACCAAGAGTTCCAAATGGTGAAGTTGAAATCATCCCTTCGTAAATTTTACGGACGCCATCACGAGTTGGTTGACCGTTATGGAATAACCGTTTCACAAATGATATCAGATATGTTCCTTACGTCGTAACTACAATCCCCTTCCCTTTCATGAATTTGACCTACCAAATTAGACTTTTTACCGGATTTGTAATCACATAAGCAACACGACGGGTGCCGCATGTGGAGCAGGATCTGCTTACCCTTCCGGAGCACCTGAGATCATCCCTAGTTTTTGGTGGGGTTTGTGTTGTTTATTCTTTAGTTTTCTATGTTGTGTCATGTATACTATTGTTTTTCTGTTTGTCTTTTTCATTTTTAGCCATGGCGTTGTCAGTTTGTTTTAGATTTACGAGTTTGACTGTCCCTTTGGTATCTTTGGTCCCTCTTTTCGTAACAGCATCCTTGTTAAATTTCTGATTTTGGATTAACAATAGCAATTAATATACTGGACACTAACTGATTTGTCAAAATAATGAACACGACGATATTTTTTTTAGATAAAACAAAATTATCAAATGATTTTTATACACATAAAGATCAAATCTATTAAAACTGAAAAAGTCCGGTTGACGGCCGGTTAGCGTTTTTTGTATTCGATATTCGGTCCTTCCGACGGTCAATCGGTTATCCGGTTAACCGTTGACAACACTAAATTTAATAAAGATGCGTTTGGTTCAATATACAACTTTCAAGTTCTATGCATTTCCGTCAAAAACTTTAAGTTACCCGTATACACCAGTCGTTAAATTCCGCTGATCTACGATAACTTCATTAAACAAAACCTTTTTTTATACCTGGTTAAAAAACAACATAATTTATTATATTGAAGATGTTAACAAAACTTTAAGGTTCTCTTTAAAAGTCAGATATACTATAAATGATACCTCTATTGCTACCTTTTATATAACAATAGAATTACAATTTTCTGAAAACATTACGGTTTTTTTCCGTATTATATTTTGTCCTTTATAAATCGTTTAATTATTGATCCAAAACAAATCAATTTTGTGAATATACTTTCACACTTTTGGGTATAACATGTTTACTTTTGAAATAATCATAAAATCAGAGAATAACCGAGGTGAAACCTTTTGATATCGGTATAATCCCATTTTATCATATATTGTTTTACGCATTTTTAGATATCTAAACTAAACCTAAGTATATCTAGAATAAAAAAAAACAACTCTTAACTTAATTAATGAAGCATCAATTGGATAGGTATTAAAACGTGGTACAAATATCTGACACTTCTGTATTATGATAGTAAATTTTTGTTTCACTGCTTTGTAAAGCATGTGAAGGTCTACCCTTTTGAGAAATTCATATTTAAATATAAATAGTTGACATTTTCACATCTTCTGTTCAATCTGATTGGTAGTATTCATGCTAGACAATTACACAGTTATAATTGTTTAATTTCATAATATGTTTCGTCTCATTTTTACGTTATCAAATCCTTGGATATGAAATCCTAGTATTATTTTATCAAAAAACAATATCATAATATGTAAAATCTATCATAATATTCGTAAGTTATGATTTTTTAACAGAATTTTAAATAAAACTGCATAAGTAGCATGGAGGAGTATCATATATTTCCCTGCTTTTCTACATCTGTTAACATGGTCATATATATTGCAGCATTTTACGCTTTTATATTTTGATATTATTATATTGATCTTAAATTTTCATATGTATGAATACGTAACCTCTGCAATAATAACTCAATCGCCAAATTTGAAATTTTAGTCTTATACTAGTTGAAATCATTTCATTATTATGTTTTGAAGATTCATAGTTGACACTGTTATTTCTCATGTTTCAGTTATATATTACACTTGAAATATTTCTACGCAGTCTATCTTGAAACAACTTAACTTTTGTCACCAATGAAATTTAAAGAATTGTACCAGATCATGACGCACATAAGTATTCTTTTTAGAAACATGTGTAGGTAATCTTTGTTATAAATGCATAACTTACCTATTTTTTTAAAATTTAAGAAGTATGCAAGCGTTGTTCAGTTTTAAATGTATAACTGTAATGATTATATCAATTAAATCAGAATAGATTCATATGATTCATTTTACATAATTTTAATCAGACTGATCAAGTATATCTGTCGTCCGAAATATTTATAAAGACCTGCATTTTATTTAAATCAAATATTTATACGTATTAGATACTTATATCTAATGTTCCGTTTGTTTAAATGTTGAAAAAAAACTTACATGCTTATTATAAGCATGATTCTCAGTTTTTATTTAAAAAAATTTGATTTGAATGAAAGATTTCATCTTATGTTAACAGAGTTATGATAACTTTTGCACACTATAATTCGTTGTTTTTAATTATCAAAGAAAATCAAACAGATGTAAACGCAGTTCACAGTATTTAAATTTTCATATTTTGTGTTACTAAATTGTCTTTAAAAAAAAATATACATTGATGGGAACTCCCATTAAAGTATTAAAAAAATATTTATATCAGTTCTTTTCATTAATTGGTATATATATATATATATAAAAATCCAAAATGATCCTAAGTTGTCGCTAATACTTAAATTTTAAACACTACCTGTATAAAAATATGATTATTTGAAATCAAGATAATAAATTAAAAATAAAATAAAAGGAGAAACCTATATGACAGGCATTGATAATTAATAAAGAATGATTATTGTGTCCCAGGAATTTCACAAACAAAATAAATGTGTTCTAGTGAACTGATTATGGTGTTCTATCTGTTTATAGATAAAACTAACATTATTTCAAAAGGGTCAATTTAAATATTCATACAATTTTAAGGGTCAAATAATAACTCTCATCACACCCTCGAATTATATCATTGCCAAAGAAGCAAACAAGTTAATAAAGTTATCGTTTGTTACTGTATGAAATTAATTACCAACGAAACATTTATTAGCTCCTTTCCCTGTAAATAGCTTTGATATGCTACTTTAATGTTCATTAAGCTTTTATAGGCATATCATCAAAATTTATTTGGCCTTAACGATCATTTTGTTTCTGGAAAAACTCTAATGTTTTGTTTTGCAATTGTATCATTCATAAAGAAGTTCTCTGAGTATACTAATGTTTCTTATATCCACATACCGTGGGGCTAAGATTTCAATTGTTTAAACAGCACATTTTCGGTAATTGCAAATATACATAATATTTATCTCGTAAATTTCTTTGATTACTATCTTTTTTTTTTCTTTTTCAGTGGTCATGTTTTTAACGCAATTATTTGAAGAAAGACAGTCTGGGACTTTTAATAAATATGGACAACTTATAGCGAGAAATCCTATTTCAGCAATAATGTTTTCAATTATGCTAAATGGGCTCTTGGCTATAAATATTTTGTGGATGAGGTTCAATAATGAGTTGACAGTGTATGCTCCAAGTAATAGCCAGGCGTATAAAGACAGCGCGTTGGTCAGAAATTATTTTCCCGATTATACTGGTACAAATTTCTATGAACAAAGCTTGCTTGACCTTGGCAGGTATGGGAGTGTAATAATAAAATCAAAAAACGATGGAAATGTATTAAACGAAATGTTTCAATCAAATATACAAACAATTATTAAAACGGTAGAAGAAATTTCAATCGCACATGAAGATCAGACGTATTCATATCAAAGCTTATATAAATGTGCACGTCGTTATAATACTTGTGTCGCCAGTCTTTCAGTAATATTTTCTGACTATTTTTGGAAACAGGTTGCATTCGGAAATGTCACCTTTCCGGAATTTGTAACAGAAGATGGTAGGAAAGAACTTTTAGACCAAACACTTGGTGGTGTTTTAACAAATGCAGATGGACTTATAATATGATCTGTTACAGCTTTGAAGATAAATTTCTACCTAAGGCAAGACAGATATTTAAGTAATGTGCTAGCAACAAAGTGGGAACAGAAATTCATAGACATATTGCAGTCTTTTGTGTCCAATGAAGACAATAAAAATATAAGTATTGCATTTGCTAATTCAGACTCTCTTGGCCAAGAACTAGATGCCAATACTGGTGGTGATATTAAATATTTTTCTTTAACGTTTACGTTGATGATTACATACGCCTCTTTCGTGGCAGCTGGTGGTAACTGCGTATCGAATACTGGACATTTAGGTCGTGCAGGAGTGGTTGCTAGTGGTTTGTCGATATTGGGCGCTTTGGGACTTGGTAGTGCTTTACAGGTTGAATTTGTAAACATCGTTGGAGTTATGCCATTTCTCATTATTGGTATGCATACTCATCATAGATTCCAGGATTATAAAATTTGTACGTCAAAACCGCGTTTTGTCATCAATTGACTCATCAATGAAATCGAACCCCCCCCCCCCCCCCCAAAAAAAAAAAAAGCGGGGGGAGTGCTCAAAATTTAACAAAGGTTTTTAATTTATAATAAGTAAAATAACACAAAAACCGAAAAAAAAACAAAAAAACCAAAACTAAAATATTTAAACAAATGACAAATCAAAAGCTAAAGCACAATTAACATTAAACGAATGGAAAACAACTGACATATTCCTGACTTGGTAGAATCATTTTCTCAATTAGAAAGTGGTGAATTAAACACGGTTTTATAGCTTGGTAAATTTCTCAATATCAAATCCTAAACAATCTGTATTAAGATATATATGTGTGAACAGTGTATAATTTGATTTTTTTTTCATACACCTTCCATATTTCTTTCTTTATATTATATGCCAAAAAGAAGTAAGTAGGGGATGAAATTACATGTAAAAACATTTGGGGCATGAATTTTCAGGTAAAGTAATGATTTGGTCAGTTTGGAAAGGTAAAAAATAATGTGTCTGAAGCTGTCAAACTGAATTACAGACCGCCTTAGCTAATACATGTGCTATAATTTTGATATAATTTTTCTGTAAAAACCGTTGTTAAAAAGCGCAGGTGCTTTTGTTTATTTGCGTTTTTTGACGAAATTACTGTGTTCTAAGGCCAGTTGATTCGTATTGGACAAAATGGTTATGTTGTTTCAGAAAAAATAAAATGAAAAAAAATTAACTCAAATTATTTCTTGTTCATAATCAACCAAAATTCTTATGGGACTGCTGCAAACCTTTTTAAGGTGGAATCGGTACTGTTACTTATCGTTTTAATCCATTTAGGTATTGGAGTGGATGATATGTTTATTCTGATGTCATTGCATCTACACCTCTAGACAAATCAGCTGAGGAACGTGTTGGAAGAACTGTACAATCAAGTGGAGTAGCTATCACAATAACATCACTGACAAATGTAACAGCGTTTGCTGCGGGGAAGTTTTCAACATTTCAAAGCGTCCGAAATTTCTGTTTTTACACTGGTAATTTGCACTTTATTTTTGGAATAGTTTAATTTATGCAATACACCATCGAAATAAAAATGTTGGCAACATTTTGACCAGGCTCAAGCTAGCAGCCACTCGCTAGCAGCCACCACGCTAGCAGCCAGTTGTCGGATATGTCTATGAACCCAAAAATTGCATAAGATTCAAACGTACTCAAAAATGATTTTATTGATATATAACCAATATATTATCCGTGTTTAATATATAATTAAGCAATCGGAGAACTATTCGATGATTTAAAAATATCTAGTCCTGTTCATTAATTTTTAAGACAATAGTAATCGATGTCAATATACCAAACAGCGTACTCCCCGCTTTTAATTTTAATAGTCAACTGTTTTGAGTGTACATAGAATCCAAAATATGTATTACAATTATTGAAATGCTTACAAAATTGCTTGTAACAGGGAATTGAAATTGAAATCATAAATTAATTTTGTGATATTGTCAAATAGCTTTCCATATTCTCGGCATCAAATAGTTCCTGAAAAGTTATTATTGTTCTGCATGACAAGAAAAGAAAGTTGCACTCGTGCATTAATATTTTTTTAATGAGAAAAATCTGTTTTAAGGAAACATTCTATTTCTGAAGCAAAAGTTATCGCTTACTTTTGATTCGACGAAAGGTTTATTTTTTGTACACAAAGTATGGTGGGCAAAGAAATTAATTATAATTTTAACAAGTGTGGACACAGACGAGTGTGGATATTATGTTTGGATGTTTGACAGTATCTTATGACAAAAGGAGTTCTATGTTTTCCTATATGGTGTTATTAACTGTGTTGCACGGTGACAACCGATCTGAGCCTTAGGAGTATTATTTATTTAATTTTTTTTTTTTATGTTCAAAACAGGAATGGAGGAAACAGTAATTACATTAGTTACCAAATGATTATGATATAATATGTTCTACATCTTTGATTTAGGATACATTTTGTAGCTAGGAGAGCAACACATAATAGGTTCATTTTTTCACGTGTTTTTTTTCTAAATGGGAGATGATATCAAGAAATGAGAACATGATATAAGGAGCCTGTAACTCAGTGATTGTCGTTTATTCATGTGTTACATAATTATTATTTTTTTGTTTATTTTTTTTAACATAAATAAGGCCATTAGTTTTCTCATTTGAATTGTTTTTTATTGTCATTTCGGGGCCTTTTATAGCTGATTATGCGGTATTGGCTTTGCTCATTGTTTATGGCCGTACAGTGACCTGTAGTTGTTAATTTCTGTGTCGATTTGGTCTCTTGTGGAGAATTGTCTCATTGGCAATCATACCACATCTTTTTTATATGTATTTGCTTACTATTGGTATGGTTCTCGTTATATTACTTTGTGGTGAATCGTCAGTATCATTAGTGAATTGTTTTGTTAAAATGTCGAATTGTTCCTCAGATTAGAATACATTTATTGGTTTTTAGTAATGGCAATGCCTGACATGATGCGTGGGGCTAAATGAGCTAGGAAGTAAAACTCTGTGCTGATTTATATCGATTCTTTGATTATATCAAAGCTGGTCGAAGCAAAGAAAAAAATTGACCAATATGAAAATGATTTCACCAAAAGAACCTTTGTGAGCATGCTTCAGACTCATAACTGCTCCAAAAGTAATCTGATAGAATTTCAAGCATGTCAAGCAGATATTATCAACATCTACTTAATTAGTCTTAATATGTATAAATATCTAAAAAGTTATAGTATTCAAAAGGTATTGCAAAATAATTCCTTTTCATTTTTGTTTTGTTATATGGATACAAATATAAGTGATACATGTACCAATACAATATTTGTTGTGGTATGAAAGTGTAGTAATTAACATTTACTGTAACAATGTTAATTCACACAAATTAAGAAATAAACAAATGAATGGAAAAGATGCTCCACAGGGCGCAGCTTTATACGACCGCAGAGGTCGAACCCTGAACGGTTGGGGCTAGTATGGACATAACATTCAAGCTGGATACAGCTCTGAATTTGGATTGTGATTAAATAGTTGACATAGCTTAGGATTCTGACACAGAATAAATGAGGTCTAATGAACTTAAAATATTTTTTTTCTTCTGAGAAATTCACCAAGCTGTTGAATAATAATCCTTTCAAAAAAAATATACTTGAAGTAATTTTCTTTAAAATTTTAATTTCTGAAATGAGAAAAATTAACCCCACACCTCCCCTTTCCCTTATTCCAACCAGATGCTCCACAGGGCGCATATACGACCGCAGAGGTAGAACCCTGAACAGTTGGGGCAGGTTTGGACACAACATTTAAGCTTGCTACAGCTCTGAATTTGGATTGTGATTAAATAGTTGACACAACATAGGTTTCTGACACAGAATGAATGCGGTCTAAGAACTTCAACTTAAAAACCTAAAAATTTTAAATTGGACATTTACCTATTATGGTCCAATATCCAAAATCTAAATACATGGTTAGATTCAGCATATCATAGAACCCCAAGAATTCAATTTTTGATGAAATCAAATAATGTTCAATTTTAGACCCTTTAGACCTCAATGTGGACCAATTTGATAACCGGTCCCAAATATTAAAAATCTAAATACACGGTTAGATTCAGCATATCAAAGAACCCCAAGAATTCAATTTTTGTTAAAATCAAACTAAGTTTAATTTTGGACCCTTCGGACCTTAATGTAGACCAATTTGAAAACGGGACCAAAAATTAAGAATCTCAATACACGGTTAGATTCGGTATATCAAAGAACCCCAATAGTTCAATTTTTGATGAAATCAAACAAAGTTTAATTTGGACCCTTTTGGCCCCTAATTCGATGGGACCAAAACTCCCAAAATCAGCCCAAACCTTTTTTTTGTGGTCATTGACCTTGAGTTAAAATTTTATAGATTTCTATTAACTTATACTAAAGTTATTGTGCAAAAACCAAGAAAAATGCTTATTTTGGGACCTGTTTTTGGCCCCTTATTCCTAAACTGTTGGGACTTAAACTCCCAAAATCAATCCCAACCTTCCTTTTGTGGTCATATACCTTATGTTAAAATTTCATAGAATTCTGTTTTCTTGTACTAAAGTTATTGTGCGAAAACCAAGAAAAATGCTTATTTGGACCCTTTTTGGTCCCTAATTCCTAAACTGTCGGGACCAAAACACCCAAAATCAATCCCAACCTGCCTTTTAAGGTCATAACCTTGTGTTTAACTTTCATAGATTTCTATTTACTTTTACTAAAGTTAGAGTGCGAAAACCAAATGTCTACGGACGACGATGATGAAGACAATGACACCAACGTGATACCATTATACTACCAAAACATTTTCAATTTTTGTGGTCGTATAAAAAATCTAAATACATGTTGAGATTCAGCATATCAAAGAACCCCAAGAATTCAATTTTTGTTAAAATCAAGCTAAGTTTAATTTTGGACCCTTTGGACCTTAATGTGGACCAATTAGAAAACAGGACCAAAAATTAGGAATCTGAATACACGGTTAGATTTGGCATATTAAAGAACCCCAATAATTCGTTTTTGGATGAAATCAAACAAAGTTTAATTTTGGACCCTTTTGGCCCCTAATTCCTTTGGACCAAAACTCAATACATCATAAAATATTAAAATATAAAAAGTCATACAGTCATGGTGATGATGCCCCCGCTAGCATATAACGTTATCAAGAACTGTAAAAGTGAAGCTGCCAAAAATTGAACTTCAAAGTTTAGAGGTTATAAGCATTATATACACATTTCACTAAATTTAGTTGAGACAAACTTAAGAAACTAAATAATTCTTCAATTTTTCCATTTGTAAAAGGGCATAACCCTAGAATGATATTCAAAGTGCTTGTAATCACTGAATGGTTATTAAAGACTGCTTTAATTTATCAGTTGGTAGTAAAGTGAATTTTGCATTGTATATTGTATATAGCATTAATTTAAGTTGATTCAACTACTTTTCTGGACAGAGAAAGATAACTCCAATTTTCAAAGGAGATTTCATAAAGCATATTGGTTTTAGGTAATTCAACAACCATTCTGGACACAGAAAGATAACTCCAATTTATGGCCTTGAATCTACAAAAATGCTTGTTTTTGGCCCTTAATTTCTAGACTGTTTGCCCCATTCCCCTTAAAATATACCCCAACCTTCTACTTATGATATTAAACATTATGGTACAATTTCAGAACAATTGAAATACTTATACACAACTTTTTGTACTGACAATAGATTAATGCTTGTTTTGGGCACCTTTGGAACCCTTATTCCTAAACCTAAGGGACTATATTAACCCCCATAATCAATCCCAAGCTTCCTTTTGTGGTTATAAACATTGTGTTATAATTTCATTGATTTCTTTTTACTCATACTAAAGTTATTATCTGGAAACCATCCGTCTTCGGACGATGACGACAGGATACCTATTTACGACCGCAAAAATTTCTGCGCTTGTATAAAAATTTCAAACATGTACAATGAAATATAGTTTTAGAAATTGATAAGCCTAGATAGGCCTTATAATTTTTTTTTTTAAATAATTGAAGGACCATTTACACTCAGGACCGAGTCATCAGTAGGCAGTACAAATGTATTAAAACAATCTAGCATCATATTGCTAGTAGCGGGAGTAGCATTCCAGTCAGGTAAATATTTTTTTTTTTATACAATATGTTTGGTTCAAATCAAAATAGAATGCTTTTATCTCCCTAAAACTTACATTGTTGCATTTTTGCGCCTGTCCCAAGTCAGGAGCCTCTGGCCTTTGTTAGTCTTGTATTATTTTAATTTTAGTTTCTTGTGTACAATTTGGAAATTAGTATGGCGTTCATTATCACTGAACTAGTATATATTTGTTTAGGGGCCAGCTGAAGGACGCCTCCGGGTGCGGGAATTTCTCGCTACATTGAAGACCTGTTGGTGACCTTCTGCTGTTGTTTTTTTATTTGGTCGGGTTGTTGTCTCTTTGACACATTCCCCATTTCCATTCTCAATTTTATTGTACATAGAGGTGATACTACTTTGACAAATCCTTGTACATAAGGAACAGCACTTCATTACAATTGTGACATACAAACTAGTTTAAGAACGCAGTTTTCATTGGATAAACAAAAAGACAAACGAATGTTTACTTACGCGTATATAATGATTTCATACGCGTATGGTAACGCGTATATTTATGCAATTAACGCGTATGTAAACGCGTATATGTATGGAATTAACGCGTATATTAACGCGTTTATGATAAATAAATTGGATTTAGGTATAAACGTGTTTATTTTAACAATAAACGCGTATAAAACCACAATATACGCGTTAAAAACCACAATATACGCGTTAAAAACCACAATATGTATAGATTATTACATGGCATTTTTCATATCAGACCCTTTATCGGCCCAAGGTTATGATATCAGCCCAAGAGCCGCAGGCTCGAGGGCTTATATCATGAACGAGGGCCGATAAAGGGTCTGATATGAAAAATGACATGTAATTATCTTTTTATCATATACTTCAGCAGAAGAAATACAGACAAGAACTTTTAAAATTTAATTTTGTTTGTCATTGCACTTTCAGATTTATAACATTTACAGACAACCAAAAATAAATCTTAACTTTTAATTGTTTTTATTGATATTACAAGCATTTTATTTATCTTGTCACAACAATTATCATGTTCTTCAATAATATTGTCACCTTATCTATGTCTTTCGTAACATGTTTAACTTAATTCATTTTTGCTCCTCAACCATTTTGTGAAAATTCTTATCACTTGCCGTTTTCAAACAAATTTCCGGAAACGCACGACGTTGCATGTGATAAACGTCACGGAAATTAACGGAAAGGCATGTGATAACATTCCGGAAGCAGTTAATAAAGGCACCTTTATCAGCCCGCTATGGAAATTCTTAGGAATCTGTTTAATAAACCTAGTAATTCTTTTATAGCTTTTGATATTTTAAAATGTTATTAAACTGTAAAATTTTAGTAATATTTTATACAAGTATATGATAAACGCGTATAAAAATCATAAACGCGTATATAATCACGCAAATGACATGAACGGCCACTCATAGTTGTCTGTCAAATCTTTATTTCACAAAGAATGAATTGCATAACAATGAACTGAGCTCAAAGCAAAGTACTTTAATAATACACTTAGACAAAGAGCTAAATCCAGTGATATACTTTATACTACAGGTCATTCGTGAACATCAATCCACCAAAACCATATCTCAATAACATGCCATACTACATGGTTGGATTCAGAAGTCCTGAAAAAGACATGATTTTTTTTATCATATTTTAAGTATATATGCACAGGTTAAAACTTTCTTGTGGTATAATCATTCAGTATCTAGCAACTATCAATTTGATTCATGCACATATTGATATAGGTTGAGTGGCCCTCTATTGGAAATAAGAACACACACACCTCCACCTAGTTTTAGTCAACTGACAAAACATTCTTAACTATAAAATGTTATCTAAAACCTTAGGCGGATCCAGTAGGGGGGCCTGCCCCCCCCCCCTTTTCGTTGGAAAAATTTGGTTGATTATATAGGGAATCACTGAAGCCTGACTGGAGCAGTGATATATGTACACATAATTATATACATGTAAGACTAAAATTATAAAGTACATATATAAGACTAAAACTGACATTCAGTCTTTACTACATTTTCATTCCCAAAGTCATTTTCAAATCTGTCACTTCATGAAAAAATAAGATTCCATATCTACAACCAATGAAAATGAAATATCCCTCTAATAGTCAAGCATTTAAATCACAGTTTTCTAAAATGTTAGCTAGGTCACTGTGGAACCTTAGAACTAAAAGATTGGAAACAATATATCTTAAATATTTCAAATGCATGTACATATAATAATATAAATTCTCCAAAATTCACTATACTTTTCCCTTTTTTATCTTCTGTTTGAGACTGTATATTGACCTCTAGATGTCTTTCAATTACATTTAGTTTGGTGTGGGTTGATGTTTGATTGTTGTAACAACCAGATGCTCGGCAGGGCACAGCTTTATACGACCGCAGAGGTTGAACCCTGAACAGTTGGGGCAGGTATGGGCACTACATTCAAGCTTAGGTTTTGAAATAAGGGGGAAAATGTATCCTTTTCAATTTATGAAAAGGGGAGGGAGGATACATTTTCATAGAATAAAAGTTTTCTGAAAGATGATACCATTTATTTTCAATAAATAATAAATATTGAAGTCTATCTCATGCATCTAGAAACAGGCTCAACATTATTTCTATACATGTATAAACATATTCCAAAATGTGGACAAACCTTCATTGAATATTCTACTTCAATTTGTGGAGGAGATCAAATTAAAAAGTTGCAATAATTAAATACTCCAATGGCAGTCTTTCCTGCTAAAATCCCATGTGTAGAAAGTGATATACCATTTTTGAGTCTATATATTGTCCTTTATATTAAGGTCATTTTGATACAGTAATATATAAAGGAAATGTAAACTATGATCTGGAAATTTAGTTCTTTTTCGCAAAATAAACCCAATTAAACTGAACTTTAACCCTTTCCTCCATAACGACGGCTTTTGACGCCTGTGAAGTGCCTCAGTTGAAACGTCTTACCTAAGACAAATGAAAATCAGACTTAATAAAAATTTTATCTAATATATAAACGATATTCATGAGAAGATCTGACTGGAATTTCAGTGATGAAATATTTGTTTTACCAATGCGTTTTAATACTTTAAACCTGATGATTTTTTTTATTGAAAAAATCCTATGCGAATTAAGTATGTAAAAAAAAATTTCCATGGAGAAAAGAGTTAAATGCAAAAGACCCCTAAATGGCTAACAGATATTGCTATAAAGAATAGTCCATGATTATACATGATATTAAAGAATTCATGAAATTTACACCAATTCTGTCAGTTGAATGGAATAGAATGAAATAAGTTATACAGACATAAAGGTTTTTTTCCAATAGTTGTGGTGTAAATTAAATCAGTTATATGTTATGGTTGACATATTTATGTATATACATGAATGTAGATCATTGGCTTTTCAACGCATTGATATTTTACAATATCAATTATCTGTTTATTTTTCTATTTTTGGTATTTTTCAAATTCCTAAAAAAGTTATAATACAACATGAGCGCAAGTTTGATAGGGTTTCCTCACACATTTAGACGTGGCTGCAAAAATTTTGGTTGACATATGTGTCCTCTTCTCATCGGTTATTGTTCTATTAAGAAAGCATTCTGGCGTCACAATTTCATTTGAAAAGGCATGCAGAGTACAAATTCAAATGACATTCGATAACATATGATCTGACCATATACATGTACATGTATGAGGGTAGTAATGGGGGTACCTTCTTGACATATTCTAGCCAAATGAAGATTAAACGGTAATTTTTTTACCTGATGATAAAATGTACACTTTTTTCAGTCGATAAAAAAATCAGCTGAATTTGACAAATCCCGTTATTTGTAATTTTAATAAAATAAATTAAAAAAAATTATAAGCCGAACAACACCCTGGATTTTTTCTCAAGTAGACCTTAGCTATTCAGCTTCACATTGCACCAAGTGGCGAAAAAAGTATTGCCGTAGAACATTATTTATTTACATTTCCGTAAGGGTGGGGTAGGCTGTCTGACCCCAACTTTGGACAAAATTTATAAAAATTCTAAGCCGAACAACACCCTGGATTTTTTCTCAAGTAGACCTTAGCTATTCAGCTTCACATTGCACCAAGTGGCGAAAAAAGTATTGCCGTAGAACATTATTTATTCACATTTCCGTGAGGGTGGGGTAGGGTGTCCGAAACCAAATTTGGAAAGAATTTAAAAAAAAATCTAAGCCGAACAACACCCTGGATTTTTTCTCATGTAGACCTTAGCTATTCAGCTTCACATTGCACCAAGTGGCGAAAAAAGTATTGCCGTAGAACATTTTTTATTCACATTTCCGTGAGGGTGGGGTAGGGTATCCGACCCCAAATTTGAAAAAAAATTAAAAAAAATTCTAAGCCGAACAACACCCTGGATTTTTTCTCAAGTAGACCTTAGCTATTCAGCTTCACATTGCACCAAGTGGCGAAAAAAGTATTGCCGTAGAACATTTTTTATTCACATTTCCGTGAGGGTGGGGTAGGGTATCCGACCCCAAATTTGGACCAAATTAAAAAAAAATCTAAGCCGAACAACACCCTGGATTTTTTCTCAAGTAGACCTTAGCTATTCAGCTTCACATTGCACCTAGTGGCGAAAAAAGTCTTGCCGTAGAACATTATTTATTTACATTTCCGTAAGGGTGGGGTAGGCTGTCCGACCCCAACTTTCGACAAAATTTATAAAAATTCTAAGCCAAACAACACCCTGGATTTTTTCTCAAGTAGACCTTAGCTATTCAGCTTCACATTGCACCAAGTGGCGAAAAAAGTATTGCCGTAGAACATTATTTATTCACATTTCCGTGAGGGTGGGGTAGGGTGTCCGAAACCAAATTTGGAAAGAATTTAAAAAAAATCTAAGCCGAACAACACCCTGGATTTTTTCTCATGTAGACCTTAGCTATTCAGCTTCACATTGCACCAAGTGGCGAAAAAAGTATTGCCGTAGAACATTTTTTATTCACATTTCCGTGAGGGTGGGGTAGGGTATCCGACCCCAAATTTGGACCAAATTAAAAAAAAAATCTAAGCCGAACAACACCCTGGATTTTTTCTCAAGTAGACCTTAGCTATTCAGCTTCACATTGCACCTAGTGGCGAAAGAAGTTTTGCCGTAGAACAATTTTTATTTACATTTCCGTAAGGGTGCGGTAGGGTGTCCGACCCCAACTTTGGAAAAAATTAAAAAAAATTCTAAGCAGAACAACACCCTGGATTTTTTCTCAAGTAGACCTTAGCTATTCAGCTTCACATTGCTACAAATGGCGAAAAAAGTATTGCCGTAGAACATTTTTTATTCACATTTCCGTGAGGGTGGGGTAGGGTATCCGACCCTAACTTTGGACCAAATTAAAAAAAATCTAAGCCGAACAACATCCTGGATTTTTTCTCGAGTAGGCCTTAGCTATTCAGCTTCACATTGCACCAGGTGGCGAAAAAAGTATTGCCGTAGAACATTTTTTATTCATATTTCCGTGAGGGTGGGGTAGGGTGTCCGACCCCAACTTTGGACAAAAATTTGAAAAAAATCTAAGCCGAACAACATCCTGGATGTTTTCTCGAGTAGGCCTTAGCTATTCAGCTTCACATTGCACCTAGTGGCGAAAAAAAGTATTGCCGTAGAACATTTTTTATTTACATTTCCGTAAGGGTGGGTTAGGGTGTCCGACCCCAACTTTGGACAAAATTTGAAAAAATTCTAAGCCGAACAACACCCTGGATTTTTTCTCAAGTAGACTTTAGCTATTCAGCTTCACATTGCACCTAGTGGCGAAAAAAGTATTGCCGTAGAACATTTTTTATTCACATTTCCGTGAGGGTGGGGTAGGGTATCCGACCCCAAATTTGAAAAAATTAAAAAAAAATTCTAAGCCGAACAACACCCTGGATTTTTTCTCAAGTAGACCTTAGCTATTCAGCTTCACATTGCACCAAGTGGCGAAAAAAGTATTGCCGTAGAACATTTTTTATTCACATTTCCGTGAGGGTGGGGTAGGGTATCCGACCCCAAATTTGGACCAAATTAAAAAAAAAATCTAAGCCGAACAACACCCTGGATTTTTTCTCAAGTAGACCTTAGCTATTCAGCTTCACATTGCACCTAGTGGCGAAAAAAGTTTGCCGTAGAACAATTATTTATTTACATTTCCGTAAGGGTGGGGTGGGCTGTCCGACCCCAACTTTCGACAAAATTTATAAAAATTCTAAGCCAAACAACACCCTGGATTTTTTCTCAAGTAGACCTTAGCTATTCAGCTTCACATTGCACCAAGTAGCGAAAAAAGTATTGCCGTAGAACATTATTTATTCACATTTCCGTGAGGGTGGGGTAGGGTGTCCGAAACCAAATTTGGAAAGAATTTAAAAAAAAATCTAAGCCGAACAACACCCTGGATTTTTTCTCATGTAGACCTTAGCTATTCAGCTTCACATTGCACCAAGTGGCGAAAAAAGTATTGCCGTAGAACATTTTTTATTCACATTTCCGTGAGGGTGGGGTAGGGTATCCGACCCCAAATTTGGACCAAAATAAAAAAAAATCTAAGCCGAACAACACCCTGGATTTTTTCTCAAGTAGACCCAAGCTATTCAGCTTCACATTGCACCTAGTGGCGAAAAAAAGTATTGTCGTAGAACATTTTTTATTTACATTTCCGTAAGGTTGGGGTAGGCTGTCCGACCCCAACTTGGGACAAAATTTGAAAAAATTCTAAGCCGAACAACACCCTGGATTTTTTCTCAAGTAGACCTTAGCTATTCAGCTTCACATTGCACCAAGTGGCGAAAAAAATATTGCCGTAGAACATTTTTTATTCACATTTCCGTGACGGTGGGGTAGGGTATCCGACCCCAAATTTGGACCAAATTAAAAAAAAATATAAGCCGAACAACACCCTGGATTTTTTCTCAAGTAGACCTTAGCTATTCAGGTTCACATTGCACCTAGTGGCGAAAACAGTATTGCCGTAGAACATTTTTTATTCACATTTCCGTGAGGGTGTGGTAGGGTATCCGACCCCAAATTTGGACCAAATTAAAAAAAAAAATATAAGCCGAACAACACCCTGGATTTTTTCTCAAGTAGACCTTAGCTATTCAGCTTCACATTGCACCTAGTGGCGAAAGAAGTTTTGCCGTAGAACAATTTTTATTTACATTTCCGTAAGGGTGCGGTAGGGTGTCCGACCCCAACTTTGGAAAAAATTAAAAAAAATTCTAAGCAGAACAACACCCTGGATTTTTTCTCAAGTAGACCTTAGCTATTCAGCTTCACATTGCTACAAATGGCGAAAAAAGTATTGCCGTAGAACATTTTTTATTCACATTTCCGTGAGGGTGGGGTAGGGTGTCCGACCCCAACTTTGGACAAAATTAAAAAAAATTCTAAGCCGAAAAACACCCTGGAATTTTTCTCAAGTAGACCTTAGCTATTCAGCTTCACATTGCACCAAGTGGCGAAAAAAGTATTGCCGTAGAACATTTTTTATTCACATTTCCGTGAGGGTGGGGTAGGGTATCCGACCCCAAATTTGGACCAAATTAAAAGAAAATCTAAGCCGAACAACACCCTGGATTTTTTCTCAAGTAGACCTTAGCTATTCAGCTTCACATTGCACCTAGTGGCGAAAAAAGTTTTTCCGTAGAACAATTTTTATTTACATTTCCGTAAGGGTGGGGTAGGGTGTCCAACCCCAACTTTGGAAAAAATTGGAAAAAATTCTAAGCAGAACAACACCCTGGATTTTTTCTCAAGTAGACCTTAGCTATTCAGCTTCACATTGCACCAAGTGGCGAAAAAAGTATTGCCGTAGATCATTTTTTATTCACATTTCCGTGAGGGTGGGGTAGGGTATCCGACCCCAACTTTGGACCAAATTAAAAAAAAATCTAAGCCGAACAACATCCTGGATTTTTTCTCAAGTAGACCTTAGCTATTCAGCTTCACATTGCACCTAGTGGCGAAAAAAGTGTTGCCGTAGAACATTTTTTATTCACATTTCCGTGAGGGTGGGGTAGGGTGTCCGACCCCAACTTTTGAAAAAAATTAAAAAAAATTCTAAACAGAACAACACCCTGGATTTTTTCTCAAGTAGACCTTAGCTATTCAGCTTCACATTGCACCAAGTGGCGAAAAAAGTATTGCCGTAGAACATTTTTTATTCACATTTCCGTGAGGGTGGGGTAGGGTATCCGACCCCAACTTTGGACCAAATTAAAAAAAAATCTAAGCCGAACAACACCCTGGATTTTTTCTCAAGTAGACCTTAGCTATTCAGCTTCACATTGCACCAAGTGGCGAAAAAAGTGTTGCCGTAGAACATTTTTTATTTACATTTCTGTGAGGGTGGGGTAGGGTGTCCGACCCCAACTTTTGAAAAAATTTAAATTTTTAAATTTGGTCCAAAGTTCAGGTCGGACACCCTTCCCCACCATCACGGAAATGTGAATAAAAAATGTTCTACGGCAATACTTTTTTCGCAACTTGGTGCAATGTGAAGCTGAATAGCTAAGGTCTACTTGAGAAAAAATCCAGGGTGTTGTTCGGCTTAGAATTTTTTTTAATTTATATTATTAAAATTATAAATAATTTCCTTGCCCACCATACTTTGTGTACAAAAAATAAACCTTTCGTCGAATCAAAATTAAGCGATAACTTTTGCTTCAGAAATAGAATGTTTCGTTTAAACAGATTTTTCTCATTTAAAAAATATTAATGCACGAGTGCAACTTTCTTTTCTTGTCATGCAGAACAATAATAACTTTTCAGGAACTATTTGACAGGATGCCGAGAAAATGGAAAGCTATTTGACAATATCACAAAATTAATTTATGATTTCAATTTCAATTCCCTGTTACAAGCAATTTTGTAAGCATTTCAATAATTTTAATACATATTTTGGATTCTATGTACACTCAAAACAGTTGACTATTAAAATTAAAAGCGGGGAGTACGCTGTTTGGTATATTGACATCGATTACTATTGTCTTAAAAATTAATGAACAGGACTAGATATTTTTAAATCATCGAATAGTTCTCCGATTGCTTAATTATATAATAAACACGGATAATATATTGGCTATATCAATAAAATCATTTTGAGTACGTTTGAATCTTATGCAATTTTTGGGTTCATAGACATATCCGAAAACTGGCTGCTAGCGTAGTGGCTGCTAGCTTGAGCCTGGTCGTACTCAACCCCAACATACTATTCTGCCTAATTCGAAATGTCTAGTTTTCACTATTTCTCCTAAATGATGGGCGCTGGGACAATCGAATAGTTCTGAATTATTTATCTGAAACGCTATAAAGCTTTAATATAGAGAATTTTTTAAACATAAATAAACTTGTTCGATAATTCGATGCAGGTTTAAATAGGTTACAACGTTAACTGTCTGCCTCTGGTCTTATTTGATACATAAACCTTTTAATGACACTAACTGTTCATTTTATTTTGTTTTGTTTCGTTCCGCTTTACTTTCGTTTTGCAGTTAACAGATATCCCTCTTTTCACGCCTTTTCTAATTTTGATAACTTCATTAAAAAATCAAACTTTCAAAAAGCAAAATAATCAAAACTGCCCGTCAATATAAAAAGAAAATATGGTACGATTGCCAATGAGATAAATCTCCACAAGAAACCAACATGACACAGAAATTAACAAATATAGGTCACCGTACGGCCTTCGACAATGAGCAAAGCCCATACCGCATATATATGTAGTCAGCTATAAAGGCACCAAAATGACAATGTAAAACATTTCAAACGAGAAAACAAACGGTCTTATTCATATAAAAATAAATGAACGAAAAACAAATATGAAACACATAAACAAAAGACAACCACTGAATTACATATTCCTGACTTGGGACAGGCACATTCATACATAATGTGGCGGGGTTAAACATGTTAGCGGGATCCCAACCCTCCCCTAAGCTTAGACAGTGGTATAACAGTACACTATAAGAACGAACTATAAAAATCAGTTGAAAAAGGCTTACCTCATCAGATGGACAAACATACAAGTAGACGTGTCCGGGTACTTGTACATCCCAACAACAAAAAGACACAAGGAACAGATCTGAGAGTACTCGCAGTTAACTGACAGCTAGTTCAAAGCCACTAACAACTAAAATAGAAATCATCCATCTAAGACTAAATTTAAGTTAAGTTTAGTTCTTTTTAAGTTTGATGAAATATCTATACTACCAAATTTAAAAACGATACTTAGAATTCTAAAATTTTAGTTAATTGGTGAAAGTTTCAAAATTTCAATACTATTTTTAAAATTTGGAATTGGAAATTTTGGAACTTTGATTAAAATTCCAAAAATCTAAAGTTTGAAAACTTTTTAAAAATTCAAATGATAAGTGTTGCACGGACCGTTCATTTTAAAAACAAAGAATGTATAAGAAAACTTGGATTTCAATTCTCTCCGGCATTTTTAATCTAACATTTGGTTAGGTCCCTCATGTTTTAATCGTTGTATGTTTCTACGAGAGTCATCTACATGTACCCTTGAACATCAACCATGAAATAATTAAGCAAAAACTATGGACTCAATTTAATGTCAAATGAACAAAATAATCAAATAGAATAACTCAAAGCAATAAATGATACTAATCTAAATTAAAGTTAGAAGATGAAATATATATTTGCAAATGATACAACTCTCAGTCAGAGATCCAATTACGTAGCAGGTTTGCAACTATACATTATTGCATTGCGACTATGTTGTATAACATTGTGATTTTGTGATACAGAAATCTCATTAAAAGCTTTAGCATCAATCTCACTCCCTTTAAACCATTTAAACAAAACAATCTCTATAGTTCCTTTGAGCTTTTGAAAGCGTAAACAAATCTGCGCTTACATTTTGCTATTGCAACCCAATGACGTTGTAGAATCTGTAAAAGTAAGCCCACGACATATTGACCGGCATGTCAGTGTAAGATGACCTCGATGGCCGTAGGTACATCAAGTTCTTTCTGATACCTATGATAAGATCGGTCTTGGAATTCTTTTAGTCTCAATTTTACTGAGCGTTCTGTTGTGTTTATGATTACTTTACGTGGGCTAGATGTAAAGCAGAAGGCAATTAAATTCTCACAAAACATGATCACTTCCTTGCCCCCATTTGCGTCTGCCCAGTGTGAGCTAGAACCTTTGGTTTTGTTAACATCGGTCACTTACTTCTTTTAAACTAAATTTTACTGTGCGTATTGCTGTGAGTTTTGTTATTCCACATGGTCTAGATGTACATGGGAGGGGGTGAATTCTCACAAAACATGTTTAACCCCGCCGCAATCTTCCGCCGGTCCAAAAGCACTTTGTTAGTTTTGTATGTATTTTTTTTTTTAATTCTGATTCACTTATATGTTTCAGAATTAAGTATGACGTCCATTTTCGCATAGCTAATATACATTTGTGGGCCAACTTAACATGTTAAGCCGCCTCCGGTTGCACAATTTTCTCTTTCGTTTTCTTATATGCCTGAAGGTAAAAGAACATTCTAATGCCACATATTAAAATAAATGTCATTTAATAAATATGTTGGCTTAAAAATGGCATAGATGAAAAAGTCCGCGAAAAATTATCGTTACAAACTAATTGCAATACAATACAGTAAAAGAACATTCTAATGCAATTAGTTTGTAACGATAATTTTCATTGGACGTTGATAAATATTTTGAGGGGTTAGATTCCACGTTCTACCAGTCCGTAACTAAGAAAGCCACCATTTTGAATTCTGGGATATGTAATTTCTCAAAATATAAACAAGATAATCACATTTTGAGCCTCAAAATCTTCTTTTAGTCTATATTGAAACCATTCTGAAGCGTACGAAAAGTAAAAATATGTTTAGTATTCATGTTTGACACCCAGAGTAAACACATGACGTCACATTGTTTAGATGCTAAAGGCAATGCAACAGTTTCGCGGACTTTTTCATCTATGCCATTTTTAAGCCAACATATTTATTAAATGACATTTATTTTAATATGTGGCATTAGAATGTTCTTTTACTGTATTGTATTTTAAGCTTGGCCTTCGTAAAACGTAGATTTTACTGTCGCAAATTGAGTTTACCTAGGACGCGGAGCGGAGATTTTATCAAAGAACATTTATTTTAAGTTTATGTTTATATGATTAATGACGTCACTAGACGTTTGCAATAGATGGCTTAGATTTAGACGTTATTGAATTTCATTGCTTGTTTATATAGGGTATATATGGATGCTTATGCATACGTTTTCTTGAAGGACGGTCACAATAATTGATATCAGATAACTTAAAAATATATATATATATTAATTCAAGTATTGTTTAAAATACTTATTTTGTTTAAAACATAATACACCTACATGCATATAAAAAAACACCGGCCTGAGGTTGAAATGTTTTGTATTTTTTTTTGGAATGTCAAATGGAAATATTAATGGGGTGCTATTTTATGAAGGTAATATACCAATGGATAGACATGTATATAGCAATGTTTTAAAGCTATGGAATGCTTGTCAATTAGACAACTATCCACAAAAGACCAAATCCAATAAAAGATAACAACTATAATAGGCCATCGTACAGCCTTCAACAATGAGCATTTCAAAAATAATTTGCATTTCAACTTCATTGTGATTAAAGTATTGATATAGGTCCTCAATTCTTATTAATAAAGTCGGATGGGTTGTATCCATAAAAAAGATAGTAACACGGCGTCAAATTGCATCGTCAATTCTGGGGTGAATACGCTACTCTTCTTCAATAAAGGTACGAAATCGGTCGAGTGGTACCGAATGCGATATCTGTTACAACTATGTTCTGTGTAAATAAGAAGATGATGTATGAGTGCCAATGAGACATATTTCCATTCAAGTCACAATGCATAAAAAGTTACCAATGATAGGTCGAAGTTCGGTCTTCAAAATGGAGCTTTAAGCTTATCTAATTTAGAACAAGCTATAAAAGTCCCCTAAAATCAGTTGTACAAAATTCAAACAAGAAACCAATGGTTTAAGTGATATAAAATACAAGAAACTAGAAACGCTTATGAAACACACCAACAAACGACCACTACTTAACAACAGGCACTTGGTCAATGTATTTAATAATATGAATGATACAATGTCGATGACATCTATAGAATGATATGAAATGATAGCTGGATAATATATATATTTTACAATGAAATATAATTATAACACGGTTGGGATTTTCGCAAATCAATATATGAAAAGAGGTGGGGGTGAGGGTCATAGCCGGATAGCTGGACATCTGTACACGTAGACTTTACATACATAAATTAAGTCGTATAAGAAAAACAAAATTAGTATGTTTAATTTGATGTATGCCTTTTTGTGCTTCTTCGTTACATTGGTTGTTTTTATAGTGATATTAAAAGATGATAACACATTATTGACTGCTGTATCCCTATTTTTGACATTTTTACTCTTTGAGTATGTTTGTTTTGTTCATTCGTCGTTGGCAATGTAATGGAATTTGATGCGACTGTCATAAAAGTGAGAGGTTTAGCTAGCTATAAAACCAGGTTCAATCCACCATTTTCTACATTAGAAAATGCCTGTACCAAATCAGGAATATGACAGTTGTTATCCATTCGTTTGATGTGTTTAGACTTTTGATTTTGCCTTTTGATTTTTGATTTTCCTTTTTGAATTTTCCTCGGAGTTTAGTATTTTTGTGTTTTTACTTTTTGTATGTTGATACTCCCTCCTGCTCTCCAGTATAAACTAAATAGCTATAATTATAAATGGCAAACAGTTTGATTCACTATTTGGCATATTATTCGAAATGTAAAGCACGTACAGAATATCTACAGTATTTTCAATCGTTGGCGTTACTATTTTAGCTATCAGTCAGCGGGCATCGATCAGTCAGCGATCAGTCAAGTTCGCGACAAACTCACGTCACCAATCCCTCAGACTTTTAGAAACAAATATCTAACTGATACGACGGATCGGACCGATTGACCTATTCGATGATTTTAACTCGACTACCACGTCACAAGATGAACTAATACAAATTATGGAATCTTACTTTCGTTTCATTTAATTGAAATGGCGTCAAGGAAAATATTAAACGCTCAAGTACAAAAGCTAAACACATCTTTTATTAAATAGTCAGCAAAGTTTTAAGAATTTGGATTTGAAAAGAAGAGGAAATGTAGATAAAATTGAATTAAAAAATTAAATTGCCATTAAAATGAAGAAATGATTGCATTCTTGTCAACAAAATACAAAAGTTTATGCATACTTAACCTCCACTTATTTACATTTTATACAAAATTTCTTATCTAAAGGCATTTATAATGACTGATAGCAATTCACGTTGCATTATTTCCAATATGACAATGTATGAGAAGAAGTACATTTTTATTAGCATATGCAAGCAATGCACAAAGAGTACTGTAACAAATGGCGGGTCATAATTTCTATCATAAAAAAGAAATTTTTCCATTCATTTATCAAAGGAAGAATGATTTTGGTAATTTTAAACACCATTTTAGTATATTTTCTCTAATATTCTTTTATCTATAAAACACAACTTATCCTAAACTATAAAAGTACAAAAATCAGATGGCGATCAATCATTTCCATTTAATTTAAGAAACGATTGCATTCTTGTTCAACAAAAAACAAATTTTATGCATATTTATCCTTCACTTACATTCTTTTTATACAAAATTAAAAAAATGTACTTCTCTAAAGGCCTTTATAATGACTGATTGCAATTGACATTTCGTTATTTCCAATATAAGAAGAAGTAACGCGAAAACAAATTTAGTATCTTTTTTTTTAACTTAAATTCAGCATAATCTATGAAGAACAACTATTCCTGATGTACAAAGAGTCCTGAATTTAAACGGCGATTTATAACTTATATCAACATAAAGAATTGATTGCATTCTTGTTCATAATTTGATTGATTTGTACGTTTTCGTTTAATGAATCAGACGCCTAACGATACGAAACATAACAAAATATAAGCTATCATTGTCACTCTTCAAATTATATTTAAAGCGCGCTGTAGATTTTTGAATACATTTAACATACCAAAGATGTATCATCGGCACTACCTTACCTTAGGAAAGCATAACTTACTAAGAAGCAGGCAAGTTTTCAATAGTGTTTTTAAAATCAGGACACACCTTTTTAATTTAGATTTGTTCACTGGAATTATGGATTTAAACAAGAAAACTAACGTCTTTATTTATCAAGTTTATTAACATGATGTGTAAACTAATGAACGACTGTACAGCAAAAGGGTACTCGCAGTTTCTGACCTCTATTACAAAGCCACGAACAACTAATACAACATGTTATGCATCTCGGGCTAAATGCATGTTATATCTGATTATTTAGGTACTATCATGCTGATAGGGAGGGTTGAGATTTCATTTTTGTGCCAGTTCCAATTCAGGAGCCTCTTGTCTTTGTTAGTCTTGTACATCTATGTTTTTTTTTTTTTTTAGTTCATTTATATATTTTCAAGTTGAGTGTGATGTTCATTTTTACTGAACTAGTTCAAAATTTTATCTAGGGGCCACCGCCGAGTGCAGAATTTTATTAGCGGCGTTGAAGACCCATTGGTGACCTACGGCTGTTGTCTGCTTTTTGTTCGGGCTTTTGTCTCTTTGACAAATTTTCCATTTCCATTCTCGATTTTATATCCTTGCTTATTACACTGAGTCTACATAGGCAGCTTTAGGCATCAAATTTGTTTGATTGGCTATATTTTCACATTGCCAGTATACAGAGTAAATTTGATGAACTCCAAGGAAAAATCAAAACAGAAAGTCCCTAATCAAATGGCAAAATCAAATTATAAAACACACCAAACGAATAGACAACAACTATCATACTCCTGACTTGGTACAGGCATTTTCAAATGTAGAAAATGGTGGATTGAAACTTGTTTTATAGTGCTAAACCAATTACTTGACGTATGATAGTCGCATCAGCTTCCATTATATTTCCAACTATGCATGAACAAAACAGACATATGCACTCACACCACATCTTCCGATATCTATATAATTGGTAAAATTGTCAAAATATGGGTACAGCAGTCATCACCGTGCCACAATCTCAATAAGAACAAAAACAAAAAAATATTTTACAAAGAAGCACAAAAAAGCATCTATAAAATTTTACAACCACATTCATTGCATACTTATATATGCATTTTAAATCAACCCATAAAGGATTGAATATTTGAAGTCCTGTGACTGAATGGCAACTTGAAGGTTCAAATCAACTCTAGTGTAGAGTCGCGTGTTTGACGTCAGAATGTAAATGTTAGACATGAAGATATATACAATAATTTTGTCGTTCAAAGTATTTTCAAAACTATAATAGATCAATAACATAATGGCATTATGAAAGAACAATAACATAATTGCGGGATGTTAAAAAGTACAGATCCACGTCATATGTACCAAAGAACCACAAAAAGTCACATGTACAAGACACACCAGCAAAATGAAAAATAATACAAACAACACAGTGACGGAATGTATAAGTACCGATCCACGTCAAATAGATATCACCAAAAACAGACCAAACCGTAAAAGTAATATTAATAATAGAACAAAGACAAAAAAGGAACAATATAACACGTTATTAGATGATACCAGCGTCATTACGCAGAATCTATACACCAAGACCATTATGTATTATTTGTGAAGTTGATACGGAATATATATCTCAAAAAGTTCTTGGTACCTTCTGATGAAATTTTTTAGAAAAAGGACGAGACTTCTTTGACATACCCCTGGTTTATCAACTTTTGGCTCAGACTCTGGTGACGTTTTACGTCGTCTGAGTAGGAGCTGCAAGATCTTGTATATCGAATAATTTATGAAATATATATATATATATATCCCATATGCAGGTGAAGTTGGTATATTGCTACTAAGGTGAGGGAAATTGTTTTGTCTCGTATGTCACAGATCCTGGTACTGAAATGACTGTGTATGTCAAATTCGAGGTATAAGACTAAAAATAAGGCGACGGAAGTCGTGTCTGTGGTTTCTATAATTTCTTGTTCCTGGGGATATATTAATGGAACCCAATCAGAAAAGTTATGATTGTTAATGGAAAGAACATCACCAATATATCTGAAAGTGAAATTAAATAATCTGGCTTCTTTGATCTTCTAGTTTTTGACAAGTGTCTTAAGGAACTCAGATTCATATGAAAAGAAGAAGAGGTCGGCAAGGAGCGGCGCACAGCTCGTTCCCATAGGAATGCCGATAATTTGTTAGAAAAGGTCTGCCATCACATTTAACAAATATGTTGCCGATAAGAAACTCCAGCATACTGATCACTTGTTCCTCTGTGTAGTATGTTTTACCCTTTTGTTCACTATTAACGAAATATGCCTTTTGATATCCCAAAGTAATAAATTTATAGCGTATGCTACCATTTTTATGGTGAAAGGCATTGTGGATTATTTCTTTCAGGCGGTTTTCAATTTCACATCGGGAATGGTGGTATACAGGGTTGAAAAATCAAAAGGGTTGATAAAAATAATTTCAGTAAAAAGACCGAGATTTGAATTTTCCAGAAGTTCTTAAGAATTTTTAGGAATCCTCATATGGTTAATATCACTACGCGAGTAAACAGTTTCACAGTATTTCTTAGGACCCTCTTTCACTGCGGACACACTTATAGTGAATCTAATGGACAATTCTTTAGTTGAACACGCAGATGAGCGGCTATGTATCGTTGTTTTGTGAAGCTTAAGTATCCAATACAAACAAGGTAAGTCCTTCGATTTGTTGTTCAATGTAATGTTCATTGAAGCCATGACGGACTTATGCTTTGCCAAAATCCATCTATGTCAATTGGTATGTCTTTGTAAGTGGAATTACATGAGCGCTCATTTATTCCTAATTATTTTACAAGATATTCGTAGTAATAAGATTTACATACAGAGACAATATTAATTGAAGCTTTGTCCACAGGAACAACACCATGCTTATCATGAAGAGATGATAGACATATCACGGCCTCTTTTTCTCTGAAAACGGACTTTGGTCGATAATTCACAGTCTTTCAACTTGTGAATGCGACGTTTATCAGAGACCGAATTGTTTTGATCCATTCTGACAAAGTGTCCAGTTCAACTTTTTCTTGATCTGGCGTAGTCCTCAATGGAATGCATATTTGTTTTGAAGTTATGGTTTTAATTGATGTGTTGGGGTTCTCTAAACTTAGGAACTTGATAATCATCTTTCGGAGATTCTCATGTTGAAATATGTTTAGATGCCAAGTAATAACATGGTCAGAAGGGCTGTAATTATAAGGCGAGTGGGAACAGTCACATGTCAGAGGTTTTTTTAGGTATTGTTCTAAGTCAAGTTCCTGTTGTGTACTACAGCTGCACTAAAACCATGGCACCCAAAGTATTTAACTATAAACAAGCATTGCAGGACCTTGCTTTAAAACATAGGAATTTTAGATGTTACCTCCTTGTGATGTTGAACGTTGCAGATGGTGATTGCATCAATTCCTCTATTGGTCAAGTTAACAGGAAGGAATTACCTCTTTTCCTCATGTAAAGGTTCCAATCTTACTGGTTTGAAAAGATGGGAAAGAGCTACATTACAAATTATACTCACAAGTCTGTATATTGGAGAAAATGTATTGATGCATCCTTTGTCAAGTGTATAATCTCTCAAACATGTAAGAAAATTAACAGGCAGTGATAAAAGAATAGTTATACCCTACTGGATGACGAAGATGTGAAAGAAGGTCACCAAAGCTCCCCGAGAGAGCTCTAGACTTTTTTACATTAGGTCGACGGTAATGATTTGTCCATGACTACGTTGTTGTCGTAAGGTAGCATTTAATGAACTCATTACATTAACATCACTGCAGGCATGACTTGACAAATTTCTTACTCCTTTGACATTAGCATTGCAACCATATGGCATTGTCGTCCCTAATTCTTTCTTTATCGTTACGGAAAGGAGGACATGTGCTTCAATGCAAATATTAACTCTACCGCATTATTCGCACACGAGAAATCAATAATATTATAATATGTATCAACTTGGACAATTCGCAGATTTCGTTCAGACTTTTCGTAATTTTATATTGTCAAATACAATTATCAGAAGCAACTGCATACATGTAACTATGAGTATTACCAATGACAAATATGTAGTGGTTTTTTTTTCATTATCAGCAGTTATAATAAGTTAATGTCTACTATGAAAAAGATGTTCTTACAATAACCATATTTTTGATCAGATATTGTTCAATTGTGACACAGTGATGGCTGCTGTACCCATATTTTGACTATTTTACCTATTATATCTGTTTTGTTCACGCATCGATGTAAATATAATGGATTTTTTTTCGACTGTCATACAAGTGAGAGGTGTAGCGCTATAAAACCAGGTTCAATCCACCATTTTCTACATTTGAAAATGCCTGTACCAAGTCAGGAATATGATATTTGTTGTCCATTCGTTTAATGTGTTTTATCATTTGATTTTGCCATTTTACTAGGGACTTTCCGTTTTGAAATTTTCCTCGGAGTTCAGTATTTTTGCGATTTTACTTTCCAATGAAAATATATAAATATAACCTTTGACGTAATTGAGAAAATTGTCTTCCCTCGATTATTCAGAGTTTAAGAAACGAGATTGTTGGTATACATAATACTTCTCTGCTAGATGTATAACATAGATTTTCAAGAGCAATGTATATGTCCCTCAACCGAATAACTTGCTTAAATTGTTCAAAATTGTTTATACAGTCATGACAGTCAGATTTTGAAACTTGTACTATATGAATATAATTTATTACCAAGGTTATAAAAACAAATACAATAGGATAAGCAACACTTGAATAAAAACATTATATAATTTGATCAAAAGCTATCAATTTATTATAATTAAAATAAAGTCAAAAGTTGAAATAAACAATTTAATGATGCAATGAAAATTAATGTAAAACTTGGCACTGTATGTTATATCTTATCTGTATGCATCATGTATAAACAAAAAATTCTAAAATCCTTAGTCTTGTTATTGTGACAATGTAAGAGCTAATTTTTCCAGTTAACATAATTGTGTATCCAAACAATTGATCCAATATGATAACTGACATAAAATATTGACCAATTTTCATTGGAATGGGTTGAACTTCTCAACATTGAATTTCAGACGATATTATGTAATAAGACGTACACTACTTAATCAAAGCCCGAATGTTTTATATGTTACATTCCTCAATTCCAGGAAGCAACAGCTCTTTTTTCTTAAGTTCAAATACAGTGTCATAATTGGGTGTACAAAGCACCAATTTGCAATTCATGTTTTTTAGCATTACATAAAGGCATATGTATAGAAAGGGGATCAAATCGGCAGTTTTCGAAAAGAATTGTTTGTAGATATATTGAGGACATCACAAAACAAGGATCGAAGAAGTAAAAATAATTAAACGGAAAAATAAGAAAGAATATGCCTTAAACGGAAAAATAAGAAAGAATATGCCTGCATGCGCAAAACATACTACGCAGTAGTAAACAACACTTACGTCTTTCTTTCCCACGATAACATTTTTAAATGCACAGGAAATATGAAGTAGGCACAAAACAAACCTACGAACCAACATTTGTACAGTATCACATCTTTACATGAACCAGAACACAAACATGTATCTCTTCCTCATTAAAAATAAATTAGCTTACTGGATAAATCAAACAACTGATAATGTTTCCCAAACTGTTTGATAAAGTTCAGCCAGCTATATTCCAAATGACGTAAAAGTGGTTTTGCCGATAAAACGGACATTCTGTACGGATAATTTAGGCGATATCATATATAAACATTTTATTTTCACAGTAAAGAATTTGTGATTTATAATGTTATATGAATATAAGTATCGTTGTTCGTAGTGGTATATTTTAAGTGATCGTTATTCAAAACACAACAGATATTTTACCAAAATATTAGGTAACACGTTGCCTATCAATTTGAAAGTTTTACTTAAGGAGTAATTACAATTAATTCAAATTCAGAGGAAATATTAGCTTAAACAGGTACTGAACATGATGAAATATTTGATTTATTTAGGATTAATTTGTTCCGAACAACTCTTAAATGTAAAAGCAACCAATACCGGTGCGGATATGGTAGAAACTCCTGTGGTCGATAATCAAAATGTTCCATTGCTTGCAATGTTTGACATGACGAAAGTAAACAAACAAATTAAGGCATATTTCTCAGACACGTTCGAATCGAAAATGTCGGACTTGGTTCAATTGAAGTTAGAAGACGTTCTGCTGTCATTAAAAATAGACGAAGATGTGAAACAATACATTGAAAGTATAAAGGGAAATTTAACAATGAACATTGAAAAGGAAGTTAAAAACTATTTTGATGATGTGAAACAGAACTTGACAGCTTCTATTTCTGAAGGTATATGCATTGTTTATATGTCCTATACATGAGGTAATATCCGTTTATTGCTGAGACAACCACCAATTATTTCTTGTTGGGATTTTTTTTCTGGTCAAACAATATTAATACCTTATATAAAGATACATTATATAAATTGTAAATCATGTAAATAGTTGAAAAAAATTTATGCAGATTCCTAATGTTTTTTTGTTATTTACAAATTTTGAATCTTTGAAAAATTAATACAACTGATCTAGGGTATCTTGCCCATCACTAAAAAGTAGCAAGTACATGTACAAAGTATTGTATACATTATTTCACTTTAAAGTAATTTAGGAAGCTAACAGTTAGGCAGGTACATATTATCATATTTAAAATTATCTGTTCTCAGGTCCGATGCAGTTTTACAATATAAATGATATGATTTCTGATTATTAGTTCGATTTCATTATCATAATTCATTTCATTTAATCTAACCACTATAAGGAAGAATTAATCAGACATTTGCCAAAATTTGATAAACGTACAATTTCATCAAAAGTAGTTTGTAGTTCTTAGTACAAATAAAAACAATAACATGATGGTATATTGAAATCAAAAGATAATTAATTTTATTGAAAAGAATATAAACTTTGGTGTAAATAAAAAATGAACAATTTGATGATAGGGTCGAACGGGATTTTGATAGAAATTAACATGTGCTATAGCACCACTCACTGACCGATAACATTGCTATTCTAATTAGTCGATCAAAGTCGGGCAATGTTCCGTTTCACCGGTCATCAACTATTTGTGAATTTATTCAAAAATTGTAAAAACAATCCGATCATTCAGTTTTTGACATTATCACTAAAAACAGCTCAGAGTCTGAAAAGACCATATTTTGTTCTCGACCAGTAAAGTAATCACATATTTTACTTAATAAGACTCGACGTAATTACATTACTTTTAAAACTTCACTTGACTGTAATCGACTTAATAAGTCTGATTCAGTACTTGATAATGTTAGTATAGTCTGAAATGGTCTTGACAATTGCTCGACCTGTCTCGACCAGTCTTGACTCAGGCCTGACATGTCTCAACCAGTCCCGACCTTTAAATTTAGTCTAGACTGGTCTGAATCAGCCCATCTAAATCTGTTGTTTATTGATCATACAAAAAACGAGGTTATTTGCTAGAATAAATTAGATTCATGGTTGTCAAATTAAAGGGTTTAATAAATAGGTAAAAGAAAAACTGGAATTTTCAGTTTGATGAAATTGATATAGTCACCTTTAATTATTTCTATACCTTTTTTTCAAATCAACTTGAATTTTCATAAAAGTTTACAGCTATCTCAATTATACATTGCGCTTAGAGAGTGCCAGGTTGTTTTATGTATTTTATTAATAGGTAGAAATCGAAAAATTTCAGTTCAGACTAAATTCAGATAGTCACCTTTAATTTTTTATAACTTTTTTTAAATCAAATTGGATTTTCATCAACTTTACAGCTATCTTTATTATAAATTGATCTTACAGAATGCCAGGTTGTTTTGTAGTTTGGTGTATTGCTGTCAAATTTAAGGATGTAATATTTTTTATATCTTTTCCCACAAAACTTGGATGTTCATAAAACTATAGAATTATCTCAATTATATATTGATCGTACAGAAGACTAGTTTGTGTGGTGGTTTGATTTATTTATTTCAAATTCTATGATTTATTTTGTAGGTAAAATGAGCTAGAATTTTTAATTCAAACTAAATCCAGATAGTCACCTTTAACAATTTCAAGGTTGATTGGTAATTTTATTTCTTTCTATAAAATTTAAATATTCAATTTATAGGTACCTATCCGAATTTAGTCAAAAATATTTAGCTTTTATTTTTTAATTATTAGTTTAAAAATCGTTAAATTTTACAGCATTATAACCCAACTACCAAACAACCTGGCATTCTATAAGATCAATATGTAATTGAGATAGCTGTCAAGTTTGGTGAAAATATAAGTTGATTTGAAAAAGTTTTAAAAACATTAAACATGTTAAAGGTGACTATCCTAATCTAGAATGAACTGAAAATTCTATCTTTCTTCTACCTATTAATTAAATCCTTAAATGTGACAGCAGTACCCAAACACCCAAACAACCTGGGTAAATATGTTGCTCGTTAACAAGTTGGGTTTTTATAATAGAAACAAAGTTTATAAACTCAACTTTAGAAAATGTGTACTCCGTTTATGATTTGAATTCGTGGTTTCACTATTTCACAGAAATCCTACAATAATTGTGTACCAAGAAAAAAAGAATTCACCGTATAAATAGAGTATGTAATAAAGGTATAATTATCTATTAGAACTATTTACGATTTCATCAAAGAATACATGTACAAATGTATCATTCAGAAACCGATGCTGTCATCGATACACTTGTAAATTTCACTCAGTTAAACGTGAATTGCACTTCAACCGCGATTTGACAAAACTTTTTTGTTGCTTTTTTTTTGTTTAATCCGCACTTTAATATTTGTATAAGATTTTGAATATTCAAACCGTTTGGCTTGGAACATCATTGAAGAGGCATTTATTGCCCATTTGGTGCATTTGAATTGGTACCTTTTATGTAATTGATCGTGAAACTATTTCAATATGTAGAAATGTAAATGTGACGATTACAGCTATTGAAGATTATCATTGTGTTTACTGGTTAAAATACATACGAGGCGTTGGTGACTTTACCGGACAATTAGCCGGAAAATTATAATAAACGGAAATAAACCCGTGGCACATTGTAAACTGATAAAATTGAGAAAGGAAATGGGGAATGTGTCAAAGCGACAACAACCCGACCATAGAGCAATCAACAGCCGAAGGCCACTAATGGGTCTTCAATGTAGCGAGAATTCCCGCACCCGTAGGTGTCCTTTAGCTGGCCCCTAAAAATATGTATACTAGTACATGATGCTACATGTAATGGAATGTCTGATCATCTCCTGTTTTCTCACCTAATACATATCTCATGTCATCGTCAAAGTAAGGCAAACCGTATCTTTCGTAAATTTCTAAACTGAAATATGTACTGGTCTCGGGAATATGGCTTTTGGAAGTGTAGTTGATACCCCAAAATAAGTCGCATTTTTAGTAAAATGGAGATGATGATTATGATTTGAAAAATCCCATGTTACTGTATATGGGTTTGAACATCAGAGATGTGAAGATGCCAATAAAAAATACAACCAGGTGACCCATATCTGTTATCTGTTATGTCATTGGGTTTCTGACGAAGATTTGACTCATTGGCAATTATACCACACCTCCTTAGCTTCATATTATAGTTACGAATGTCTTCCGGTTGAATACCTATTATTAAACAGCAAGTGTATGTTCAAAGTATTAATAAAAAAAATCTTTTACCATAAACATACATTGAATGAAAAAGATGATACATATCTTTAGGCAACTACCAAATTAACTATTATCTAAAAGATTTAAAAAAAAACATATAACAAGGCAGTAAAGAGTAAAATGATTGATCGATAATAGCTCTCGAACATTTACTTACATTTGGTTGACCGTTATGGAATAACCGTTCACAAATGATATCGGATATGTCCCTTACATCGTAACTACAATCCCCTTCTCTTTCATGAATGTGACCTACCGAATTAGACTGTTTACCGGATTTGCTATCAGATAAGCAACACGATGGGTGCCACATGTGGAGCAGGTTCTGCTAACCCTTCCTGAGCACCTGAGATCACCCCTAGTTTTTGGTGGGGTTCGTGTTGCTTATTTTTTAGTTTTCTATGTTGTGTCATATGTACTATTGATTGTCTGTTTGTCTTTTTCATTTTTAGCCATTGTCAGTTTAATTTTGATTTATGAGTTTGACTGTCCCTTTGGTATCTTTCGTCCCTCTTATACTAACATTATTGTAAAAAACAAAATTGTGATCGTCAAGACAAGAGTCATTTTTTATATTTCAGGAATACATGTCTACGAAGCCACAAGTGTTGCATTGCAAGATGTTAGAAATGAAACCAAAATAATGCAAGATGGTTTGTGTTCAGTTATTAAATATAATGTCTGTTGATAATTCTTGTCTAAGTCCTTAAAGAAGATGATAACTCAACATGTTTAATTGTCTGTTTACTAAATATATTTTCCTTTATTGCAAACAAGTGAAACCCGGACGGGTTAAAATACAAACATAATATGAACAAGTGACAAGAAACATACAATACAAGAAAAAAAGTGGTAAACAAGTCATTAATAATATTTGTATCATAAATATATAGAGAATTGACCAATGTGAACCCTAAGTATTTCGCAATTCCACTGATTGCTTTATATAGCCTACAACACTAGACTGGAGATTCTAACTTTAAATTTGACGACACTTGTGAACAACCGGGCCTAGTTCTATTATGTCATCTTGAACACAATATAATAGATATTAGAAAAACTATTTTTAAACATACTTTTCGATACAAAGCATTTCATATCAAGGAAACATAAACATGTACATCCACAGAAAATGTTTCAGTCGCTTGTGTTGTAGGATGTTTGTCTGTGATGTATGTTTACACAGTTTACACTATTTGATCCTAATTGTTATCGAAATAACCTAGTACGATTTGTATTGCTGACCCAATATTGTCAATGTATCTGTATTTGTATATGTATGAGAACGTTGAGAATACCAATTTTCTTACTTTTACTCAACGAGAGAGAGATACACTTATATAAAGGAAATATGAACAACTGTCATACCAGTTGACGGTTTGGCTAGCTATAACAATAGGTTTCACCAACTATTTTCTAGTACGTAAAATGTCTGTAGTACCAAGTCAGGACTATACCAGTTGTTTTCCATTCTGTACTTTGGTTGATATATTGAATGGTTGATTGTTAGTTGATTGATATACACCACATCAGCACATAATACGATGTTTTTTTTTACATCAAATTATCAATTTTCACCAATACCTTTTTTTCAGACATGAAATCTTTCTGGAATTCACTACAGGAAGTTCAACAATTCATAGCAAATCAAAGTAAGTAGAAAACCACTAATTTGATTATGTGAAATTGTAATTTTCTGATTTTTTTCTATTGATTTTGAAAACATCGAGTTACATTGACAACTTATTGGATGTAAATCTTATTCATACTTTTTTGTTTATTCAATTTCCTTATAAATTTTTACAGATTAAATATTCATTTTAATGACCTCGATTTATTAGAGTGACTGTAAAATTGTGTGTTAGAAATATAGATTCCTACACTGCAACAAGTGTATTACAATATTTCTTCACTCGAGACAGTTAAATTTTATTATTTAAAGCGTGAGGCTTGCCGAGCTATTTAAATAATCAAAATTTAAATGTCGAGAGTGGAGAAATATCGTAATACACGAGTTATAGTGTCGGAATCTGTTTCTCCGATGATTTTTATCCTTCTTCTTTGACGAGAATAAACTATGGATATTCGAGATTATTTAGGTCAATAGGTTTTTATTACGACAGTTGTATTTAGTGAGTTAATATGAGGTTTGTCTCGTCCGTTTTTTTACTAAATTTTCACGGTCACGTGACTCTATTGTTGCTGATAAACTTGGGGTCAAACCGTGACCTGCTTTCCAACTGTCTTTTTCAAAGATTTTCAGAAACTTGTGTTTTTTATATGCGTCGTCATCAGACATGGTCGCCTTTTTTCATGACGTCACAATAGGAAAATTCAGAAAAAACAAAACATTTTGATGTCATAATCAAATTTTGACTAATCATTCACCGACATCAAATATTTCACTAGTTAGGAGAAATGTTATTCTCACACCGATCAAGAAATGTGAAAAAGGCACAAAAATTAAATTACATTACATTATAATTTAGGCGATAATCTGTACGAACATAAACATCACCAATGCGGAGGAGCATTACAAGATTGTGGTGATTTGAAAGGCACTGGCTGTACAAGTGGCATGTACATCCTACATCCAAACGGTTTTTCACCATTCAGAGGTTACTGTAATATGTTTTCTTCCGGTGGTGGTTGGACAGTAAGTTGTTTATTACTTATCTAAAGGTATCCATATATAGGTATACATATGATACATGTAATTGATGTCTCCTTTATTTTCTTCTTAGTCAGTTGCTTATTTTATGTTTTCTTTGTTGTGTCGTTTGAAGTGTTTTTGTCTGTTTGTCTTATTTTTGTAGTCATGGCATTGTCAGTTTTTTTTTATCTATGATTATGAATGTTCCTCTGCTATCTATTGTCCTTCTTTTTTCACATTGTAGATGATGAATAATTATATTTAATGTGGTCAACTGCATTGAATGAGGGGATATGGGGTATAAGTTTATTCAAAACGTAACAAATTGTAAATAAAACATTAGAAAGAGAGTTAACATCAATTTTATCATTTTTTCTACGTTTTGATGTCAAGTTGAGGTTTTAAACATGAAACAAAAGCTTTCGCACATTACCGATGTTGTGGTATAATCATTGCAATATGTCAGCAGTTAAAACATATTTACATGTAATTGTTGTTTTTCTAGGTTATACAAAGAAGACAAGATGGTAGTAAGAATTTCTACCGAGGTTGGGATGACTATAAAAATGGTTTTGGTAATCTGACAGGAGAATTCTGGCTTGGTATTTAATTTTACACTAAATTTTGTTGAAGAATATTGGCCTATATCGTTTTTTGACATTTTGCCGGATATTCAGCAGCCGGAATTTTCAAGTTATATTTATCTAGTGTCTATACAAATTTGCTCGCTAACCAATTGTTTCTTTTCATAATTTTATTGCATTAAAAAGAAAAAGAAAAAAAACGTGTTTTTTATCTTGGAAATCCTTGTTAATTTTTCATAATTTTTTTTTCGTTTCTGCTTTTTCTGTTCTCTTCTTTATATACTAACAATTCATAACATTTTTTTTAAGTGTTATTTTAAAACATTAGAGCGAACCGCCGTTAAAAATAAGAATTTAAAATATATGTAGTGACTTGCTTTTTGTTTTGTTTTGGAAACACCATTGAGTACTGTCCTTTATTTAATTACTTCTTAGAAATACATTATCAACAACTTGAATAATCAAATACAAAGTAAGTTATAAAAATATTTAACAAAAAGTATTGTTTAACATGTATATTAGGTAACGAACACATTTACAAACTCACGTCACAAGGAAGCTATCAACTCCGGATAACACTAGAGGACTGGAATGGTGACACGGCGTATGCTACATACAAAACTTTCAGTTTGGGAAACGAAGATTCTAGCTATAAATTTACGATTGGAGGATACAGTGGCACTGCAGGTATTTAATTACACGTAAAACAATTTGATTGTTGACGTAAATCTTAAAATGTCCTCCACAAATTTTTTAATACGTTTTCAAAGATATTTACATGAACTGTGTGTCGCATTTCGCAGGGAAACAGGTTAGTCCTTTGTTAACTTTCTAAAACGTGATTTCACTTTTTCTAAATATATTTCTATAGTTTGCCTTACAAAATGTTGGTATAAGCAAAGACATGGTATGCACTGTTTGGTTTGGTTTGTTCAAGTTTTTTTTTGCAAAGACATACACGAAACGTGTTCCATTTACAGGTTTTTAGTTGCTTTGTGCTTTATGCTTTTTAGATTATCATACAATACTGCCATATTTACCTGGCTAAATAATTTCGCGGCTGGTCTTTTATTAGTAACAGAATACGCATACATTTCAAGTACGCTGACTTAATCTTGTTTCCGAAAACAATGATACATAGAATGAAAAAATAGAAACAGACATTTTAAACAAACACAAAAAAGTTCATTTGACATATTTCATAATTATAAGAAAAAATTAAATGTGATATGATTCCCTGATTTTGTTCTCATTTGAATTACGTTACAACTGTCATATTCCAGACTTGGTACAGGCGTTTTCTTAATATGTAGAAAATGGAGTATTAAACCTGGTTTTTAGCTAGCTTAACCTCTCACTTGTATGACGATTGCATACAATTCCATTACATTGGCAACGATGTGTAAACAAAACAAACCGACATAAAAGGTAAAAATGTCCAAAACAGGAGCACAGCAGCCAATATTGTGTTATTATTTCAATCACCATCAAAACAATCAAATATATGAACAAAAAAAATACCATGCCAGAATAACACAATAACGGATGTATGAGTACAGAGCAACGTCATATCAAACAAATAACCACAAAACAGACACAGCACACCAGTAAATATGAAAGACAAGAATACAAAAAGTATCATAGAGCAACACTTTTTTACACAATGAAGGGATGAACAAGTACAACATTTGTACAAAGCCACTTCGTATGTAACAAAGAAACACAGAACGGTACACAGACTAAGTAACCCAGCAAAAATAAAAGACAAGAATACAAAACTACCAGTAATCATAGAACAATAGCCCATAGACGGGAGTATAAGTACAGATGGAATAACACCAAAAACAGATTAAGCAGTAAAAGTAATATTCATTAAAACGAATAAAAGAATACTATATTTATAACACGTTATCAAAATAATAAACAAAGTCAATACCCAGAATCTATACTGCAAGACCATCGTGTATCATTTGTGCAGTTGATGGAATATTTATCAACAAGGTATCTTACCTTCTAATGATCTTTTTTTTTATAGGGGACGAGACGATCTTTGACATAACCCTGTTTCATCATTTCTTTTCAGACACTAGTGACGTTTTATTAAGTCTGAGTAGTTGTTGCATGCTTTAGAATACCGAATGAGATGGGAAATGTATATTCAATATGCAGGTGAAGTTGGTATATTGCTACTTAGGTGGAGAGAAATTCATAATTTCAAAATCTAAATCGTGTCTTCTGCCATAAGATTCTGGTATTGAGATGACCGTGTCCGTTGTTCCCCCAATTTTCAGTTCTGGGGAATATGTTAATTGAACCCAATCAGAAAAGTTTGAACTGTTAATGGAAAGAACATCATCAATATATCTAAATATGAAAATAAATGACCTGTCTTCTTGATCTTTTGGTTTTTGACAAATGTCTGTAGGAACACCAAATCATATGAAAATAAGAAGAGGTTTGCATGAAAAAGCACACAGAACGTTCACATAGAAGTTCCTACAATTTGTTCAAAAAGTCTACTCCAAATTCAACAAATATGTTGTCATTATGAAACTCCAAAATACTGATCACTTTTTTCTCTGTCATTTCCTGTGTAAAATTGATAATGGACATGGAGAAGGCGTGAGAGAGACAACAACCCGACCATAGAGCAAACAACAGCCGAAAGCCACCATCGAGTCGTCAATGCAGCGAGAACATCGATATGCCGTATGGTATCCCGAACTAAACAATGTATAGCGTAGTACGCTACCATTTTTGTGATTATTTCTTCAGACAATTTTTCAATTCTCAAATATCTTTATATCTTAAATGCGTAAAGAAAATAGTAAAATAAACACAAAAATAAATGTAGACAAATCCAATTGTATCTTGTTTCAAATCTCATGACATAAAAGCGAATACAAGCTAACATTGAGTTATTAGAATATCGAACGACATTATTCCTACATGTGCCGCGTCTTCAACAGAAACGAGGATTGTAAACTAATAAATGTAGGTGTTCAAATATTTAATGTTATATCATATTTGTTGTTATTCTTTTTAGGAGATTCAATGCCCTACGCCAATGGTATAGTATTTAGTACGAAGGACAAATTTAAAGGACACGCATGTGCACAAACTACTGTCGGAGCTTGGTGGTATGGCAGTTGCAGTTACTCTAATCTGAATGGAGAGCATCTTCGCGGAAAGACAAGCAGCGATAAAGATCAGCGTAGAGGTGTTGCATGGTATTACTGGAAAAAAAGATGGAACTATTCATTAAAGAAATCTGAGATGATGATCCGAAAACATTGAAATAAGCCTGAACAAAACTAATTCAATTACAGGCATTGTGTTTAACCAGATGTATAAGGTGTAGCTAATTCTAAAAAAAATATCTATTTCCGTTTTCTGTCATGCACTTACCGATATTTTTTTTTTATAAAGTTTCTAAGCAAATATTAAATATCTTTGTTAAGAAGATTTAATATTCTATTTCTTCTGTCAAACGATCACCAGGGTTTGGTAATATTTCCCGTATACTGTACAATAAATTGAAAGAAAAATTATGTTGTTTATCTTTCTTCAAAATAACTATATTGAACAACCCATTATCAAATGATATCACAACGATCAACCGTTAATACGTACATTTTTGGTAGTTTAATAATATTTCAAAATCAAAAGGATCTCATCAAATACTAAATAAAATTTTCATACTACTAGTGGTAAAATGTTTTATGTTGTATTAAAAAAATTAAAAAAATGTAACAATAATGAGATGTGATATCATTGCCAATTCGACAACTATCCACTATAGATAATGTTACATAGAAATATCCAACAAAAGGTTTCGCACAACATCCAGCATAGAGTAAAAACTGTGCCATGTTTCAAGCTACAAATGTATCGATTGCTCTACGTTAGGAATGTGAAATGCGAAATCTAACGGCCAAATTTATTACAATGCAAATTACTAACAATTCAAACTAAGATGCTTGTCTTTATTTATATCCTTAACAATAAATGAAAACCAAAAACATGACATATGACAGACTGCAGCAACCTATGACAAGCGCTAAATTAAAGGCTTCTTAATTGGAGTGCATGCCTTTAAAGAAAGTTGATTGGTTAATATGTTTGTGACCGCTTAACTCTCCCCTAATCTGAAACGAATGATTGTGTTTACTGACCACGTTTGCTTTTCCAGTAAATTGAAACTCGTCTGTTATAATCCTGGTACCTTTGATAACTGTTACTTTGTCTCGTTTAAGGGTATTTTTTTCTTAAAGTAGTACATGATGAAGTATAAGTGACATCAATTTGAAACTTCATACATATGCATATTATTGTGTGTACTTTGTAAACTATATGCCAAATTACAGATTTGACCTAACTGCAATGTTTACTAAACAAAACAATGATATTGCGAGCATGGCATTTGTATCTGGACAATGTTTGGTATATTCTTTAACCTCATTTTATTTTCCTAATGGCGTGTTGGTGGTTGAGGTGGTATGGTGTACAACATATTATTTCGGACAGTTCCTATTATCCCTTTATTCATTCAGTGGAAGCAATCCGTATTGCAAAATACCCCACTTAGGGCCAAGCAATTCAAACAAACAATAATAGATTTAAATACAGTGCAATGCAGAACAATCCAATAGAGCAAATATTTTAAGAAAGAGCCCAATTAACAAAGTTACATTGTAATGCTATACAATTCAATAGAACATATTTTAAGAAAGAGCCCAATTAACACAATCACAGTGTAATGCAATCAATCGAATAGAACATATTTTAAGAAAGAGCCCAATTAACACAATCACAGTGTAATGCAATCAATCGAATAGAACATATTTTAAGAAAGAGCCCAATTAACACAATCACAGTGTAATGCAATCAATCGAATAGAACATCTTTTAAGAAAGAGTCCAATTAACACAATTACAGTGTAATGCTATACAATTCAATAGAACATATTTGAAGAAAGAGCTCAATTAACACAATTACAGTGATATGCAATCAATCGAATAGAACATATTCTAAGAAAGAGCCCAATTAACACAATTACAGTGTAATGCAATACAATCCAATAGAACATATTCTAAGAAAGAGCCCAATTAGCAAAATGACAGCGTACCAATCCAACAAAACATATTTTAACGAATACACGAATACTTTATTTCTCATAAAACTACAATTACATAGTTATAGAGAACATACATAAATATAACTATAAGGTACAATTTTTACAAGCATGTGTGTGCACCAGGCTCAAGATAGCAGCCACTCGCTAGCAGCCACTTCCCTAGCAGCCAGTTTTCAGATATGTCTATAAACCCAAAAGTTGCATAAGATTCAAACGTACTCTAAATGTTTTTATCAATCATATAATCACAAAATAATCTGTTTTTATATATGAGTGAGCAGCCGATGTAATGTAATGTTTTTTTTCTTCAAATTAACATGTAATTTCCTGTTCATTACTTTATTCGCTTTTCATATACCAAACAGCGTGTTGCGCGCAATGTTAAATAGTCTATGAAGAATAGTAAATAGCTATGCACTTATTTAAATGCTGGCAAAATTGTTGCTACATGACATCGACTTTTCCATAAGAAATCAATTTTGTGATATTGTAAGAAATAGCTTTCCATAGTCTCGGCATCCTGTCAAGTAGTTCCTAAAAAGTATCAATAGTTTTGCTTTACAAAAATAGAAAATTACACTCGTGCTTTGCTATTTTTTTGTCAGACAAATTTGTTTTGACAAAATATTCTACTTCTGAACAAGCGGAATGCGCTCACATTTGATTATATGAAAGGTTTATTTGTTGTACTTAATGTATGGTGTGCACGGAAAATATATAATTAGTAATTTATAAAAGAAACCTACCTTTGGACCTATGGTGAAATTTTCCCATCTGGGCCATTTGGCCCATTGGACCTTAGACCCTTACCTATCATTTGCACCTAGTGGTAAAAAAGTATTGCCGTAGGGAATTTTTGACAGACTTTTGAAAATTTGGGGTAGCCATGTTTGACCCTTAAGACCTTAGTTCGGACCTATGGTGAAGACAAACTATGAGTTGTGCCACCTGGACCTTTTGGCCCGTTGGACCCTAGCCTATTACCTACCATTTCCACCTAGTGGCTAAAAAAGTATTGCCGTAGGGAATTTTTTACACTCTTTTAAAAATTGGGATAAGGCATTTTTTTTTAAATATAACTTTGGACCCATGGTGAAGACAAACCATGAGTTGTCCCATCTGGACCTTTTGACCCATTGGACCTTAGACCATTACCTATCATTTGCACCTAGTGGGTAAAAAAGTATTGCCGTAGGGAATTTTTGACATACTGTTGAAAATTTGGGGTAGGCATGTTTGACCCTTAAGACCTTAGTTCGGACCTATGGTGAAGACAAACTATGAGTTGTCCCACCTGGACCTTTTAGTCCGTTGGACCCTAGCCCATTACCTACCATTTCCACCTAGTGGCTAAAAAAGTATTGCCGTAGGGAATTTTTTACACTCTTTTAAAAATTGGGATAAGGCATTTTTTTTTTAAATATAACTTTGGACCCATGGTGAAGACAAACCATGAGTTGTCCCATCTGGACCTTTTGACCCATTAGACCTTAGACCATTACCTATCATTTGCACCTAGTGGGTAAAAAAGTATTGCCGTAGGGAATTTTTGACAGACTTTTGAAAATTTGGGGTAGGCATGTTTGACCCTTAAGACCTTAGTTCGGACCTATGGTGAAGACAAACTATGAGCTGTCCCACCTGGACCTTTTGGCCCGTTGGACCCTAGCCTATTACCTACCATTTCCACCTAGTGGCTAAAAAAGTATTGCCGTAGGGAATTTTTTACACTCTTTTAAAAATTGGGATAAGGCATTTTTAAAAAAAAATCTAACTTTGGACCCATGGTGAAGACAAACCATGAGTTGTCCCATCTGGACCTTTTGACCCATTGGACCTTAGACCATTACCTATCATTTGCACCTAGTGGGTAAAAAATTATTGCCGTAGGGAATTTTTGACAGACTTTTGAAAATTTGGGATAGGCATGTTTGACCCTTAAGACCTAAGTTCGGACCTATGGTGAAGACAAACTATGAGTTGTCCCACCTGGACCTTTTGGCCCGTTGGACCCTAGCCCATTACCTACCATTTCCACCTAGTGGCTAAAAAAGTGTTGCCGTAGGGAATTTTTTACACTCTTTTAAAAATTGGGATAAGGCATTTTTTTTTTAAATATAACTTTGGACCCATGGTGAAGACAAACCATGAGTTGTCCATCTGGACCTTTTGACCCATTGGGCCTTATACCATTACTTATTATTTGCACCTAGTGGGTAAAAAAGTATTGCCGTAGGGAATTTTTGACATACTGTTGAAAATTTGGGGTAGGCATGTTTGACCCTTAAGACCTAAGTTCGGACCTATGGTGAAGACAAACTATGAGTTGTCCCACCTGGACCTTTTGGTCCGTTGGACACTAGCCCATTACCTACCATTTCCACCTAGTGGCTAAAAAAGTATTGCCGTAGGGAATTTTTTACACTCTTTTAAAAATTAGGGTAAGGCATTTTATTAAATCTTACTTTTGTCCCATGGTGTAAACACACCATGAGATGTCCCACCTTGGCCTGTTTGGCCCATTATACCTTAGATCATTACCTATCATTTGCTTCTAGCGAGTAAAAAAAGTATTGCCGTAGGGAATATTGACAGCTTTTAAAAGATTAGGGGTAGGCATTTTTTTCCACCGTCTGGGCAAGGATACCAATAGAACTTTGCAAATTGAAAGCTATGGTATGAAAAAATTCAGGCGCACTGGGTATGATTACCACGACTTTCACGGACGGTAGGATTGACAGTGCTAAGATATGATTTTTAGGACCGAAAAAATTGTGTCTAATAAATTGAATTGGGGATGGTGGTTGGGGTAACCTAAATTGATCTTTTTTATTGTTGGGATGAAGACATGGATTCAATAGCGGACATGGAGTAAGTTGTTGAAAATGTCAAAGCCCTGAGAGGTTTTACCAAAATGAACCACCTTTGATGGTACTCCCGGTTTGGGAAAGATCAGTTGGTTGAGTTGATTGTAACAGAAGAAACCAACCTTAAATATCAGCGTCGTCCGAAACCCTAGACGAGGAAGACGATTATCACCCAGGCCAAAAAACTTCGGTTGAAAGGTATTAGCAGGCTGTCGATAGTGCATCCGCCGACGAAAGCCTTGAAAGAGGCCTTAACTCCTGGAAGATGACCTCTATTATTGATATGAATGTGCAGACTTTCCTTGACGTCTCTCAGATGTCACTGGAGGAACTTAAAACAAATTGGACATTGAAAGGAGCAAACATCAATGTGATGCTACACTGTACCTTTGTGAATATTAATCCAACAGGTAATGCAGATGATGAGAACAAGGGATACTTTCACTCGAGATTTTCACCGAGGCCACGATCTTAGCTGAAACCCTTGATTAGATGGACAAAAAGATCTGAAAAATGTGGCTGAACATTGAAAGCAATTGTAAAACTTCAAGTCAATATCAACAAACACCGGCCGCTGGGAGGGTCACAGTACTTTGAAAGAAGGCTGTAAACATTATGAAAAAAACTGATGAGGATTGTTTTAAGTGGGCCATACTTTCGGCCTTGCACCATGACTAGGTAGACCCAAAACATACAGACATGATAACACAGTACCACCGTGGCAGGAAGAGCTCAATCTGGAAAAAGATGTAGTTCTCGGTCAGCCTTGAGGGTATTGGTAACTATGTAATTTGTAGTTTGAAGAACAATGTGCCACAGGAACGAATTTCCTGGGTGCTCGCCGTTTGTTCATAAAGAGTCAAGGAGGTCAAGTGATGTAAAATCACCTTCACCAGACATGGATGAAGGCTATGATATACCAGTTGAAGTGCCGGCCATGGACGAAAGTTTACTATTGCGACAGAGTGTGTACCCTGTTGATTATATGGATGGGTTCAAGCAACTTGAGTAAACCGAGCAAGACGAAAAAGCATTGATGGCAGCGTTCGATTCGCTGACAAGACAATGTATTGAATTTGGATCGCTGGAGGTCAATGGCAGCACGATCAACAAGGACAATAAGCTCGCCGGGTGCTCACAGAGAGTCAAGGAAGTCATGGATGAAGGTAATGATAAACCTGCTGACGCGCCGGGGAAGTCTCTTGATGAAGGTTTACCCTTGCGAAAGGGTGTATACCCTTATGACTATGTAGATGGGTTTGAAAAACTCCAGGAGACCGAGTTGCCTTCCAGGGAAGCATTATACAATACCATCAAGGGTGAGGGAGTAAGCCATGCAGACTATGAACTAATACGAGCAGCAAGTGTATGAAAAGAGATGGATATCGCCAGCATGAGAGAGTATCATGACTTGTATCTGAAAACGGATGTACTCTTGCTGTGCGATGTGTTTGAGAACTTCAGAGATGTATACTTGAAGCATTAGGAACTTGATCCCGCGTGGTACCTAACAGCACCAATACCTGCCTATGATGCGACATTGAAAACCACCGTAACAGTTGTGAAACCTAAACTTATCTCGTACCCTGACATGCTTCTGGTGCTTGAAAAAGGGATCAGAGGTGGAATAACAGTCGCGACGCAGCGGTTTGCCAAAGGCAACAACCCTTATGTCGAATGATTCAATGCCGACAAGCCCACCAACTACTTGATGTATGCGGATGCCGATAACCTGTATGGATGGGATATGAGTAGCTATCCACCGACCGGTGGCTTTGAATGGATAAACACCGACGTAACCAACCTTGGAGACCCTTGCAGTGAAGACGACCAAGGATTTATATTGGAGGTAGACTTCGAATATCTCAAGGAACTTCATGACTACCACAATGACTACTCGCTTGCCCCGGAAACTGTACAGCCGAACAAAGTAAAGAAACTGGTGCCAAACCTCGGAGACAAACTGAGGTATGTTGTACACTACGTCAACCTAAAACAGTACTTGCGCTCAGACTCAAGATCAGAAAACCACACGGTTATAAGTTTAAACCAGATCATATGGCTGAAGATTTATATAGATATAACCACCGCGCTCAGAGCCGCTGACACCACTAACTTTGAAAAAGACTTTTTCAAGCTCATGAACAATGCGGTGTCGGAAAGACAATAGAAAATATCCGCAAGAGGGTTGATGTCCGAATGGTTACCAACGAGAAAAAAGTGATGAAGCTCGTCACCAAGCTCAATTTTGATCGCCGGGTTAACTTCAGTGAGTATCTTGCAGCCATGCACATGCGTAAGACCAAATAGAATTTGACAAGCCAATTTACCTAGACATATCTAAGACCTTAATGGCGGACTATGTTTACAAGTACCTAAAGCCAACCTACCGTGACAAGACAACCATCTGTTACACCGACAGTATCGTTTACAATGTCGAACCTCAAGATGTCTACAAAGACATTAACGAACACGGGCGGCAGAAGTTCGGCACATTCAACTATCCAAGTGACCACACTTCCGGAATCAAATCGTACAGGCGAACATGATCGTCCAGGACATCGATATAGGTGCGCATGGATTTGGTTGAAAAGTATTTAAACATGTTGCAGTTCCAACGGTCGACAACAATCGACTTCTCTTTATTCTCGGTGGAGTAAGCCTCGATACCATGTTTTTGAAGCAGCTGCTTTACATCCTTTCTGTCAAACTCAGTAACATTGTCTGTCCATAGTTTCTTTGGCACACGCAATTTGGATACCGTTTGGAAGGCATTCCGCACCGTCAACCCCTTCTTGTTCTTGAGTGGTATCAGTCAGACATTTTTGGAGAAGACATCGATAATACCCCAGTTGAATTTATTTTCCTTGTTGTCCCTGCAAAAACACTCATATCAACAAGGTCGGCCGCCTAGGTCTCATCCACACCACACTACTACTCCGCGTTTTTGAAACGTCCGTCGAACTGGTTTGTGCAACTCGTCCGCTAAATCATCGGTCCAGCGAACTTTCATTTTCTAAATACTCAGACCATATCGAGTTTTGGTATCGATGATTGGTCCGATGCTGTGGTCCATGCGTTCGTGTGTGGAAGTGTTGGCAATGGTGTTAAGCTGGGCTAGCATAGCTTTGCCACAGATGGAGTAACGGGCGGTTTTATCCTTGTGCTGGGCATAACAGATATCGTGGTGATATGCAGCCTGGTAAACTCGATTAATGTGGTTTGACCAAGCTTTTCTGTGTGCAGGCGCTTGCTAAGTTTAATCTCTGGCCCGGTAAAGTTGTGTCCGGGTAGATGCATTTCAATGGGTGATCGGTTGATTACTAGTAGTTTGTCCATGAACCCTACACCAGTTGCAGCAACAAACTGAAACTTCATGGCACCGCATACCGTACAATTGCCAACTTTTCTCCGTCGCCCGTTCCTGGTCATTAACTCGTCTTCCAATGACATTTCAAGCAAAAGTTCATCGTTATTTTATTCAAATAAATGAACGTCGAAGACATTTCCTACAGTGCCAACGCCCCGGACAGGAGCAATCGCTACCTCCTGCCGCAACCAGAAGGTTTATCATTGGGAGGTCGGACTGTGGTAAGACAACGCTGTTGAACAACATAATCCTGTGCGATAGATGACTCGAGTACGATCAATTGTACGTCTTCGGTAAATCGCTTCACCAGCCCATCTACCGGCTGTTGCAGCAAGCGCTAAGAACAGGCTTCACTAAGGAAGATATCTTAAACCTCGTACAGTACAAAGGCAAGTCACCCTACTCATTGATCGATGTGGTCAACGTCTTACCACCACCACGACACCCGAGTGGTATCGAAACTTGTTCTTTGAGCAAAGAAGCGATGAACTAAGCCCCGGAAACTCGACCAAACCTCATTGTGTTCGACGACTTGATGCTTAGCAAATGAAGACTACTACGTGAGTGGTCGACACAACATTGATTGTTTTTAATTGTGACAACTACTTCAACTGGCCCGCCAGTCTATCCAGGAGAATGCCAATGTCCTATGCTTCTTCTAGCATGATGCTAAGAATTTCGAACAAATCCGACGAGATCACTGCAACAATCTCACCAAGGAATACTGTGGATTCATTTTTATTCGTGGTATATCAATTTTCGTGGTTTTCGTGGGTCACAGCGAACCACGAATTTAAGAATTCAACGAAGAATAATCCCGATAAATGTGTATTAAGTCGGATGTTTATTTCCGGTTATGGTATGCAGTTTTAGTATAGTGTTGACTAGCGATAAACATTGTAACATAAAACGTGTTTTTATTAAAAGAAGATACAAGTGTTTTAATTAAATCGATAAAAAATATATCGAATATCAGTGATAATTTACTTTTTAAAATTGATTAAAACTGTTCATGGAAAATAACTGCAAGTTGTTAATTACCGTGTCATAGTTTGGTTTACTAGTGATTAAAAATCAATAGGATTAAGTACGGGGATATTGCCCGTAGGTAATATTGTTTATGACAGGAACATTTATTTTCACACCTTTTACTTATATGACTGTTTACTATATCGTGATTAGGGAAATGAGCTTTCAATCATAAAGTTTTGATTGTCTTATAGAATCCAAACAAGCATTTATAAATTGTAAAACAAACAATTAGAACATAGTAAAGTGCTTTCGACCAATGAAATGCAAGGATTTTCACCCTCTTAATAGTGAAGAATGACACAAAACATGTTCTTATTTAGTGATTATCTTATTGTTATGCTCTGAATTACAAAGGGCCAATTAGTGTTGCCAATATTGCCTAGAGGCAATTCGCAGAGTACAATGTAACATCTACATCAAACGCTATATACTGTATTGTGGAAGCTGTGGACTACAATTCCAATAAAATGTTGATTTTGATGATTTTACTTGTAACGGCTGTCCTGGTGTTATATATATTGAAATTTAAAATTTGTAACTTACCTTTGAATGCCTGATGCTAACTGGACCAATGAATTTGGTGGATAAGGACTGGTATCAACACGTCTACATTCTTGTATAAAGTGTGCCATCCAATAGTTTAAAAGTTCATTTGAGAGTAAATTCGGATCACTTGGTATTGCATTACCACCATCAGTTATTGTTTCTTGATACAAATTTCTTTCTAAAGTCCACGCAACCCAGACGCCGAAAGCCCACTTGTTGTTATTTCTAGTCTTTTTCGGAATAGCTTTAAGAATTCTCTCTTGTAAGTCTGAATCCGACGATGGAACAGAAAATCTACGCGGGGCCGCAGCCTCACACACGACCGGCTCGTTTTCATATTTTACAAGGTCCTGAGTAGGTAAAAGCATTAAATCATTCTCGGACACTTCTTCTTTTAATTCAAAAGTTCCAATTCCAACAAGTTGATTCATTTTAGACTTAAAGATGCATACATGTTACTGACTTGAAAATAATAATACTTTTAATAGTCATTAGAGCAAGACAATTAGCTAGAGGGGTTATTTGTTTGGCCATATTTTCAAGAACTGTGTTCATGTATACCATTTAACACAGTACATATAATTAATCAAGAATAGAGTTTATATGTTCTAAGTTTGTAAGAACATGATAACCCTCTTCTTCATGATAAGTACTCGCTAACGCTCGTACTTAACCATGAAGAAGAGGATTATCATGTTCTTACATATACATAATTAGTTGTCTTTGTCCATTATTGTAATAGAAGTTTTCAATGAACACTTTAACCTAAAATGACCAAGCGAGGATTTTGACAATTCAAAACTTTTTCAATGAATTCCTTCGTTTTTGTTTGTTTTATTATTGATCAAACAAAGGAGGTTATATGATCTCCTAAATCAAAAAGAAATCCACGAATTACGCATCTGATTTTTTTTCTTTTGTAATCAGCGATCCACGAATTTACGTATACCACGAAACGTTTTTTTTTTCTCTTTCCACGAAAATTGATACCCACGAAAATAAATGAATCCACAGTAGTTTGGCCTTCAGTGTAAACATTGCTGGTCAAAAACCTATGGATTTGTAACCATCGATATTAAAAGCACCAAGGCAAATGGAAAATATCGATGCAATTTGATGAGTTTTATCGGGATAGTATCAATAATGAATTGTTACAAAGATAACCCCTCGAAGTACAAGGATTCAGAGTTCCTAGAGTATTCATTGTCAGATATTGAACTGGAGCTAAAGTTCGATCCCCAGCCTAAGAAATACGAATGGCCCTGCAAATGTAAATTTGAGTCGGCCCCGGGAAAGGTATAAAGACTGTGTTACAAGTGTGGTTGGATTGTGTTTCATTATTTATGTCCCGGTATGGATGAAAGTCTGTTGAATTAGCTATAAACATAATGGAAGATCCCAACGCCCACAACAACCCAAATGCCCGCCAAAACTATTTTCGGTCATCAGTGCAATCACCGATGCAAACCGCAAAACGTATGTCTCAGACACAGGAATCTTCAGAAAATGGGCATTCGACCCACGCTTGAACCATCGCATATAATCTATTGACCTGGGTCGACTTGGTATTCCAACCAACACTATTGGGGCGTTCGAGGCAATCGAAGGCGTTCACACCAACGCTTAGGTGCGTTCGAATGCGTTCTTTCAAACCCTTGAAGGCGTTCGAAGCCGTACACACCAACGACTAGGGGCGTTTGTTCCAACGCTATGAATAAATGACGTTCATCAAAATTCCTGTCCCAAAGCAGGGGGAGGCACTCTCAAAGGAGTTGCATGTAACTAAGCGGAGCATTCAATCCTGTAACATGCAGCACCGCCTTGACAGGATTGGACCTTTCCAAAGTGTTTAAGCCTGAGGTTGAGGCTCAGCGGAAAGCAGTTTAAAAAAATCACCAAAACAATTGAAGATTTACCTCCAGTTGTGCCAGCCCTCCCTTCTCCAACTCCCGAGTTTGCCGACCATCTACCCATTGCACCACCTACAGACACCGTTCACGGACCTCGAGCACAGCAGTATTTGCAGCTCAGTATGACTCCTTCCGCCGACCACACCCTTGGATTGCGATCTGAAAACGATGGTTTCTTCATCCGAAGTTTATCGGTTACTTTTGACGGCGATGATATTTTCGTGGATGGTGTGAGGTACAAAGGAATCCTTGGCCTCTGGGAACTCATGGTGAAAAAGAAACCAGATTCGTTCGACGCTGACGACCTTGACGACTTTTCAGAGATCCTGAAAAGTTCCGGTGCCATGTATCAAGGCAATTCCACCCTCTTGAAAACCGCGCAGGCGAACAAGAGTTACAAGGAAGGAAATCGTATCCCACATCTACCAGAGGGATAAGTTTGGCAGTGGGATGCCAGCCGTGTTTCTTCCTGCCAACTTCAAGCAGCTTCTCGATCGCTTGGAACTGTGTGCTATAACTTACTGAGCAGAAAATAATGGTGTGCGCAATTGTGTTGATTATTGATGCTATGGAAAAGGGTAGACATATCAGCATTGAGGAATATAAGGCGCTTCATCGTAGCTTCCTATAAATAAATGTTGCAAATAAAAAAAGGTTACGCACGAAAGTACGACTACGGTGGAAGAGGACTGTTTGACACAGTAGCCTTGAAAGGTGTTGAAAAATGTGGTTGGTAAAGTGGTATAAACCATCTACTACTTCGTCAACGCTAAAAATACATACATTATGTCTGACATCCTTACAATCATCGAAGGGTTGACTTTCGATGAAAGTCTCCAGGGATTTATCAGGTTCACGAATACGAACCTCAAACTGGTGCCAACTTGAATAATCAAGGTGATATCCTAATCAATATCGAAACCCAAGACTTATTACTCCATCCCGCTGAAAGTTATCTTTTGGTAGAGGGGCAACTGCAAAATAACGACAGTAGTGCATATGCTGATGCAGATCTAGTGTCTCTCTTTCACAATGGAATCATGTATCTCTTCTCTCAGGCCAGCTAATCGAACATATCAATAACCCAGGCGTTGCCACTACCATGTTGGGAATTTTGATTTATCACGACGTTTTCTCCAAATCCCAAATTCTCAACCAGCTGTGGTGCATGGATTCATCTACCGAAGCTGAGACCGAAAACACAGGGTTCGCAGCACGTCATGGTAAAATTATCCCCAAACCTGCCAACAAAGGAGCTTTTTCATTCACCATACCCCTGAGACATATTTTCGGCTTTTCAGACGACTACGACAAGATCGTATACGTATTAAAGCATGCATTGTCACTATATATATAGCTAGTGCGCGTGATTCAGACGCCGATGCCATGCACTGAGCCGCCGCAGTCAACGATGTGGCAAATAATATTCTGAGTCAGATCTCTTGGTTCGTTCTTCACGTCACCCCATCAGACGAAAACAAGATGCGGCTGTACAAAACCATACAAAGTAAAAGTAAAATCAACTGTGGATTTCGCATGAGGCAGTGAGATTCTATCGCCGTTCCCAAAAACACACAATTTAACTGGCGCCTATCTGCCACAAGTGGTACTTAAAAGACTAGATATACAATCATTGCCATCCAAACCGACAAAAGTGTGGATAAGACCCATGACGCCGCTGTGTGCGAACACTGTCGATTGCGGAACATCGATATTACTGTCAACGCTGAACGCTACCCAGCCGTCGTATTTAATGCCGGTTTCACCCAAAATAGGGTTGCCAGAGTGTTCAAGGAGGCTGCAGACATCAGAAAGACACTCAACAACATGGTCACCCTCCTCAGTGACGGCGGCATAAACACCGATACCTCTGATTTCACAGGCTTATAGCCGGTGTTTGTCATCTATGCAAATCATCAGTCCGAGCGGCTGAAAGAATCCACGGAGGACATCCAGATACGATCCGAATTCGATCGCAATGTTTCCGGCAACATCGAAGCATTTGCACTTGGAATCTCCGATGGAGTTCTTTACTTCGAATCTGACGGACACAAGATGAACGTCGTGTTTGAAGCCTGAAAATAAATGAACAACATTATTTTGCAGCAATTCGTAAGTAAAACCGATCTAAAGCAGGGGTTCTCGCTCATAGTATCCGGGAACCATAGCCAAATTCATACCCGCTTCAATCCACTAAAAATTGGAAAGGATTATGAGATGTCATTGGTAAATCATGAGACCTACTACGTATACTCCATCCCCAACATTCACACAGGTTCCTATGGCATCAACGATGAAATACAGCGACAGCTGCGGCTCAACAAACACAAAGCCAAAATCATTATCGATGTCAATCGGGAAACCCTAAGAGCAACACTAACTCTCGCCAAGCACTACGAAGAAGATTTCAACTTTACAAATAGCCGCAACACCGTCTTGGGATTAGAACGGCAAATTTACACCTACGATAGGGCTATACAGAAGGGGAACACATTGTTAGTATCATCAACATCATCAGCATCCAGCTGGCAAATAGCGGTATTATCTATGGGAGCTATGTTAATGGTAGGCAGTAATCCACCATCTGTAGTTTCTTTCCCGGTGTCGATCCTGGTATGAAGAACCCTCCAAAAAAACTGGTGTACTTACCAGTGACCCTGAAAACCATCAATCGCATGTGCACTTATCTCACCGATCAGAATGGTGACCCCATCAAACTCCGCGGCGAACACCTCACTATCCATTTTCATCTTCTAAGGGAATAAATAATAATTTAACACGATAATGGTTTGAAAGGTCAAGTAAATAAACTACACTGGGCTGCCAAGAAAGGTTGTCAAGTCTCTATTTGTGTGTCCCATGCAAACCTGTAATGCGAACACAAAATGTGGCTCACCTCTCGGCAGGTTCAAAAGATTATCAAACTTCTTCAAAAAGTTACTGGTGTTATTAATCTGGAGCTGAGTACCACGCAGATAAAGAAAACATACAAAAAGTAGGTGGATACCTACTCATGTTAGTAGGGTTGGCAATGAGGGCATTTCACATGGTATCTAAAACCATTCTATCTGCCTTGGGTATTGGAGACTTCATTGCTTTGGGTGGTGTACCCGTCAACAAGGTATTGGGATCATGATTTTACCTGAAACTTGGTGGGTGCGTTTGAAATTTTAAAATATTTCAATTCTGGTATCTATGGTGAATTTATTTGCACAGTGAATCCCAGTGGTAACGATCTCTACCTCAAACCCTCAAACGCCCGGATCACCTATGGTGATGGACTTTACTTGAGGCGTGCACGTGGTCAGCAATTCAACGACGAAGCCGGTCTGATATTAGGTGCTACCAGTACCTTCAAAGACACCCCTCATCGGTATGCTAATATAAATAAATGAATGATTTAGATTCTGGGTACCACCAACTAAAGATTTCTACCTCCTGAGCCTTATTCTCTCTCTGATCAGACATACCTTGTGTTTATTATGTGTCTTTTTTTTCTTTTCTTTCACAAAGGCACATTGATAGGTAATAATTCAAGGTCAAATTGGCCAAATGCCCAGGTGTAAATCATAGGTAATGGTCTAAGGTACAATGGGTCAAAAGGCTTAGGTGGGACAACTCATGGTTTGTCCTCACCATGGGTCCAAAGATAGATTTAAAAAAAATGTCTTACCCCAATTTTTAAAAGAGTGTAAAAAATTCCCTACGGCAATACTTTCTTAGCCACTAGGTGGATATGGTAGGTAATGGGCTAGGGTCCAATGAGCCAAAAGTTCCAGGTGGGACAACTCATGGTTTGTCCTCACCATGGGTCCAAAGCCCCAATTTTTAAAAGAGTGTAAAAAATTCCCTACGGCAATACATTTTTAGCCACTAGGTGAAAATGGTAGGTAATGGGCTAGGGTCCAATGGGCCAAAAGGTCCAGGTGGGACAACTCATAGTTTGTCTTCACCATAGGTCCGAACTTAGGTCTTAAGGGTCAAACATGCCTACCCCAAATTTTCAAAAGTCTGTCAAAAATTCCCTACGGCAATACTTTTTTACCCACTAGGTGCAAATGATAGGTAAGGGTCTAAGGTCCAATGGGCCAAAAGGTCCAGGTCGGACAACTCATGGTTTGTCCTCACCATGGGTCCAAAGTTATATTTTAAAAAAATGCCTTACCCCAATTGTTAAAAGAGTGTAAAAAATTCCCTACGGCAATACTTTTTTAGCCACTAGGTGAAAATGGTAGGTAATGGGCTAGGGTCCAATGGGCCAAAAGGTCCAGGTGGGACAACTCATAGTTTGTCTTCACCATAGGTCCGAACTTAGGTCTTAAGGGTCAAATATGCCTACCCCAAATTTTCAAAAGTCTGTCAAAAATTCCCTACGGCAATACTTTTTCACCCACTAGGTGCAAATGATAGGTAAAGGTCTAAGGTCCAATGGGCCAAAAGGTCCAGGTGGGACAACTCATGGTTTGTCCTCACCATGGGTCCAAAGTTATATTTAAAAAAAATGCCTTACCCCAATTTTTAAAAGAGTGTAAAAAATTCCCTACGGCAATAATTTTTTAGCCACTAGGTGGAAATGGTAAGTAATGGGCTAGGGTCCAATGGGCAAAAAGGTTCAGGTGGGACAACTCATAGTTTGTCTTCACCATAGGTCCGAACTTAGGTCTTAAGGGTCAAATATGCCTACCCCAAATTTTCAAAAGTCTGTCAAAAATATCCTACGGCAATACTTTTTCACCCACTAGGTGCAAATGATAGGTAAAGGTCTAAGGTCCAATGGGCCAAAAGGTGCAGGTGGGACAACTCATGGTTTGTCCTCACCATGGGTCCAAAGTTATATTTAAAAAAATGCCTTACCCCAATTTTTAAAAGAGTGTAAAAAATTCCCTACGGCAATACTTTCTTAGCCACTAGGTGGATATGGTAGGTAATGGGCTAGGGTCCAATGAGCCAAAAGGTCCAGGTGGGACAACTCATGGTTTGTCCTCACCATGGGTCCAAAGCCCCAATTTTTAAAAGATTGTAAAAAATTCACTACGGCAATACATTTTTAGCCACTAGGTGAAAATGGTAGGTAATGGGCTAGGGTCAAATGGGCCAAAAGGTCCAGGTGGGACAACTCATAGTTTGTCTTCACCATAGGTCCGAACTTAGGTCTTAAGGGTCAAACATGCCTACCCCAAATTTTCAAAAGTCTGTCAAAAATTCCCTACGGCAATACTTTTTTTACCCACTAGGTGCAAATGATAGGTAAGGGTCTAAGGTCCAATGGGCCAAAAGTTCCAGGTGGGACAACTCATGGTTTGTCCTCACCATGGGTCCAAAGTTATATTTAAAAAAATGCCTTACCCCAATTTTTAAAAGAGTGTAAACAATTCCCTACGGCAATACTTTTTTAGCCACTAGTCGGAAATGGTAGGTAATGGGCTAGGGTCCAATGGGCCAAAAGGTTCAGGTGGGACAACTCATAGTTTGTCTTCACCATAGGTCCGAACTTAGGTCTTAAGGGTCAAACATGCCTACCCCAAATTTTCAAAAGTCTGTCAAAAATTTCCTACGGCAATACTTTTTTAACCACTAGGTGCAAATGATAGGTAAGGGTCTAAGGTCCAATGGGCCAAAAGTTCCAGGTGGGACAACTCATGGTTTGTCCTCACCATGGGTCCAAAGTTATATTTAAAGAAAATGCCTTACCCCAATTGTTAAAAGAGTGTAAAAAATTCCCTACGGCAATACTTTTTTAGCCACTAGGTGAAAATGGTAGGTAATGGGCTAGGGTCCAATGGGCCAAAAGGTCCAGGTGGGACAGCTCATAGTTTGTCTTCACCATAAGTCCGAACTTAGGTCTTAAGGGTCAAACATGCCTACCCCAAATTTTCAAAAGTCTATCAAAAATTCCCTACGGCAATACTGTTTTTAGCCACTAGGTGCAAATGGTAGGTAATGGGCTAGGGTCCAATGGGCCAAAAGGTCCAGGTGGGACAACTCATAGTTTGTCTTCACCATAGGTCCGAACTTAGGTCTTAAGGGTCAAATATGCCTACCCCAAATTTTCAAAAGTCTGTCAAAAATTCCCTACGGCAATACTTTTTCACCCACTAGGTGCAAATGATAGGTAAAGGTCTAAGGTCCAATGGGCCAAAAGGTGCAGGTGGGACAACTCATGGTTTGTCCTCACCATGGGTCCAAAGTTATATTTTAAAAAAATGCCTTACCCCAATTTTTAAAAGAGTGTAGAAAATTCCCTACGGCAATACTTTCTTAGCCACTAGGTGAATATGGTAGGTAATGGGCTAGGGTCCAATGAGCCAAAAGGTCCAGGTGGGACAACTCATGGTTTGTCCTCACCATGGGTCCAAAGCCCCAATTTTTAAAAGATTGTAAAAAATTCCCTACGGCAATACATTTTTAGCCATTAGGTGGAAATGGTAGGCAATGGGCTAGGGTCCAATGGGCCAAAAGGTTCAGGTGGGACAACTCATAGTTTGTCTGCACAATAGGTCCGAACTTAGGTCTTAAGGGTCAAACATGCCTACCCCAAATTTTCAAAAGTCTGTCAAAAATTCCCTACGGCAATACTTTTTTACCCACTAGGTGCAAATGATAGGTAAGGGTCTAAGGTCCAATGGGCCAAAAGGTCCAGGTGGGACAACTCATGGTTTGTCCTCACCATGGGTCCAAAATTATATTTTAAAAAAATGCCTTACCCCAATTGTTAAAAGAGTGTAAAAAATTCCCTACGGCAATACTTTTTTCGCCACTATGTGGAAATGGTAGGTAATGGGCTAGGGTCCAATAGGCCAAAAGGTCCAGGTGGGACAGCTCATAGTTTGTCTTCACCATAAGTCCGAACTTAGGTCTTAAGGGTCAAACATGCCTACCCCAAATTTTCAAAAGTCTGTACAAAATTTCCTACGGCAATACTTTTTTACCCACTAGGTGCAAATGATAGGTAAGGGTCTAAGGTCAAATGGGCCAATAGGTCCAGGTGGGACGACTGATGGTTTGTCCTCACCATGGGTCCAAAGTTATATTTAAAAAAAAATGCCTTACCCCAATTTTTAAAAGAGTGTAAAAAATTCCCTACGGCAATACTTTTTTAGCCACTTGGTGGAAATGGCAGGTAATGGGCTAGGGTCCAATGGGCCAAAAGGTTCAGGTGGGAAAACTCATAGTTTGTCTTAACCATAGGTCCGAACTTAGGTCTTAAGGGTCAAACATGCCTACCCCAATTTTTCAAAAGTCTGTCAAAAATTCCCTACGGCAATACTTTTTTAGCCACTAGGTGCAAATGATAGGTAAGGGTCTAAGGTCCAATGGGCTAAAAGGTCCAGGTGGGACAACTCATGGTTTGTCCTCACCATGGGTCCAAAGTTATATTTTTAAAAAAAAATGCCTTACCCCAATTTTTAAAAGAGTGTAAAAAATTCCCTACGGCAATACTTTTTTAGCCACTAGGTGGAAATGGTAGGTAATGGGCTAGGGTCCAATGGGCCAAAAGGTTCAGGTGGGACAACTCATAGTTTGTCTTCACCATAGGTCCGAACTTAGGTCTTAAGGGTCAAACATGCCTACCCAAATTTTCAAAAGTCTGTCAAAAATTCCCTACGGCAATACTTTTTTACCCACTAGGTGCAAATGATAGGTAAGGGTGTAAGGTCCAATGGGCCAAAAGGTCCAGGTGGGAAAATTTCACCATAGGTCCAAAGGTAGGTTTCTTTTATAAATTGCTATTTTATATTTTCCGTGCACACCATACATTAAGTACCACAAATAAACCTTTCGTATAATCAAATTTTAGCGCATTCCGCTTTTTCAGAAGTAGAATCTTTTGTCAAAACAAATTTGTCTGACAAAAAAATAGCAAAGCACGAGTGCAATTTTCTATTCTTGTAATGCAAAACTATTGATACTTTTTAGGAACTACTAGACAGGATGCCGAGACTATGGAAAACTTTTTCTTACAATATCACAAAATTGATTTCTTATGAAAAAGTCGATTTCATGTAACAACAATTTTGCCAGCATTTAAATAAGTGTATAGCTATTTACTATTCTTCATACACTATTTAAAATTGCGCGCAGCACGCTGTTTGGTATATGAAAAGCGAATAAAGTAATGATCAGGAAATTACATGTTAATTTGAAAAAAAACCACATTAAATAGTGTCTTAATTCGGCTGCTCACTCATATATAAAAACAGATTATTTTGTGATTATATGATTGATAAAAACATTTAAAGTACGTTTGAATCTTATGCAACTTTTGGGTTTATAGACATATCTGAAAACTGGCTGCTAGCGAAGTGGCTGCTAGCGAGTGGCTGCTAGCTTGAGCCTGGTAACATTTTGTGGTAATTAAGCATGAATCGAGGCAAATGTGGAATATTTTAGGCGAACATATTAAAAACAAACCCTACGAAAATGTTATTTAGAAAGTATTTGTAATTTTGTTATGAATATCGCATGAAATAAAATAATAATAGTAGAAACATCATAGAGATGTCATGTCAATAAGTTTGAATTGACTTATTTACTAATTTTTGTTCATTAATGATGTATGTGAAGTTAGCAGCCGGTTCGTTATTCGTTATTCGATATTCAATATCCAACCGGCTGCTAGCAGCCAATGTGATATTCAAAATTTAGTGAAAAATCATAAGAAATGAAATACTTGAAATTATAAAAAGCACGATTTTCATAGTCAAAAGGACTGAGAAGATACGTAGGAATCATTAAATGACCTTTTCAAGCTGTCGCAATTTCTCGTTGTCCTCGAATATAAACCCTTTTCCGTGCGACTTATTTGTCTGTATGTAATATAGAGTTTTGTCATAAAAACGACTTCAAAGATGTACTTTTGTGTATAATGTTTCTTACGACAAAAAGAAAAACCAATAACTCTAGAAATATTTTTAACTATAAATAGAAATATATATGGAAAGCCAAAAAAAAACTTTCAGTCAAAAAATGTCCAAATTTTAGGACAAAGGGCACAGGGTGGTGGTGAGAGCCTCCTGATCTCTCAATCTTTCTAATATTTAACAGATATTTAGTCAATAGGTAGATACAAACGTGACTAAAAGGACTTTGGGTACACTTCCTGTCTTCTATGTTTACGGAGCGCCCAAAGTGCCAGTTGGATATTCAAAATATATAGCGAAAACCTACCCGAGACCGCTTAAATGAGGTTGAGACCCCCTGGTCTTTCAATGTCCCTAAAATTCAACCAAATCATTGACTCTGTATATATAAAGATTGTATTAGATGGAGTTTCCAGAAAAACGTCATCTTCAATATCTACGGAGGGCTAAGATTGTCACTTTTCAGTCAAAAAATGTCCAAATTTTAGGACAAAGGGCACAGGGTGATGGTGAGAGCCCCCTGATCTCTCAATCTTTCTAATATTTAACAGACATTTAGTCAATAGGTAGATAAAAAACGTGACTAAAAGGACTTTGGGTACACTTCCTGTCTTTTATGTTTACGGAGCGCCCAAAGTGCCAGTTGGATATTCAAAATATATAGCGAAAACCTACCCGAGACCGCTTAAATGAGGTTGAGACCCCCCTGGTCTTTCAATGTCCCTAAAATTCAACCAAATCATTGACTCTGTATATATAAAGATTGTATTAGATGGAGTTTCCAGAAAAACGTCATCTTCAATATCTACGGAGGGCTAAGATTGTCACTTTTCAGTCAAAAAATGTCCAAATTTTAGGACAAAGGGCACAGGGTGAGACATTTAGTCAATAGGTAGATACAAACGTGACTTAAAGGACTTTGGGTACACTTCCTGTCTTCTATGTTTACGGAGCGCCCAAAGTGCCAGTTGGATATTCAAAATATATAGCGAAAACCTACCCGAGACCGCTTAAATGAGGTTGAGACCCCCCTGGTCTTTCAATGTCTATAAAATTTAATTAAATCATAGACTCTGTATATATGAAGGTTGTATTAGAAGGATTTCCCAGAATATTGTCATATTCGATATATATATGGAGGGCTTATATTGTCACTTTTCTGCTAATCATTATCAGAATTTTAGGACAAAGGGCACAGGGCAATGGTGATAGCCATCTAATCTCTCAATCTTTGTATTACTAAGCAGACATTTAGTTAATAGGTAGGCAGAAATTATAACCTTATGTTGGAAAGGGCCAACCATATCCCCACTTGGGGTTGTGAGAGATTAAACAAGCAGCTGACCACCGTCTTGACAAAGAGAGAGACCGATTGAGCTCGGCAAATTGTGAGCTATGGGATTAAAAAAAAACAGGCGCACCGGGTATGATTACCACGAATTTTATATTTTTTGATATGGACGATAGGATCGAAAGATCAAAAGCTGGGTCTAAAAACCGTTTAATCGTGGATATTGGTTTTAGGTGAAACAAATTGATTTTATTTTGGATTGTTATGAAGATTAAGACATCGATCCAATAACTATTAATAGCTGGAATTAGTTGTTGAAAACGTCAAAGCCCTGAGTGGTATTGCCAAAATGAACCACCGCCGATGGTACTCCCGGATGAGGAAGGATCAGTTGGATCAGTTGATCGGAACGAAGACCAACATTTTTTTAGCGTTGTTCCAACCCTATACTAGGAAGGATATTATCACCCAAGCCAAACAGCATGAGTTGATAGAGGTTAGCAGGATGTCGAAAGATCGACTACTGGATAAGTTACAGGAACAGATCAGAGAAGATAGGAAATCATTGGGGATAAAATTGAGGTACATCCACTGAAGAAAGCCTTTAAAGATGTATTTACTACCTGAAAGATGACCACTATTATTGACATGGAGGTGCAGACCTTCCTTGAGGTCTCTCAGATGTCAAGAGTGGAACTTATAGACGATTGGGCATTGAAAGGATAACAAGTCAATGTGATGCTGCACTGTGAAGATTAACCCAACAGGTAAGATGGATGATGAGAACGTGGGATACTTTCACTCGGGAAACCAGATTTTCCCTTCAACCACGGACTTGCTTGAAACCCTGAGAAGGGTAGATTAACCCTTGATTTAGAATAGATGATAGTGAAGTATACCCGCTGCACATTTCAAACATTGGTGAACAGCGGGAGAGAGAACTCAACTTACTGCTGATCCAAGGCTACATGTGCTTAAACCACGTTTATAGCAAGGAAGTTCTGGAAACCAACAAAGAGTGTTGCGTCAACCACAAGGCAGCCAAGATCAGAGCTGCCCAAAGAAGGGACATACCAGCTGACTTTTGTCAACAACACCCACCCGATGAGAGTCCCTTTCGTAGTGTACGCGGACTTTGAGTGCTTTGATTTACCGATAAGGTTGAAATCAAAAACGATAAGGTTCTGTAGCAATACACAGTTTAATAGAAGTTTAGTATCGCATTATGGCCATGGTGAATTTTTTAAATATGAAAGTTTTTGTACAATGAAATACATTTTTAGATAATTGAAGAATAATATAGCCTCCTTAGTGGGGTTATATGAACATTTAGATTGTTTTTAGCATGTTTTATATGGTATGTATCTGTTTGACAGTCCGTATTTTTCTATCCGTACCACCCATAGGTCCATAAATTATTGTAGTGTTTATCAACAAATATTTATAGCTCGACCTTTTCAATTCAAATTATGGAAAAACGAGCAAAAATGCATGTGTGTTTTTTTAACCTTTCGATAGATATATGCCTATAGTTTCAGGAAAGGTACAACTGTTCAAACCAACGCTTAGGGGCGTTCAAACAAACGCTTACAGGTATTCAAACCTTCACTTAGGAAGGTTCACGTCAACGCTTTAAATAAATGAACGTTTATAAAGATTACAGACCCGAAACAGTGTGAGGCGCTCGCCAAGGAGTTGCAAGAGATCAAGTGGAAGATTCAAGCCAGTAACATGCAGCATCGCCTGGAGAAGATTGGACTCAACCCTGACCTTTCCAAGGTGTTAAGCCTGTGGTTGAGGCTCAGCGAGAGGCAGCTTCACCGATCACCTAAACGATCGTTTAACTTCCTGCAGCAGTGACAGCCCTCCAGCCTCCACCGCCCAAGTTTGACTACCCACTATCCATTGCACCACCTATAGACACCATCCTCGGACTTCGAGCACAGCAGTATTTGCAGATCAGTAACGATCCTTCGCCGACCACACCTTTGGATCTCGATCTCTTCATCGGAAGCTAACCAGTTACTTCTGACGACGATGATATTTTCGTGGATGGTGTGAGGTACAAAGGAACCCTTAACCTCTGGGAACTCATGGTGAAAAAGAAATCAGAATCTTTCGAGTCCGAAGTTTTTAAGACCTTGTCGACTATGCAGAGATCCTGCACAGTTCCGGTGCATGTATCAAGGCAATTAACCCTCTCGAGAACCCTAAGGCGATAAAGATCTAAGTGGACGAAGATTGTGTCTCACATCTAAAGCAAGATAAGCATTGTAGCGGACTTCAAACCGTGTTTCTACCCTCCGACTTTGACCAGCTCCTTTTTGCTTGGATCTGTGCAACACTGCATACCGTGCTGGAAACAATGGTGTGCGCAACGCGATTATGGCGATCATCGATGCCATAAAGAAAGGTGAACACATCAGCATCAAGGATATAAAGCAACTCCATCGTAATATCCTCAATTAAGAAAGGTTTTGTTTGAAAGTATGCATACGGTGGTAGAAGGTTTTTTTACACTATCACCAGTATCGCTGGGCGCATGTTCACCTCCTCTGCTGCCAAGACATTGAAAAGTAGGCCTATGAGCACTGCCACCAATGCAGCCATGATAGGAGTGGTAGGTGGTAGTCGTCAACCATGTCGTTGACAAAGTGACCCGCACTCGAAAACCCATTGACCAACGCAGCAAGCCCAATCAACAGCTCAGTGTTAAACGCAGAAAGCCCAACAACCAAACCCAGTTAAACAATTTCATCTCTGGTCGTGGCATCGGTACCATCCCAACTTCCTCCAATGCTATAAATAAATACATAATGTCTGACATCCTTACAATCACAGAAGGGTTGACCTTCGATGAAAGTCTGCAAAAATATTAATACTAGGTTCACGAATTCGAACCTTAAGCCGGCGCCCAACTTACCAACTCTGGAGCGTCACTCCTGCAGACGAAAACAAGATGCAACTGTACAAAACCATCCAGAAAAAATCCACGATCCTCTGTGGATTTCGCATGAGACAGTGTGATTTCATAGTCGTTCTCCAAGCCTCACAGTTTAACTGCCGCCTCGCTGCCAATAGTGGTCGCGAAAAGCCAAGATATATTATCGTTGCCTTTCAAACCGACAGAGATAATGACAAAACCAATAATGCTTCCGTGTTCAATCGCTGTCGATTGCAAAATATCCATGTCACCCTCAAAGCTGAACGCTACTCAGCCGTCGACTTTAATGCCGTTTTTTTTTCAGAAAACAAGGTTGCCATAGTGTTCAAGGAGGATGTAGACTTCAGAAAGAAATTCTACAACATTGACACCCTCCTTAGTAACGGTGATGTCAACCCCTCTGATTTCATTGACATATAGCCGCTGTTGGTCATCGATGTAAGTCATCAGTCCGAGCGGACATCCAAATTCGAGCGGAATTCGAGCGTTATGTTCCCGCCAACACCGAAGCATTTGCACTTCCAATCTCCGTAGGAGTCCTAGGCATCCAGTTCGAATCGTTCGGTCAGTAGTTGAACGTCGTGTTTTAATAAATAAATGGACACCACACTGTTGCAGCAAATCGTCCACAACACAGACCTAAAACAAGGGTTTTCCATCCTTGTCTCTAGAAACGACAGTCGCATTTTTACTCTGTTCAACCCCCTCCCCCAACTACAATTTAAGGAATCGAACACCACATTGGGATTTAAGCGACAGCTCTACACATTTGATCGGGCAACAAATGTTACAAAGAGGGTGAAGACATTGTTAGCATCAGAAGCATCAACAGCATCCTGGTGAACAGTGGCATCATCAATAGCAGCTACATACACGGCTCCCAACAGTCCACTATCTGAAGCTTCCCCCCCCTGCAATCGATTCCGGGGTAAAGATCATTCAAACCCCCAAAAAATATGGTGTTCTTACCCGTGATCTTGAGAACCATCAATCGCATGCAGACATACCTCACCAATCCAGACGGCGATCCTCCACAATCTCCGCAGAGAACATCTCACCATCCGCTTCCATCTTCGCGAGGCATGAATAAATAGTCTATTGAAATACGGTTTGAACTTTATAAAAGGTCAATCTAAATATTACAGAGAGCAGACAAAAAAGGTTTCCCGGTCACCATTCGTTTATCCCACACAAACCTGCATGGTGAACACAAGATGTTGTTTACCCCGCGACAGATTGAAAAGATCACCAAGCTTCTACAAAATGGTTCTAGTGGAAAAAAGCACTACCCAATTGAAGAAAAACATTCAAAAAGAAAGTGGATTCCTATCCATGTTAGCGGAAAGGGCAATGCGAGCCTTTCCTATGTTGGCGAACACAATTCATGTCAGCATGAGGTGTTGGAGCCCTAAGTTGTCTGTGTGAAATAGCGATCAACAATGCATTTGGACCTGGATTTTACATCAAAAGGGGTGGTTGTGTGAGCTGTGTGAAGGTGTGTGATAAAGGTCTGTATATTTTCCCTTCAACCTATAGTGACGGTTTGTATTTTAAACTAGGTCATCGATTCTACTAGGCCTAGGGTTCTGGTCTGATCTGATCTGCAGCAAACAGTCCGTTCAAGAACATTCCACATTTGATACAATCTTTATATATATAAAATCTATGATTTGGTTGAATTTAAATTTTATTGAAAGACCAGGGGGGTCTCATCCTCATTTAAGCGGTCTCAGGTAGCTTTTCACTAAATATTTTGAATATCCAGTTGGCACTTTGGGCGCTCCGTAAACATAAAAGACAGGAAGTCTACCCAAGTTCCTTTTAGTAATGTGTGCATCTACCTATTGACTAAATGTCTGCATAATATTAGAAAGATTGAGCAATAAGGGGGCTCTCACCATTGCCCTGTGCCCTTTGTCCTATAATTTTGATAATTTTTAGCTGAAAAGTGACAATACAAGCCCTCCATAGATATCGAATATGACATTATTCTGGGCAATCCTTCTGATACAACCTTTATATATACAGAGTCTATGATTTACTAAAATTTTGTGGACATTGAAAAACCAGGGGGGTCTCACCCTCATTTAAGCGGTCTCAGGTAGCTTTTCACTATCTATTTTGAATATCCAACTGGCACTTTGAGCGCTCCGTAAACATTAAAGACAGGAAGTCTAACCCAAATTCCTTTTAGTCACGTGTGTATCTACCTATTGACTAAATGTCTGCATAATATTAGAAAGATTGAGCAATAAGGGGGCTCTCACCATTGCCCTGTGCCCTTTGTCCTATAATTTTGATAATTTTTAGCTGAAAAGTGACAATACAAGCCCTCCATAGATATCGAATATGACATTATTCTGGGCAATCCTTCTGATACAACCTTTATATATACAGAGTCTATGATTTACTTAAATTTTGTGGACATTGAAAGACGAGGGGGTCTCAACCTCATTTAAGCGGTCTCAGGTAGCTTTTCACTATCTATTTTGAATATCCAACTGGCATTTTGGGCGCTCCGTAAACATTAAAGACAGGAAGTCTACCCAAAGTCCTTTTAGTCACGTGTGTATCTATCTATTGATTAAATGTCTGCATAATATTAGAAAGATTGCGCAATGAGGGGGCTCTCACTATTGCCCTGTGCCCTTTGTCCTAAAATTTTGATAATTTTTAGCTGAAAAGTGACAATACAAGCCCTCCATAGATATCGAATATGACATTATTCTGGGCAATCCTTCTGATACAACCTTTATATATACAGAGTCTATGATTTACTTAAATTTTGTGGACATTGAAAGACCAGGGGGGTCTCACCCTCATTTAAGCGGTCTCAGGTAGCTTTTCACTATCTATTTTGAATATCCAACTGGCACTTTGGGCGCTCCGTAAACATTAAAGACAGGAAGTCTATCCAAATTACTTTTATTCACGTGTGTATCTACCTATTGACTAAATGTCTGCATAATATTAGAAAGATTGAGCAATAAGGGGGCTCTCACCATAGCCCTGTGCCCTTTGTCCTAACATTTTGATAATTTTTAGCTGAAAAGTGACAATACAAGCCCTCCATAGATATCGAATATGACATTATTTTGGGCAATCCTTCTTATAAAACCTTTATATATACAGAGTCTATGATTTACTAAAATTTTGTGGACATTGAAAAACCAGGGGGGTCTCACCCTCATTTAAGCGGTCTCAGGTAGCTTTTCACTATCTATTTTGAATATCCAACTGGCACTTTGAGCGCTCCGTAAACATTAAAGACAGGAAGTCTAACCCAAATTCCTTTTAGTCACGTGTGTATCGACCTATTGACTAAATGTCTGCATAATATAAGAAAGATTGAGCAATTAGGGGGCTCTCACCATTGCCCTGTGCCCTTTGTCCTATAATTTTGATAATTTTTAGCTGAAAAGTGACAATACAAGCCCTCCATAGATATCGAATATGACATTATTCTTGGCAATCCTTCTGATACAACCTTTATATATACAGAGTCTATGATTTACTTAAATTTTGTGGACATTAAAAGACCAGGGGGGTCTCACCCTCAATTAACGGTCTCAGGTAGCTTTTCACTATCTATTTTGAATATCCAACTGGCACTTTGGGCGCTCCGTAAACATTAAAGACAGGAAGTCTATCCAAATTCCTTTTCGTCACGTGTGTATCTACAAATTGACTAAATGTCTGCATAATATTAGAAAGATTGAGCAGTTAGGGGGCTCTCACCATTGCCCTGTGCCCTTTGTCCTAAAATTTTGATAATTTTTAGCTGAAAAGTGACAATACAAGCCCTCCATAGATATCGAATATGACATTATTCTGGGCAATCCTTCTGATACAACCTTTATATTTACAGAGTCTATGATTTACTTAAATTTTGTGGACATTGAAAGACCAGGGGGGTCTCACCCTCAATTAAGCGGTCTCAGGTAGCTTTTCACTATCTATTTTGAATATCCAACTGGCACTTAGGGCGCTCCGTAAACATTAAAGACAGGAAGTCTATCCAAATTTCTTTTAGTCACGTGTGTATCTACCTATTGACTAAATGTCTGCAAAATATTAGAAAGATTGAGCAATAAGGGGGCTCTCACCATTGCCCTGTGCCCTTTGTCCTATAATTTTGATAATTTTTAGCTGAAAAGTGACAATATAAGCCCTCCATAGATATCGAATATGACATTATTCTGGGCAATCCTTCTGATACAACCTTTATATATACAGAGTCTATGATTTACTAAAATTTTGTGGACATTGAAAAACCAGGGGGGTCTCACCCTCATTTAAGCGGTCTCAGGTAGCTTTTCACTATCTATTTTGAATATCCAACTGGCACTTTGAGCGCTCCGTAAACATTAAAGACAGGAAGTCTAACCCAAATTCCTTTTAGTCACGTGTGTATCTACCTATTGACTAAATGTCTGCATAATATTAGAAAGATTGAGCAATAAGGGGGCTCTCACCATTGCCCTGTGCCCTTTGTCCTATAATTTTGATAATTTTTAGCTGAAAAGTGACAATACAAGCCCTCCATAGATATCGAATATGACATTATTCTGGGCAATCCTTCTGATACAACCTTTATATATACAGAGTCTATGATTTACTTAAATTTTGTGGACATTGAAAGACGAGGGGGTCTCAACCTCATTTAAGCGGTCTCAGGTAGCTTTTCACTATCTATTTTGAATATCCAACTGGCATTTTGGGCGCTCCGTAAACATTAAAGACAGGAAGTCTACCCAAAGTCCTTTTAGTCACGTGTGTATCTATCTATTGATTAAATGTCTGCATAATATTAGAAAGATTGCGCAATGAGGGGGCTCTCACTATTGCCCTGTGCCCTTTGTCCTAAAATTTTGATAATTTTTAGCTGAAAAGTGACAATACAAGCCCTCCATAGATATCGAATATGACATTATTCTGGGCAATCCTTCTGATACAACCTTTATATATACAGAGTCTATGATTTACTTAAATTTTGTGGACATTGAAAGACCAGGGGGTCTCACCCTCATTTAAGCGGTCTCAGGTAGCTTTTCACTATCTATTTTGAATATCCAACTGGCACTTTGGGCGCTCCGTAAACATTAAAGACAGGAAGTCTATCCAAATTACTTTTATTCACGTGTGTATCTACCTATTGACTAAATGTCTGCATAATATTAGAAAGATTGAGCAATAAGGGGGCTCTCACATGCCCTGTGCCCTTTGTCCTAAAATTTTGATAATTTTTAGCTGAAAAGTGACAATACAAGCCCTCCATAGATATCGAATATGACATTATTTGGGCAATCCTTCTGAAAACCTTTATATATACAGAGTCTATGATTTACTAAAATTTTGTGGACATTGAAAAGACCAGGGGGGTCTCACCCTCATTTAAGCGGTCTCAGGTAGCTTTTCACTATCTATTTTGAATATCCAACTGGCACTTTGGCGCTCCGTAAACATTAAAGACAGGAAGTCTAATCCAAATTACCTTTTATTCACGTGTGTATCTACCTATTGACTAAATGTCTGCATAATATTAGAAAGATTGAGCAATAGGGGGCTCTCACCATTGCCCTGTGCCCTTTGTCCTAACATTTTGATAATTTTTAGCTGAAAAGTGACAATACAAGCCCTCCATAGATATCGAATATGACATTATTTTGGGCAATCCTTCTTATAAAACCTTATATATACAGAGTCTATGATTTACTAAAATTTTGTGGACATTAAAAACCAGGGGGGTCTCACCCTCAATTAACGGTCTCAGGTAGCTTTTCACTATCTATTTTGAATATCCAACTGGCACTTTGAGCGCTCCGTAAACATTAAAGACAGGAAGTCTAATCCCAAATTCCTTTTAGTCACGTGTGTATCGACCTATTGACTAAATGTCTGCATAAAATAAGAAAGATTGAGCAATTAGGGGGCTCTCACCATTGCCCTGTGCCCTTTGTCTATAATTTTGATAATTTTTAGCTGAAAAGTGACAATACAAGCCCTCCATAGATATCGAATATGACATTATTCTTGGCAATCCTTCTGATACAACCTTTATATATAAGAGTCTATGATTTACTTAAATTTTGTGGACATTAAAGACCAGGGGGGTCTCACCTATTAACGGTCTCAGGTGCTTTTCACTATCTATTTTGAATATCCAACTGCACTTTGGGCGCTCCGTAAACATTAAAGACAGGAAGTCTATCCAAATTCCTTTTGTCACGTGTGTATCTACCTATTGACTAAATGTCTGCAAATAATTAGAAAGATTGAGAAATTAGGGGGCTCTCACCATTGCCCTGTGCCCTTTGTCTTAAAATTTTGATAATTTTTAGCTGAAAAGTGACAATACAAGCCCTCCATAGATATCGAACATGACATTATTCTGGTCAATCCTTCTGATACAACCTTTATATTATAGAGTCTATGATTTATTTAAATTTTGTGGACATTGAAAGACCAGGGGGGTCTCACCTTATTAACGGTCTCAGGTGCTTTTCACTATCTATTTTGAATATCCAACTGGGCCCAATTGGGCGCTCCGTAAACATTAAAGACAGGAAGTCTACCAAAATTCTTTTCGTCACGTGTGTATCTACAAATTGACTAAATGTCTGCATAATATTAGAAAGATGTGAGATTAGGGGGCTCTCACCATTGCCCTGTGCCCTTTGTCTTAAAATTTTGATAATTTTTAGCTGAAAAGTGACAATACAAGCCCTCCATAGATATCGAACATGACATTATTCTGGTCAATCCTTCTGATACAACCTTTATATATATAGAGTCTATGATTTATTTAAATTTTGTGGACATTGAAAGACCAGGGGGGTCTCACCCTCATTTAACCGGTCTCAGGTCGCTTTTCACTATCTATTTTGAATATCCAACTGCCAATTTGGGCGCTCCGTAAACATTAAAGACAGGAAGTCTACCAAAATTCCTTTTAGTCACGTGTGTATCTACAAATTGACTAAATGTCTGCATAATATTAGAAAGATTGAGCAGTTAGGGGGCTCTCACCATTGCCCTGTGCCCTTTGTCCTAAAATTTTGATAATTTTTAGCTGAAAAGTGACAATACAAGCCCTCCATAGATATCGAATATGACATTATTTTGGGCAATCCTTCTGATACAACCTTTATATTTACAGAGTCTATGATTTACTTAAATTTTGTGGACATTGAAAGACCAGGGGGGTCTCACCCTCAATTAAGCGGTCTCAGGTAGCTTTTCACTATCTATTTTGAATATCCAACTGGCACTTAGGGCGCTCCGTAAACATTAAAGACAGGAAGTCTATCCAAATTTCTTTTAGTCACGTGTGTATCTACCTATTGACTAAATGTCTGCAAAATATTAGAAAGAGTGAGAAATTAGGGGGCTCTCACCATTGCCCTGTGTCCTTTGTCCTAAAATGTTGATAATTTTTAGCTGAAAAGTGACAATACAAGCCCTCCATAGATATCGAATATGACATTATTCTGGACAATCCTTCTGATACAACCTTTATATATACAGAGTCTATGATTTACTTAAATTTTGTGGACATTGAAAGACCAGGGGGGTCTCACCTTCATTTAACCGTTCTCAGGTCGCTTTTCACTATCTATTTTGAATATCCAACAGCCAATTTGGGCGCCCCGTAAACATTAAAGACAGGAAGTCTACCCAAATTTCTTTTTTTCACGTGTGTATCTACCTTTTGACTAAATGTCTGCATAATATTAGAAAGATTGAGCAATTAGGGGGCTCTCACCATAGCCCTGTGCCCTTTGTCCTAAAATTTTGATAATTTTTAGCTGAAAAGTGACAATACAAGCCCTCCATAGATATCGAATATGACATTATTTTGGGCAATCCTTCTGATACAACCTTTATATTTACAGAGTCTATGATTTACTTAAATTTTGTGGACATTGAAAGACCAGGGGGTCTCACCCTCATTTAAGCGGTCTCAGGTAGCTTTTCACTATATATTTCTTTTATGGGCTTTCCATAAATATTTCTATTTATAATCCTAATTGTTTTCTAGAGTAATCGGTTTTTGTTTTTGTTTTTAAGAAAAATCCTGTATTAAAGTACTGTACCTCTTTGATTTTTTTTTTTTTATTGACATTAATCTATATTACATTTAGACAAATATGCAAATTTGAAAAGGGTTTATATTCGAGAACAACGAGAATTTGCGACAGCTTGAAGAGGTCATGAAACTATCTCCTACGTATCTTATCAGTTCTTTTAACTATAAAATCATGCTTTTAATGTTATTAAGTATTATTTTTTTTTATTTTCAACTTAATTTTGAATATCCAACCGACTGCTAGCAGCCGGTTGGATATTGAATATCGAATATCGAATAACGAACCGGCTGCTAACTTCACACACATTCTGTAATGGAATTATTTTAAAAACTTACCTTTATTTTTTGTAATTTCTATATGCCTATACCGGGAATCGGATCCATCCATGAATTCTGTTACGTGTTTCTAATATCAACATATAGACGAAACCTCTGGGCTACCAATCGGTTACCATAAGAATGTCTATTTTATATATGTTCCGGACCATATGAGTATCTGGACCATACGCGTATGGTCATGACCATATGGGTATATACTCATATGGTCCGACCATACGCGTATGGTCGGACCGTACGCGTATGGTCGGGGTAATTAACACGTATACTTTTAAACTCTTCATTTGGTGTGACCCTTCTGGTTGTTACGTCACTAAAATGTAATTTTATTATATATTAAAACAACTTATTAAAAAAAACCCAGTTTCACACAGTTAATAATACTTACTATTTGTAAGTACAATTATAAGAAGATGTCAAAATCAAATGAACATATTGTTAAAGGAATTTTATTGTTTAAAGTAGGTTACATCACCGGCAAGGATCATGATAATTATTTAAAGATCATGATATTTTTTAAGACATTTTTGATAAGTAAAATATTAAAAGTGTATGTTTCTTTATTTTTTTTCTATTCTTTATTTCTATATTTCTATTCTAGTCTTAATTATAAGACCGGTAAAAGAGCATTTAAGAGCTATGAAATAGCCACTGCCTTTATTTGATTTGATCTTTAATATTCATTTTACGATATTGGAGATCTGGAGTTGGACATTTTCGATCTAAAACAAGCAATCGCAGAAAAGCTACATGTATGGTACCGTGTGAAGGTCATTCGAAATATACAAAAGTATACACGAATACAATTAGCGATGAAAACTAAGATCAACTGACTGTGGCATCAATATTTAATGTTTATGTAGCTTTTGAAATGTAAAACTAATACTTTTTTTTTTATAAACACATTTGTTTTTAAGATAAAGTTTATTGTTTTATTTCTATTGTATTTTTGAAAAAAATACCTATATGGTCCAAATACTCATATGGTCCGGCCCGTTAATAACCAAACGAGTATAATACTCATATGGTCCGACCATACGCGTATGGTCGGACCATATGAGTATACGCATATGGTCATGACCATACGCGTATGGTCCAAATACTCATATGGTCCGGAACATATATATAAATGAATATATGATATACATCGGTACAACGGAAACACCGGACTTGTACCTTCGGGCTTTGCTCATTGTTGAAGGCCGTACGGTGACCTATAGTTGTTAATGTCTGTGTCATTTTGGTCTTTTGTGGATAGTTGTCTCATTGGCAATCATACCACATCTTCTTTTTTATATAATATTATAAAAATTAACGTACTCTGTTTTGTTCTGAGTAAGTGTTGATGCAACTGTTATGGGTCCATGCAATTCGTAAAGGAGGGACGAAATATACCAGAGGGACAGTCAAATTCATAAATCGACAAATTTTGACAGATTGTTTTAAATAAATTTGTACTTCTCTTCAGGTCCGTGTTTAATTTGGCTTTATAACTTTAATTGAGCACCGCTGATTAGTCTTTTGTTGCATAAACATGTATCCGGCGTACAAGGAGGCAGACGATGCAAATTGAACACTAAAAAGTCATTATTAAAAGGGAAACTGAAAGTGCCATAGCAAAAAACGAAAAACGATTACCATGATTAAGAGACAAAAAAGTCCATACAACACTAAATAAAAAACTTTGCATCACAAACCCCAGCTAAACTTGGAAGTGATCTCAGGTACTTCAGTGGATAAGCAAACTCATAACTGGTACCTTCGTGATGCTCATGGTACAACTCCGAAGACGCGTCTCAATGGGTGGTTACATACGTAACAAATTATAAGTCTTATAGTTATCACCACTTGGTCGATTCCACTGTTGGTGGACGTTTTGTTCTAAAATGTATATGTATTACCAGCCCAGTAGTGAGCAACTTTTGTTTTGCATAAAATAACATAGGTATGGTTATTTTTTTTTGTGATACTATTTGGAAATATTGGAATCACTAAGTATCTTGCATCCCAGACATTGATGATCTTACTCGTTTTTATAACAGATGAAATAAAAATAAATCAAATATTTCATCGTCGTATAAACTTTACAGTTTGTGACCAACATATATACATGTATATTAACACAATAAACATATAAACATACATATCGTACATCAGAATAAAACAACATCAACATTTACAACAACAAACAAGTTAATGGCTTTTTCAAGAAGGATCCTGGAATTTAAAAAAAACCAACCTTATTTGTTTGTTAACGCGTTGATGGATTTAATAAAGAATGCTCTTTTTCTTCTTCAGTTAAATCTTAAAATTATTATTTTCAGTAAATGACAGCTTATTTTTTCACGCGCCATTGATAATTCTTTGAGGACAAAATGCACATTTTGCAAAAATGGAGGACAACATTAATCGGACATTCCAAAATCATTAGTTGAAGAGAAACTGACAACTCTATTGCAAAAAAAAAAGACTTTTGAAAGAGAAACTGCATAACAACGTAAAAGATTAAACAAAATAACAGGGGGAATTCTTATTTGCCGCAGATGTATATGCAAACGTTGCTCTGATATGTACCCGTTAGTTTGATCATGATAACTAAACATTCGGTGTTAAGTCTCATTCGTCGGAGATGTCATGCGTTACAATTTATAAGCATAGACGACTTCAACCTATTTTGCACTATATTTTAGAATTTTTGGTTTTCAATATTCGTCAACTCCGCGTTTGATTTAGCAATTAAACTTGATTATTCGAGCGTTTTTGAGTTTTGTGTAGACGAAACGATTGTCTGGTGAAAAAGGTGACAAAAGCAAGTGTACATTCAAAACTCATCAGTCGAAGAAAAACTTACAGCACATTGTCAAAAAGCAATAACGATTACAAGATTAACAAGTTCACAAAACAATACATTAAAAATTAATGATTGAGCAACATGAATCCCACAAGAAACTGGATGTGATCTTATGTGATCCAGATGGATGAGTAGGTTCAGTTCTACTAGTTGTAGCAAATTAAAAGCCAGGTATCCATGATGAATTTTTCCGAAACATTCGGTCGATGCCACTGCTGGTGGATGTTTCGTCAGTCTCCAAGGGTATCAACAATTCAAGAATCAGCATTTTCTGCAGAAATCAAATCTTATTCAAACGATAATCTTCTGTAAATTATCTACTTTTTTAATCTTTTGATTATTCAAACCACTTATGATTGTCTACCAACTTTGAGGTGTTTAATTTGGACCTTCCAACCTTTTTATTGGAGCCAACTAATCGCATTTTTTAAAATAAAAATATCAGAAATCGGAGCAGTAAAATATACTGATTAAGCTTATCATAATTGTATAGCAATTATGGCTTGAATGTTCAATGCACTAAACATATATGGCAATTTGAATGAGATACATCTCTTGTACATACATTGTAGTAAACCATATGTTGTTTGCCAGGAATAAGTCAGGTAGAGGTTCTAAATAAAACCACATCTTAATTTGTTGACATCTATTTTTTTTGTTGACACATTGTTGTCAATATAATGAAATTTTATGCGAATGGCATACAGGTGAGAGGTTAAGCAAGCTATAAAACCGGTTTAATCCACTATTTTCGACATAAAAAATGACTGTACCAATTCAGAAATATGACAGTTGTTTTCCATTTTTTTATGTGATTGAGCTTTTACGATTTTGCAATTTGATAAGGGACTTTTTAAAAGTTGTGAATTTCCTTGGAGTTCCGTTTTTTTTGTTAATTTACTTTCTACAAAACTCGGAATTTTTATCAAATCACAAACAAATTTGCCAAAGTGTTGTACATCTACAATATACAATAGTAGTGGATAGATAGCAAAAGTTCTGTTAACGCCACGAATTTCAAAATTAAATATGTGCCAAATTTATCTAATTGCGCTTGGCTAATCAATTCATAATGACCGATTTCCCAAATGGTGCATTTCATAAATGAAAGGAGACGTACAAATACATTAAAAAATTAAATATAACCTATGCATGACTACTTAAATTAAATTATCATTACAAATTAACCAGTTTATACAGAGGTATAGAGGAAAGTAACTGAAAGTTTACCACATACGAAGAACTATTAAATTATCTAGTATTTAAGGAGATTTCAAAAGCCAGACTTATTTTTTAAGATGTCAGCATTCTTGCCCATTCTGTCCTTTTCCCAATGAAATAATGTATGTACATAAGAAATTTTTATGAAGAGACATTTATAGTCAATTATAAAATATGTCTTTTCCACAGAGAGCACCTTTTTTCATTAATTAATACCATTTAAAATGATAAAACTGAGTAAAAATTACATAACGATTGTAATTCGACAGTTATTCAACTAAAACAAAAAAAGATCCTTCATTTAGTGACAAAGAATTAGGTATTGTGTTTTGTGGTAATATAGGAAGTGAAACATAAAGTTTGATAATTTGATGTTTAATAACTGTTACTCTGTAAGCAAAAAAAAAAATAAGTCATTCGATTTTACTTATTATCAGATTTGTAATTTCATAATCAACGTCGAATGATATAGTTAAAAGACTTTATGTAAATAAAATCAACTATACAAAGAAATAAAAATGAATACACAAATAAATAAGAAATCAATTAATGAGCATTTCAATTTCAGAAGATTTCTGTTATCTTTCATGACTTTTGTAACTAAAACTAGTCTTTTATGCTGCTTCACCTGCATAATGCCTTGCTCGGTGATTATATAATCACAAATTCATCGATGAAAGATGCACACTATGTTAAAACTATCATATACTAGACAATTTAAAGATCCTCGGAAATTTTTATAAGACTAGGGTCCTTACTTCCTAAAAGGTTGATGTATTTGTCGTTCTTTTTGTTATAAAGTTCTTACCGTAAACAAGTAGGTTTTGAGCTACTAGCATTCAGTAACCGTAAGTACTCTTATATCTGTACTTTGGTTAATTTTTGTTTTGCTAGTTGTTTTGTGCATTGTATCGATCTTATGGGTTAATCTCTTTCAACTGATCTGTATGCTTTGTTCTTTTGTTGTCCTGTTAAACCACTGTATCAGATAGTGGGACGGTTGGTCGCCCTGAAAACACGTTTATATTTGCCATGTGATTATGGACTTTCCGTATTAAATTTCCTCTAAGTTCAGTAATATTTTGTGATATTTTTTTTAACTCTGCTTTACGTACTTTTCTATCCCAAATTCATGTATTTAGTTTGGATGTTATATATGTTATTGTTATCGGATTTTGTCTAATGCTTAGTTCATTTCTGTGTGTGTTACATTTTAATGTTGTGTCGTTATTCTCCTCTTATATTTAATGCGTTTCCCTCGATTTTGGTTTGTGACCCGGATTTGTTATTTTCTATCGATTTATGAGTTTTGAACATCGGTATACTACTGTTGCCTTTATTTATTCTGTATGTGCCTCTGTCCTTATTCAGTTGCTGTTATCCAATGGTTGTCGTATATAGCTGTTAAACTTTATCATATTTTTTTTTATGTTTATGTATTGTACAATTTGGTCTTGGGTTGCACCATAGTCCATGGTCAGGGGAAAGTTTCGACGCCAAATCACATGTTTAACACCGCCACATTCTTTATTCAAAATTGAGAATGGAAACCGGGAATGTATCAAAGAGAAAACAACCAAACTTAAGAGCAGAAAGAAGCCCTAGAACACCGATTGGTCTTCAACAGAGCGAGGAAATTCCGCACCCAGAGGCGGCCTTCACGTTCCCGTCCTGAATATGCATGATTAGAAAACTTTTATTGACTGCTTTTCCGTAAAGCATACGAGCTTAAGGTGCGAGAACAACGAGTCAGAATAGAGCGGCATAAGGTGACATATTTTTTCTCCTGACTGTAACCATGTGAACTAGCATGATTGAAAAATACTGCTGAGTACAAAGCAGGTTCTATGTTCAAATCATATCATGTTCTCGTCCTGAATATGCATGATTTGCCATTTGATGTTATACAGACACCCATCTATCCATCCATCATGCGCCTGAAGAAGTTAAATTGGCTTTTAAAACACTAATGCCATTTACAAATAATTTTGTTTTGCAATGAGCGCCCCAAAGGAGCAGAAATATAAATTCCAATACAAGCGCAAATTATACAAAACGCACAAAATGATCAAAACTGATCCAAATGGATTTAATACAATACAGATGAAAATGAAATATAAATATTACAAGAAACTGAGATATTTGACAGGGGATGTAGAGTCGTCAAAAGTTGTAGAGATGATTATTTTCAATGACTATATATAATATCCACACACATATAAGGTCTCGATACTACACGGCTAAATAAATATCATGTAAGGATGAGGATAAGGTGAATGCTACTTACGGAATCAATATATTATATATCATGAATGATGAATTAACATTTTTTTGTGTCTATAGTTATCAAAGGTAGCAGGATTATAGTTTAGTACGCCAGACGCGCGTTTCGTCTTCATAAGACTCATCAGTGACGCTCATATCAAAATATCTATAAAGCCAAACAAGTACGAAGTTGAAGAGCATTGAGGATCCAAAATTCCAAAAACATGTGTCAAATACGGCTAAGGTAATCTATTCCTGGGATAGAAAATCCTTAGTTTAACGAAAATTCTAAGTTTTATATTTGGGAAATTTATAAAAATGACCACATAATTGATATTCATGTCAACACCGAAGTGCTGACTACTGGGCTGGTGATACCCTCGGGGGCGATAACACTAGAAGAATCATAGTTTTGTGTGGTATTAAACACAGTATTTTATCAGTGTAACGAACAATAACGTTAACACAGCTCCAATTCAAATCAAACTGTTTACTACATGTACATGTATATACAATACTATCGTACATGAAGACCCTGTGTAGAGTGTAGTATATATTTTCGTTGACATTGCATTTATACATTTTGTAAATATTTACATAAAAGGTGTTCCTAACCGAATATGGCATCACTAGAACAATTTGAGGAATTAAAATCCCTTATTTTGGGTGTGGATAAGAAGGTCACAGTTTTTTCGGAACAGTTAACTAAAGTCGAACGTATCCTTACCAGTATGATACATGAGGTTTAAGCTGATGCTAAAGTCCGCAATGTTAAGTTTGAAACGTCGCAAAAAGAAATAAAAACTCTAAGGAGCTAGAAAGAGATGTCCAAGGAATGGATTTACAGCTTCAAGAATTAGAAAATGAAAAGCTATTCAAACAAAAAAATGATTTGCAACAGCAAATTGATGAGCTTAAAAGAAAAGACCATTTTACTCGAAAAGCATGACAGGAAATATAATATACTTAATTATGGTATAGATGACAGCAATCCAGAGAAACATGTTTTTGCAACAACACGAAAGCTATTCTTTGAAAAGTTGCTTAGAGGTGCTCCAAAAGCCAATTCCATACAGCTTGCTTTCGCGCATAGAGTTCCAACACATGGGAAGGGTTCAAAGCCTATTCTTGTTCGTTTTGTACATTTTGGGGATAAACAACTTGTAATGTCCAAAGCCTATAACTTCAAGGGAACAAAGATTCGCCTATTAGATGACCTGCCAGTTTATATAAAGGAGGAACAAATTTTGTTATCTCATAACGCATTCACAATTAGAAAAAGGGACAAAGTATAAACACGTATTAGAGCAAAAAGGGCTCATATGACTTTAAAGACCCGTAAAATCAACAAAGAAAATTTGTCGTTATGGGAAAAACTGTTTATTGTCTGTAACATATATATACACTAAGAAAAACATAGTTTATAAATACAAAATTTAATAATAATTTAGCTTTGTGTTTACAGTGCATATATTTTCTTACATTAATCTTTATTAAAAAAAGTAATTTAAGTAAATCAATGATGCTGTAATGCTAGATCTCTTTTTGTAGGCTTTGATATGAACATTTGGAAGTAAGTATAGAAAAGAAAAAAAAAAGGTTTTTGTGTTCATTTTGGTTTCTTCTTTTTATTTAGCTTTTGAACTTTTCTTAACTTTTAGCGGAATAGTAAAATTTGCTTACTTTGCCATCTTAGTTTTGCTTTCCTTTTTGTCGCATAAATGCATGCCTTATCTTGTTAAATGTAGTTATATGCTACATGTATATGAATGCTTAATCTGTTGTTTTATTTTTGCTTTTTTCATATGTTTATTAAATGCATGTCATAGCTTGTCATCGATACTTTTAGATATGCTACAATTTGAATTATTATATGCTAAATTTGTTGATTTAGTTTTGCTTGTTTCATATTATATTAAGTAAACGTATGCTTGAGGTATAGCTTAGTCAATGGGCAGCATTATGGTTAAAACTTGTACATACACAATTACAGAAATGTAAGACAAAATTTTCTTAAACAGTCAAATAAAATTATTATTGAAATTCATGATTACAATGTTTTTTTACGAAAGATATAAATCTTTTTACATCTCAACAGTTTAACGATCAGAACATTAGTATTGATAGTTTCAAGTAAAATACAATGAACTATATATCCTTTATTCATGTTTCATAACCACTTAACTCTACATTTCAAAAACAAAAACTTTGGATTTAAACTATACATCAAGTATGAAAGAGGAAATCACTGTCAGTTTAAGTGAGCTGTCTTATATGTTAGTAATTCGAAGATCTCTCTTATCTATCTTTATAATGCCTTGTGTAAGCTTACATTGAGATGTAAATTGCAGATGACACCATGCAGTACTGATGGTGATATAAATTTTAGGCAAGTATGACCAGATCAGATGAGAAAGCACAAAACAATGGACATTTTGTGGTAACGTGCTTCTTGTGTGATCTCTTCTCTTTTTGTCATATGCATCCTGTTCATTATTCAATGTGTAATACAGTTATTCGTTATTTGGCACATACATGGGATAAAATATGCGTAAATTGGGGATTGAAATAGAGTTCCAATATCTTCCTATTATTGGGTATCACATGTTTTGTTGATTTGAATGGAATGTTAAATCTAAATTATGCTCCTCGAATTCAAGAAATAGAAAGTATTATACAAAAATGGTCAAAACAGTCGCTTACTCCGTTTGGTAAAATAACTATAATAATATCTTTATTTATATCAAAATTGAATCATCTATTCTTATCCATACCAAGTCCAGATGAAAATGTACTACAACAACTCAATAGTAAAATTCATGCTTGCATTTGGGATGGTAAACTCGACAAGGTAAATCGGAAGCACTCATGTCAAGAATACTGCAGAGGTGGTTTAAAAATGATTAATTTGAGAAATTTTATACAAGGGCAAAAAGTAATCTGGGTTAGAAGATTATTTATTTCAAATTCAAAATAGATCATATTATTTACTGCTACACAAAATATAAAATTTACAGAGTTGGCTTATTTTGGAACAACTAAAGAATCAGATAACGTTTTTTTGGAAAGAAGTTTTTTGTGCCTGGCAAAAAATGTCGAGATTTCCGATATCCTCGCTATTTTGAGAAAGTCATATCTTCATCTATATGGAATGATGAGAACATTAAAATTGATAATGTCAGTGTTTATTATAGAAGTTGGGCACAAAACGGGGTATGGACTGTGAATGACCTTCTAGATGAGCAAGGAAATATTTTGTCTTAACAAGATTTTGAACGGCTATATACTTTTAAACCCACATTTTAACAATTTTATGGTATTAAAGTAGCATTTAAAAAAATGGTTACAAGTTGTAGATATTTCATATCTTTTCGATTGTTTTGTGGAGCTTCGTAAATTATACCATAGTATTTGGTGAATTCCCTCGCAAAAAAAACCCACGAGAAAAAGTCATATTACTTGCTTCTTATGTGATAAAATCATAGAACAAGAGGCAAAGATTCTCAGGTCATGTGGCTCAGATTTCAAAAAAGCGATGAGATCTTTTCCTCTGTACATGCTATGAATTCACCTTCCATGTGTGCTGTCCTTTTGTATGTGTCTCTGCTAGAAAATGTCCTCATTAAAATGATCATCGTGTCCATCTGTCTCATATCCACTATGACCTTTAGGTATATGTATGTTTGACAATTTAATGAACAAACTATATCAATGTGAACTTTAATTGTCAAAGAACACTAATTTAACGTACTTAATAAAACCTGTAAACTTTTCCTGAACAAAAAAACAAACAAAAAATTCAAGGGCCAGAATCATTCAACGGAATTATTATATATATATATATTCATTTTGAACTGTTATACCATAAATTATGGCTATGAGGGTTTATAGATGTCAATTTTGGTTATTTTCTTCAAAATAATCTATTTTAGGGGGTCCGTTAGGTCACTTCGATAAAAAATTTCGTAAAATTTCAAACGGTGAAAATTTATAAAAGTTGTCATTTGAAAAATATATGACTGATATGTGTTCCAGTAATTTTATATGCAAATTAAACGACAAAATATTTTTCCACGTGTATTTATATATAAAAAGTGTCAAATGAGACTTACTCAAGTTTTGCATGTATCTGTTAGTTCCTACCTTACATTTCATTTAAAAATATAACATATGCCAATTATAGGTTATATTTACTTTAGAATATGATACCATAATACAATCAAATAGGCACAGTCATAATTTAAGCCGTGCTTTTTCTCGAATAAACGAATATATTTACCTATTGGTATTTTGGACTGGCTTAAATGATGGACGAAATTGACCATATTCAATCAATTCTAAAAAAAGAACTAAACGGTCAATTTTGTTTAAACTTGTCCAGAACATGTATTGAGGCATACCTATTCATTGGTGTAAATTAAAAAAAATATTAAACGACGGGAAAATTTTGGGGTTACTGAGGCCTACCCACTTAATCCCTGTCTAAAAATTTTGCTGTTGAAATTCTGAATAATAGTTCTATTTTGGACTTCCTTTTCAATAAATAATGTATTCTAAATCAAAAGTAATGAAACATAAATGAAAGTATAATTCTGTATAGCAAATTTGTTTTTCTTCAAAATTTTACAATGGGAAGATGAAGCAAGAAATATCTCGATTTTTTAAAATTAATTTAAAAAAATCAATGTCTTCAGATTTTTTATCAAACGGAATTTGTGTCTAGAATATTCACATGGGAGGAAAAAAGTATTAAAGTATCATTCACTGTTTTTAGAAATAACAAGAATTTTAAAACACTGGATCATATTTATAATGTAAATTTTGGAGAAATATTTATGGTAATTGTGTGAAGTATTTTATACTAAGTTTTGGAAAGTTCAGAAGTGAAGTTCTTATATTGGTTTCTTATTTAGATTGTTTTTCGTTTGGTCTTTTAAGTCTTACTTTACACCTTGTTGAAAGTCATGCCGTAAGTTGCATGCAACAACTGCAACATTATTTGGACTGTTCTGGATAGTTTTCTCATTAGGTATAATACCCCATCCGTTAGTTTTATGTCTTGATCAACTAGTTTGAAATTGTAACAGTGAGAGTTGGACCAATCTTATAATCATTTGATGTACCTGTTTTATATATAATCCAGGTTACCTTGTTATATTATTATATGGATTGATTTATTCTTGTCAGTACCAATTTAAATGGATTAAGGAAGAATTGTATTTTTATTTTTGTGGGAGATTTTGTGGTTCTACTATAAACTAAATAGTCCATACAGACTACACAAAATGCGCAATTCCATGAACATTGACTTTGTGGTACTTTTTACCCTCAAAATCACTGACAGTTGGTATCCCATGAACGATGATAAGGGTACATTGAATAAACACAAACTTTTTGTCTCAAATAAGAAAGAAAAATATTTTAAGATAAGAATAGATCTAGAGATTTTTGTTGTTTGATCAGATTAAATTAATGTGACCTACCGAATTAGACTATTTACAGGATTTTTTTATCACATAAGCAACACGACGGGTGCCACAAGTTGAGCAGGATCGGCTTACCCTTCCGGAGCACCTGATATCACCCCTATTTTTTGATGGGGTTCGTGTTGTTTATTCTTTAGTTTTCTATGTTTTGTCATGTGTACTATTGTTTGTCTGTTTGTCTTTTTTCATTTTTAGCCATGGCCTTGTCAGTTTATTTTAGATTTTTGGGTTTGAATGTCCCTTTGAAATTATTCGTCCCTCTTTTAAATGTATGTAAATGAATATGATAGAATTTATAGCATGAATATAAAAAAGCATGGATTTTTTTTTTGTAGTACAGAAATGAAGCTTGCATATTATGTAAGGTGAGTATTTTTGTTCTAAGTCTACTGTTTATTATGTTATATTTTTCGTCTCCAGTCGTATTTCGTACATGTATTAATTATTGTTATAGTTATTCTAGTAACTACAAATGTTAACATATGTGTGTATTTTAGATGAATATTATTTGGTGTAAAACTATTTTTCGTCTATTTTTTTTTTGCTTTTTATCTATACCTATTGTTACCATTTTCAAGGTGCAAGGTGCTTTGATAATTGTCTTACTGTATTTCATAAGTACTAAATGTCTTACCAGTATTAGTTCACATGTATAGCTGTAAAATTGAAAACTAAGTAATGGGAGGGTGTACAGAATGTATACAAGTTTTAATATATTAAAAGGTATGAAAACTTGTACAGGACATTTTAAGAAAAAATGATGGATTGAAAGTGCGAGGTTTGGCATGCCACAAAACCAGGTTCAACCAACCATTTTTCCTTTAAAAATGTCCTGTACCAAGTCAGGAATATGGCCATTGTTATATTATAGTTCGTTTCTGTGTGTGTTACATTTTAACGTTGCGTCCTTTCTTTTTTATGTTTTAGTGTAAGTTCACATTGCGATAAGACGTGTAACGGTACTTGTCTATCCCAAATTCATGTATTTGGTTTTGATGTTATGTTTGTTATTCTCGTGGAATTTTGTCTGATGCTCGATCCGTTTCTGTGTGTGTTACATTTTAGTGTTATGTCGTTGTTCTCCTCTTATATTAAATGCGTTTCCCTCGGTTTTTGTTTGTTACCCCGATTTTGTTTTTTGTCCATGGATTTATTAGTTTTGAACAGCGGTATACTATTGTTGCCTTTATTGAACCTGGTTTTATGGCAAGTCAAACATCATGCGCAATACTGCTGAAAAAACAACATTACATGACGGGAATACAGTAAAAAAAAATGCAAGAACGACCAGGACAAAGAAATACAAAATATAAAAGTACATTTATACATATAACCACAGAATAACAAATCAACACCTAAATTTTATTCAGGATTAAGTTTGAAATGGTGTTATTTGATGTATTTTATAACAGTTACTAGAAAATTACTAAAGAATTATGTAAGTAAAATGGACAACTCCTTTCATGTAATGCCATTTCAAGCACAAGGTTTGGCTAGCCACAAAACCTGGTTCAACCAACCATTTTTGTCATCTACAAAGTCAGGAATATGGCAGTTGTTATCTAATAATTTGTTTCTATTTATATTGTATTGTCATTTATTTTTGTAGCTCTGCAGTATTTCTATTGTTTCGTTGTTTTCCTCTATTTGATGTGTTGTCATCAGTTTAAGACTGTAACCATGATTTGTTTTTCATTCTATTAATGTATGACTTTTGAACAGCAATATACTGCTGTTGCATTTATTCAGAACGGATTGTTATAAAAACGTAGCTTGTGATACCATTGGGGACTGATAGTCACCCTGGTACCTTTGATAACTATTGTATCAATTCAGTGTTGCGAATAATCAGAACAATATACTAAAAAATTTCATGAGTCTGCAACGCTTTACTAGATTTACATTCATCACAAACGTGCAAAGTCTTTCATTTGAAAGAAGAGATTTAAGATATGTGTTAATTGCCCAGTAAAGTAGTCCATGAAATGATCTAGTCAGACAATTTGTCTAATCTCATATAAATATTTTTTGATTCAACCTTGTCGTGTAAAAGATATCGAGTCCGCCATCAACACTTGGGATACTTAAAAAGATTTGTCAGCCGAAAATGTACATTTGTGTTCCGACTCTTTCTATTAAAACAAGATAAAACATACTTCGGTGGCCTCATGTAGATGGGACCATAAACAATCTTTTCACATGCAGTAAACAAAAGAATACAAAATTCTTTCTTAATTTATACGGTAAACATTACAATATAAAATTGTTTCACATATGATAATTGTGTAATGTACTGCTAGTGATGAATGCATATTTGAAGATTGTGTGCTGAATCCCTCCTAACTAGGGTTGTTATTATCCAGTCATTAATTTCAATATTTAACGCACTACTTAAAATGCAGTGGATAATTTCGACGATACAAAAGGGCTCAAATTAAGATACAAAGACAAAATTGACTTTTATGTAAAAGATATTCATATACAGTATAAATTACTTCGTTAAATATTTACAAAATTAATGTAACAACACAATGAAAACAAGTACAGTATTGTACACCCGCAGATAATTATCACAAAAACACACATACTATAAGAAGCACAAACATAGGAGCATTGAATCATACCTCACGCACACCACATGCATAGTCATCTCTGAAATTCATATTAAAACAATCTAACAGTTCTCTAATTTTATAATGTCAAAAAATCAAAACATGTTTAATAAGGTGTTTTCACATATTACATAGGGTAATTTGGCAACATTTTCATTTAATTATTTCTGGCTTGTTCATGGTTAGAGTCCAAATAATACTTATAAACAAACCAACTAAAAATTGTCAAATATTTTTTTGCTTTTTAGATTACGGAACATATAGTTCATTTCATATCTAGACCTGGAGTTTCTGTTAGAGACCTAACTATTCTAGTGACCTTTTTAGTTATCCATCAGTGAGTTTGTATGGGATAAATCCGACCTTAATGGACTAGGATTATCAGTTTTCTTCAAAAAAAGGGATTCTTCACCTCTGAAAATTACCACCGTGATAAAGCCATGAAAACTGAAAGTGGCTTAAAGCACAATCAACCAAACATATGAACTTATTAAGTCACTTTGACAAAATGTAAAAATTAATTGACAACATTTCAAAGATGAATTTCATCGATGTTCGACTTTTCCTTGATATTAATTACTAGTTTATAATATTAGTCTCAATTATCATATATTTTGTATATTCTCATGAATGGATAACATTCTAAACGATCATGCGAAAAAACCAGATAACTTATATAAAAATATCAGACTTATAATTTTGTCTGCAATAAACGCACCAGTGACGCCGGATTCACACAAAGTTTATAAGGTTTATTTCATATCTAGAACTTGAGGTCATTTAGGAACTCACAATGCCTAGTGGTCTAATCAGTTCATCTACAGTGACAACTATACTGCCATCAATTTGTATTCGAATACGCACCAGTGACGCTCGAATTAAAACAAGTTCTAACTAAACGATATTATTTTAGACGTTCTTAAATACTTTCATTAAATCAGTGGTAAAAGGAACCATCACCTGGGATCTTGAAGAATGAACAGCAATATGTAAACTTACAGATAATTTTGTACTGATAAGCATTTTTTTTAAAAAAGAAATCATGCTTTTTTATGACAATTGTTTCATTTGTGTTATCTATTTCATTATATTGACATTTAACAAAATTGATATGTTTCTTATAGCGCCAACCTGTGACCCTTTCAAATGATTAGAAAAGTCTTGTTATCTATACATATAAGAAGATATTTTTTCTTTCGGTATTTATGTGTAATTTAGCTATTTTGAACTCGATATTGTCTTCTTACAAAAAATCTTATATTCTAAAAGTCATACCTACTTGATGATAAACCAGGAAGTCATTAGCATTAACATTATAACGTATATCGTTACTAAACGCGAAGTTAAATGTTTGTTGTTTATTCTGATTAAAATGTAGAATTAAATAACTATTCTTAGCACCTCTAAACATTATACTCAATGTTGATTAGAGGAATTATGCAGTTGCTCATTTTTTTTTTTTAATTTTCAGAAAAGTTCTACTATATATCTAGCTATCAATAAATCTACTGCTTTATAACAATGAAACGGTCCACTATTTTTTAGACTTAAGTGAATTATATCATGAATTTACAAGACATTACATTAAAGAACAAATGCTTCTCTTAAGCAGGTTAAAAAAGAACAGTCTATCAGTAGTTTTAAAAGAAAAAAGTGCGACTATTATGAATACTGCAAAATACATTTCTATGATACGTATTCCTATTAAATTGTTTTAATTTGTAGCAAACAACAAAACAGAAAACAATCGATAGAAACTTACAACCCGATTTCTAAAGAACGACGGATGACGACGAAAAGGTAAACAGTTTCATGTTAACACTACATAGAAAACTATTGTATTCTTCATTTTTGTAAGCAAAGCAAATTGTATAAGCATTAAATGGTAATTGTTCTTGAAATGAGTATAACACCCGTTAAGAAGCTTTATTTAAACTTCGTAGACTTGCTGTTGATAGCCGTGGTATAGTATTCTGTTTATACTTCATAAGTTCGTTTTGTTTTTCTTCGTCTGTCCCTGAATATTTCATTTTGTCGTTGACTGGTTCTGTTTCTGGTGTTCCGTAAATAGGGCCTATCCAAGAGAGCAATACTGGAAGAAGAAAAATGGCATGCATAGCACCTACAACCACAACGATAAACATCACTTTAAAAAAAGAAAAGAAAATGTATGATTTTGAAAAAGCCAGCACAACTATACCAATAACAGAAGAAAGTGCTCCATTTAATATAGGACCTCCCGCTAAATCCAGTGCTGTACTTACTCTTGCATCTCTATTTTCCCCTGGGACATGTGCATATGCATGACAAATATGGGCACTGAAATCAACAGAAAATCCTACACACATGACAATATGGATCATCGTCACAGAACTTAAAGTGAGACCCCAAATTTGCATTAAACCAATAACCCCTACCATGATCATTGAAACAGAAACAGTTACCAAAAGTATAAGGACAGGCAAAGGCATAAATATAGCGGTGACCAAAAACACAACGGATACAGCTATTGCAAGAGTTTGTATTGTTTGTGGAACAATTTGTACATATTGCTCAAAGAAAACAAAAGGGGGCGAAAACACAAAGACTGGCAACACGGAAGACTTTGCAATATCTCTCATACGGACCATTAAGGAAGCTTGCTCGCTTGATGTTCTAAGATTTGTGCTGAGAACATGAAATCGTGATGCAATAATTGAATTACCACTGATCGTTACATCGTTTACAAATATGTTGCCATGAAGCGCTAAAAAAGATTTCAAGCCGATAGTAAAGTTTGATTTCGTGCTATTATCATATTTGTTGGAGTTAATATATGAATTTAACCAAGAAAGCTGAAAAGTTGATCCAATATCTTTATCGCCTTTAGCCTTCTTTAATAACGATTCGATTTTCAAAACATTTGACACCTGTCTATAATCAATCTCAGAACTAATATAAAAAGAAACAAAAAAGCTTTGACTGAAATAGTTGAGGTTCGTATCATAAAATTTATAATGATAAGAGTCACTTGAGACTAAATTCCTGAGATCAAGATCCTCCCGAAAATTTCTTGCACCCCATGCTGAGACACCCAAATACCCTATAAATAATATAATGATAACAATCCTTGTAGGACCGCTTAGCACAGCTTTCTTTAATAGAATTTTTGGATATTTTTCTATAGGCCCTTCAACTTCCTCTCTCTTTTGTCGTGCTGCACCTCCACAAAATAAGACATACATTTTAGATTTGCCTTCTGCCTTTAGTGCTTCATGAGATTTTGTTTTGCAGCATGTAAACCAATGTATCTGTTTTGTTACTCGACTCTCATTGATTGCCATGACACCGGTGTAAAATGTAAGATAGTTTATATAACAAAACAGAACTGCACATCCTGCAAACAGACACATAAAATCAATTAGACTAAATCGACATTTTTTTTTATATATAGTAGTACTATTTATATAATTAGCAGATGAAATTTAGCAAAATACACCTTTTAACAAAGTTTTAATTATCCTATTTGTGTAATCTATGTTCTGTGCAGTTATCGTTTAAACAAATCAAAATACATATAGATATAAGAGGATGTGATATTCGTGCCAATGAGTCAACTCTCCATCCACGTCACAATTTGTTAAAGTAACCATTATAGGTAAAAATACGGTCTAAAACACTGAGATTTGGCTCACATCAAATAGTAAGCTACAAAGGGCCCCCGCAATGACTAGTATAAAGTATAAAACCATTCAAACGGGAAAACCAGGGACCATTTGTAACTTTATTATTGAAAATATTGAGCAGTTCTTTGCACAAAATCGCATCTTTTTATTGTCTATTGTAATACATTGGAAATAAGTAGAATTTGCATAAACTTGTCTTATTTTTAGTTGATATTTACCTGTATACCATGAAAAGTTTCGAACACTAGGAAAGACTGAGGCAGCTCCTGCACAGAACGCTACAATGTCTGTTATTGATGTTATAGTGATAGCAATTCCACTTGTCCGTATTGTCTTACCAATACGAGTTTCTACGTCTTGGTCACTATTTGTATCCGCCAAACCAGACAGAAGAATGAACATATTGTCCACGCCAATACCTGTAAGAAGAAAATACAGTTCTAACTCAATCGTAGTTTAGAATGATGAAGAATATCATAGAGAGAAGATTAAAAGGGAACGATAAAAAATTACATTATTTTCATTAGATGCATCCTATTACAATTGTCAACTAACGTGAAATATACCAAGGAAAATAGAACGAAACCTTGTTTTAGCTGCAAAAGCAGATTGTTTTAATTGTTATCGTTCTGGTGATATAGTGTAACTCTATTTTTCAGAGAACAGTATGCGTTAACTTCAATATTGTGTCAATTTGAAAAGGTTGGATAATGTCCGCAAGTCTATAGGATTTTGATGAAAGTACACTTATCAAAACTCTGTATCTACTGATACGAATTGCACATTCATAGAAGAATTTCCATAATAGGAATTTTGCAAATTTAATATAAATTCTGCATACTTTGAAACTCATAATAGGAAATAACGACATAAATCTCTTTAATTTTCTTTTACAAAACTTTGGTTTTTTCAAAAAACTAAGGATTTTCTTATCCCAGCAATAGATTACCTTTGTGGTATTTGACACATTTTTTTTGGAATTTTGGGTCCCTTATGCTCTTCAACTTTGTAATTATTTGGCTTTACAACTATTTTGATCTGAGCGTCACTGATTATTATTATGTAGACGAAACGCGCATCTGGCGTATTAAATTATAATCTTAGTACCTTATACATCTAATAATACTGGAAAAATATAACACACTTGACGTCTAGATCTGCTGCTTATACACAACATGTACGAGTACATCGTATACTAGGATTGAGGACAACTTGACATAATATAAACTAAACTGAAAGATTTGTTTGAGGATTAATCGGATCATACATTGTTTATTAATCAAGACGCCTAATGTTTTGTACCATATCTTTGTTATTGTCTAAAGAATGGGACAACCATTTCGTGTGACATAAGATCCTTAAAAATCAGGTGATTTTCAAACAAATGTTTTCATTAAACTTCACTCTCATTATTTTTAACCTTGATCTAAGATGATTGTGCTTATTATCATCAAATTTGGCAGACCTGGTTTTCAATAGACAGTTGGCATTTCTGTGTTAACAAATGAAGAACGCATTAAACAGGGACTTTCTAAGAATCCTAAATCGAGGGTTCTCTGTCTTTGGTGTTCTTTCATTTATTTGTACTGTATTCTCGTCCCGCCATGATGTAAATTTAGCGGTATATTTAACATTGCCATAAAGCGCAAGGTTAAGATAGTCATAAAACCAGGTTAAACTCACCAAATTTTTTTTTTGAAATTGCCTGTACCAAATCAGGAACGTGGCAGTTGTTATCCAACATTTTATGTCTATGTATGTTACATTGTTGTTTATTTTTTGTTGAACGTCAGTGTTCTGTGGGGTCGTTTTTTTCCTCTTATAGTTGACGTGTTTCCGTAGGTTTTAGTTTGTTAAACGAAGTCGTTTTTCTCTCAATCGATTTATGGCTTATGAACAGCGGTATAATACAGTTGCTTTTATTTAACACACTTTTTGTATATATTACCATTGCCTACTTTGTACTCTGCTAAAGTTATTGATCGTATTTGTCCATTAGATTTGAAATGACAACGCAAAGTTCGCTACATACATTTAGAAGTCAAAGTTGAGATGAAAAAAATTGACAGAAATTTCATGACGTGGCTATTCTCACGAAATATATGACCCAAAAATGATCCTGGATATGAGTTATTGTTGTAGGTTCAACTGCCATCGCTTTAATCGTTTTTGTGGTAACTTACAACTTTGGTGTCGTTAGCATAGATGTACACGGCTACTCTTTTGTTTATAAAGAATGAATATAAAGTATCTAGATTCATATTACTGTTGTTTTATTCATTATAAGAACGCAGAGAAATAATAATGTATCTTTTAAATATTAACATCTGTATTTTATATAGTTTGTATGAAATCCTCTAAGAACAGTTTGTAGATATTTCGTATCTTTATAGGATATATAATACATTGGATGAGATTTTGATTGAAATTAAGCTGATGTTTTATATAGAATTTAATATATACTAAACATTGAAAAGTAAAGACTTGACGCTCTTAAAATCATTGTGTGTAACCTGCTATAAGTTCATTATAATTGAATTGTAAGCGACTGTCATACAAGTGTGATGTTGAGCTAGCCACACAACTAGGCCCAATCCACAATTTTCTGCATTAGAATTTGCCTGTACTAAGTTATGAATATGCCAGTTGTTATCTTTTCGTTTGATATGTTTGAACTTTTGATTTTGCTATTTGTTTAGGGCTCTCCGTTTTGAATTTTCCTTAGAGTTTTGGTATTTTTGTTATTTTACTTTTTAAAGAAGAACGATTTACGTTTAAGTGTTAAGTAATGACAAGATATCTATGCCATATATTACGAAATGTACTATTTATTAAAATAAAACACACACAAACAGCGTTTACTACTTTTTTAGTAGCATTCATATTCACCAAACGATTTCAAAATGAGATGATGTGCCGAAGTAGCGTACACATTATTTGGAAATCTTAACTGTGAATACACAACACTCAACGAAACGTAGCTTGTTATAGCTCCCAACGAATTAAAATGATGAACCCAATTGGGTATTTGAGTGAATACTGTACTGTTGCATTTTTTTTTTGAATATTCCATTTAAACTGTGTTCAAATATTTCTGAGATATATTGACCATTTACTGTTAACTTTTAAGTGGCATCCCTAATACTACAAATTATTGAATGCAGTTGTCTAATCAATTTCACAAAAACATTTAATTCTGATCTTTGCGATACATACCTAGAATCAAAAATGGCATTATTCCAACGATGTCTACAAAGGTTATACCACAGGCGCTTACAAGGCCAAATGATGCCAGAATCGCCAGACATGTAGACAAAATACCAGCCAAGCCAAGGAAATATCGATTATCAACGCAGTTCATTCCCATTAAAGCCAGACAGGCAAATACGATCATCAGTGTAAAAGTCACAGAGAATACAGAAATGTCCCCAGTTACATTTTTACTTAACTCGACGCTTAAACTATCTGAATAAGAATATTTGACAGTAATATCAGTATTTTCAAATAATGCCATTCTTTCGACAAATTTTTTCTCCCATTGCCTTGATAAATCAAATGATTCCGATTGAAGATTAAACCGTAACTTAAGAGCAGTTGCATGTCGAATCAAACCATTTACAACATCAACGTTTCCAATAAATCGATCTAAAACAATAGTTTGGTGCGTTGATAAATTATAGATGGGATATGTAATGTTTCTGCTATTCATATCTAAAATAAATTTGCTATGTAACAAAAAGCTACCATCAACTACACAGTCACCACTTGATCGTGCGCACAAATCTGAAAAAGAGTAAATGTTTCCTGCAGAATCACCGATTGACGTGTTCTGAATATAAGCGTTAAGCTCTATTATGTGCCTCCAATTTGATATGTTGAGTATGTTGTCTCCATTTTTTAGTTCTATGATGACTTCTCCAAACTGACCCAGATCTGGTAAACTTTGCACATAAAAATTGACCGTTGTGTTGATCTTAAACAAACTTTCAACCTGAAAGCATTATAATGTAATGGTCAACAAGTATTGTCACATTAACCAATAATAGTTCTTCAGGTTGCTCGCCCAATTTGTTTCAATAAATTGAAACTATAAACAACTGTTATACTAGTGCAGTAACCATTAAACCGATTTTACCCACCATTTTCTTCGAAATATGATAATACCAAATCAGGAATATAACAGTTGGGGTTTACATGTTCTACCGATTGATAGCGTTTTATTTTCTTGTAAACATTAACAAATGTTTCTGTTAACATATTGAATTGTTATATATCTAATCGTAAATTCATTTAAAAACGAAACAATGCATCAAATCAAAACATTTAAAAATAATTTGACATCATATGCAAACAAATCTACTGGGTGACATTTATACATTCATATGGTATGGGTTACTTTCTTATATTATACAGAGGAACTACAACACGACCCTTATAGCCTTTGGGTATGTTAATGATAATAGTTAATAATGTTTGATTGAATAATTTTGCATTTATTAATTTTGAAAAACAGATTTTGGCAGAATAGATTTTAGGATTATAGATTTTCAATGCTTATAAAAGCTTGACGTTCAAGTATGTACCTATTTGCAGAACTAATGTTTAAATGCAAAAAGAGACAAAAATGTTGGATCATTATTCTTAGTAATTAAATAAACTACAACGTAGACAAGAGATTTTTTGGTGTGAAACTAATGACGACACACATCACAAACATACAGTAGTGTTTTGATAGAAAACCTTTCCTATTTTCATCTTTGGAGATTACACAGTTTCTCAAACAATTACCATTGATCTTATAATGAAAAGGCACATTAGTTTGATACCAGTTTTTTTCTAAAGCTGTTGTTCATGAGTACGTTTGCAAAATATTGGACCATTATGACAATGTTTCGTTAAGTGTATCAGCATAAAAGAGAAAAGCTTCATATATCAATTTTAATTCTGAAAAGATCATTTAAAAGTTCTTTCCTTTTCGGTCTGTATAAAGATTAATAATTTCAAAGTTTGAAAAAAAGTCAAGTTTTTGATATAGTTTAAAGTCAAAGACCACATAAACATGCACATGAAATGACTTTTAGCTTTATCAAATTTGATATTTTGCAAATAAGATTCATAATGAAATTGAGAAAGGAAATGTGGATGGGTCAAACCGTCAATAACCCAACCATAGAGTAGACAACAGCCGAACGCCACCAATGAGTATTCAATGTAGCGAGAAACTCTCGCACAAATTTCAGTTTGTCAACAGTTTTAAGAGATATTAAGATAAGACGTGGCACGGTACTTGTTTATCCCAAATTCATGTATTTGGTTTAGATGTTATGTTTGTTCTCGTGGGATTTTGTCTGATGCTTGGTCCGTTTCTGTGTGTTGCGTTTCGGTGTTGTGTCGTTGTTCTCCTCTTATATTTAATGCGTTTCGCTCGGTTTTAGTTTGTTACCCCGATTTTGTTTTTTGTCCATGGATTTACGAGTTTTGAACAGCGGTATACTACTGTTGCCTTTATTTAATATTATTAACGGAAACATGCAGTTTCTGTAGTTTTTTACTGGGTCAATGCATAAACACAATCATATCCAAAGAATATATGAAAATAATTATTGATTTGGGTGGTAGTATGACTTTTTTAATTTGTAATATGTCATCTGACCATTTCGTTCATTAAACCACGTTGGTTGGTCCGCGGGTTCAACGTGCATAATGTGCCATAAATTGTCGACCGATAAAAAAGACCGATAAAAAAATGCCGAGTTTGATTGCAGTTGGCAAGGAAGTTTCACAGGAGAACATTAATAAACGTTGTAAGAACGACGGACGATGGACTCTTTGTGAGTGGAAAAAAGCCCAAATTTGATGAAAAAATTACATTTTTGGTATAATCATGGTGTTTAAATTTGTTAAAACAATCAATCCAAGATAAGAAAATTATCAGTATAAGATCTATCAACATATATGATCTATTTCTAGGTTGTTATCTTATATCTATAATTAGATTATTTCAATTAAGATTTTTACCAAAGCTTGATATAAAAAATATAATTTAACTTATTGAGGGAAAATTCAGTATACAAATCTTAAACAATGGATGGGATTTTTTTTCACAGTCATTAATTATTTAATTTTTACACGTTTCTAAATGCAAACCAACGAAGTAAACATTTTTTCATCGCGTTGATTTTCAGTTAACACTATAATTAATTTATTGAAAAGTATGCATTTGACTTTGACGTCAAAACTTACCTTTTTTTGGTCCTTACTTGCGGTACTTCCTATTGGTACATACTGATGGATTCCAGATTCTGGATTAATTTTTAAAAGGCCAACACCAAGGGCGGCATTCATAATTCCTATAAAAACTACAATCTTCCAGGGATGTCGTGCGATAAATCTCCCATATTTTTCAAACACACCTCCGATACCTCTCTCAACCTTCTGGTGGAGATAGTAAAAGCACAACATCTGAAACATAAACGACAAGATAATTGGCAAATTAAAGTCATATGAAACATCTAATTAAAAATGAGGATGCATGTGATTTTTATAACTACATGGTATATGCAAGTGACCTTAGTGTGACCCTTCTCGTAAAAATCCGGTGATCACAATACTCGTGGATCTGTCATTAAAATAAACTTTTATTTGATTGTATATGTTACACACGTGCTCATTATCCATGCGTCTTTGTTGGTTGTTTACTATAAGGTGACAATCGGTAAACTTCGGATTCAAAACACGGCATTTAATAAGCTGCCATATTTGTCAAATCATAACAGACGGAGAGGGGAAAAAAGGACGATTATAAAATATATTTTCGTAACAAATTATAAAATCGTGCACAGAAGGCTGAGTTTATAATATATACATGCGTTGGTTCAAGAATTGGATAAACATTATTTTTTAACAAGTCACTCGTTTTATATTACTTTAATGTATACAAATAAAGGAAAATGAAAAGGGAATTAGAAAAACATTTAAAACCAATATTCATTTGAATATCAGTCTTCGAATTCTATCATTTAAAAAAAATCAAAAGTCTAAAGTAAAGACATAAATTTTAAAATGAAGAAAAGCAAGATATTATAATGAAAAATCTTAAAAAAACTAAAATTTAAAAACAAATTTGCTGCTTATCTTTGTAGTTGTAACATTTATTTTTCATTCAAACATTTAAAACGTTGTCAAATTTCAAACGCAGACCTGAAATTAAGGATGTATTCTTCTGAGGTTTTAGTCTCGTTGAAATCTCGTTCGGGAATTTTTCATAACATGATATACAAGTAGTTAATAGCAATGAATATGAAAATATCATTATCAAACTAATCTATGTAAAAGAAACTGTGTACTTACAATTAGTCAGTTTTGAGTAATATTTTTTTTCAAATTTAGTAACGAATCTAGTAAAAGAGGGACGAAAAGATACCAGAGGGACAGTCAAACTCATAAATCGAAAATAAACTGACAACGCCATGACTAAAGACACATTTCCCATTTCCATTCTTGTTTTAAAAGATCCTAAAATTTTCAAAAAGACAGCGTGGTCAATTTGACAGAAAAAGCAACATAATTTTATGAACTTTCTATTATCAACACCAACCTCTAATGTTTTTTTTAAGTTTAATTTATATAGATGTGTCCACTTCATCTAAAGTAAAAGTGTGAAACAAAACGTTTACTTGTGATTTTTTTAATTAATAGCCCAAAATGGATAAAACCCCATGCAAAAATAGAAGTGCACCGTTAATTAAAAAATATGCGGCTATTTTCAAGACAAACGAAAACACAAATAAATGTTTCAAGACAAGTTAACTTTTTTGTTGAACAATATGAAAATTCAGTCAATTTGTATAACATGCATTGATGGTCACAAATAAACACTTTAGACAGAATATTCGACTTATTTTTAATCAACTCTTTGCCTCACAATACACAATGTGTCAGTTGGGATATTTGTGTTTGCTTTTAGACATGAATTTGACATATGTACACTTAAATTTTGAAATTCAATATTATTTTCAACGTGAAGTGTTGAACAGATATGTAAAGCCTCATATTACTACTCTAAAAAAACAATTGTAAAACTATAAACCAGGAAAATGTAACAAAGATCCAAATATGGCTGATATTAAATTTTCCGCTTGTGGCGCAAACGTATGACCCATATGGAAGTATTTTGACGGATCCTCTCATTGCCAAAGATAAAAAAAAACAGGGGGAACAATTCTTAAAGAGCAATAACAGACAAACAGACAAACAAAAAATAATATAAAGTTTCAAAGATACGAATGGATTTGAATATCAATTTTGAATTGTTCTTGTTTGTGAAAAAATGAAAAAAATACACTCTTCTCCCAAAACAACAAAGCAAAAATATTTTAAGTAATTATAAATGTATCACAATTATTTCACGCTGCTTGATGATAATTGTAAATATTTTTTCGTATTTCTATTCAGGAATAAAATAAAATAAATTATAAGACGAGTGAAAATAGAAAGTTTAACTATTTCATGAATCAATGTCACATTGAGGGCTTTGTAAACTAAAATTGTCTTGCATCTGTAACACTAACATCCTGAAAATTGATATAATTTTTTTATTATTATTTTTCAAATTAATATAGTTTACTACGTTATTAATTAAGTGTTTATTCATAAATTTGTAAAGAAAAAACTGGTATTTGCTATAAATAAACTGAAAATAAATCAACGAGGGGAATTCAAATAACCAAGGGCATTATTTCCGTAATAATTTCAGTTTTCTTCAACAGACATGCATTTGAGTGTCAAAAATATTTGCGTTACACCAATGTATATAAAATGCAATGGATGATCAAATCAGTTTGGGTACGTCATTCAAAGAATAAGAAATGTTATTCCTTTCTCAACAATTTTTAACAATTTTCCTATCATTTCAAATTGCGATCGTTGGTTTCATAAAGTGTAATAATTATTTTATGTTTTGCAATTATAAATTCCTGAACATACATATATTTATAATACAAAACTGCTTGCGTGCTAATATAAAAAGAAATGAAGAAAAAAAAATAAAGGTGCAAAATACAAGCCCGATCTACCCAATACCTTTCTTCCTTTCTAAAAGAAAGTTTCATAATTTTTCACGAGGTGGAGTTTTTAATAAGAATAAAAACGACTAAAAGGTTGAAAATATTTTTTTCACATTATTCAAAATCATTTAATATTTCTGTCCTTCTCTGATATCCTAAGATGACATAAAAAAAAGAAGTCTTACCTCAGAAATTCGGATTCTGTTTGAAAAACCTATTCAAGAAAACCTGGTTTTACAAACATGTGACGTAATGAGGAAGTCGACATGTGTTGCACGCAACAAACCCCTTTCAACAATGTTATTTATTGATGTATTGGAATAAACCTTTTAATCAAGGACTATGGGAAAACTAATAAGATCAAACCTATTTGCTTTTGAAGGATACTAGTCATGATCGTATTTTTTTAACAAGCAAACAAGATAAGGATCTAAATTTATATTTTGAAGTTTTTATTGAATGTTTATAAAATGCAACTATGACAGTCGAGAGAGAAACAGTAACTACAACATATATTATTGATCGTGGTGGTTACCGAGAACAATTATTCTGATATTTATGATGAGTTTATTGACATACACTGGGTTGTTGCCCGTGTTGAGGGAAATTTTCTTTTTTCGCCAAACCAGTAGTCAGCACCTCTGTTTTGAAAAAAAACCAGGAATAGATTTACTTGGCTGTTTCAAGCAAAACGTTTAGGAATTTTTGGTTCTCGAAGTTTTTTATGCGATTGTCACTGATGAGGACTTATAGACGAAAAACGCGTATGGCATACCAAATATATTTTCTGGAATCTATGATGAGTTTATTTACCATTTTATGAAAATCGTTCATGATTATATGTACATAATAAAATAAGGTTGTAACAGTTAGACGCTTTCTTTTGAAACAAAGAACACTGCATTCGCACATTTCCCAAATTATGGGTGGTTATTTCAATGGCACTATGCAATTATTATTCGTTGATTTTCCTGTTTTATTTTCATTACAATTGTCATTAGTGGTACGTTAAAGTTTGTTGTTAGGTCAGGGCCAGGGCTTTATACTTTGACAAGTAATTGTTTGCTTTAAATCATTGTGACTTGGATTGAGACTTGTCTAATTGCACTCATACACCATCTTCTAATTCATATTTTAAGATTTGGTATAATTTCCAATGAGACAACTCTACCAAAGAGACTAAATTACATAACTTGTATAGTTTGTTAGAATGTATATTATCGCTATTTTACAAATTTTCCTTTGATCTTACGGACTGATAATCTCCTTCCTCAGCACAGTAGAGCGATATGAAAAATTATAGCTTGAAACTTAGTACGTGCATGCCATCGTCAATAAAATTAACAACGTCATCATATGTAAATTAGCGATAAACAGTTTATTATTGCTCATCTCAAGCCGATTGATTTTTCTCATTTTCGCCATGCCAGCTCAAGCGAGAAAACACATCTCGTTGTGATAACCAACGATAATCTATACTTAATAAAGCCTAAACAAAGGTCATTTCACAATTAAAAAAAGTCAGTTTGCGAATGAGAACTTTCGTATTCACATAATTGTTATTTTTGTGTTGCTGATCTTTTTGCATTCAATATGTTTGAACTATCACCGGTTGTTTTTATTTTGCCAGGCAAAACTGCAGAACGAAAAACATTGTTTTCGTTGGGTAATAACTAGATTGAGTAAATATATCTTATTGTAATGATTTTTGTTTTGCATTTTAAACGTTTTTGTCACTTACGCATTCCTCAATGCTCTTCAACTTTGTACTTGTTTGACTTTTTAACTATTTTGATCTCAGCGTCACTGATGAGTCTTATGTAGACACAACCTATTTACACCACTGGGTCGATGCCACTGCTGGTGGACGTTTCGTCCCCGAGGGTATCACCAGCCTAGTAGTCAGCACTTCTATGTTGACATGAATATCAATTACATGGTCATTTTTATAAATTTCCTGTTTACAAAGCTTTTGCTCCTTCAAAAAACTAAGGATTTTCTTATCACAGGAATATATTACATAAGACGTATTTGGCACAGCCTTTTGGAATTTTGGGATCCCCATGCTCTTCAACTTTGTACTTGATTGGCTTTTTAACTATTTTGATCTGAGCGTCACTGAAGAGTCTTATGTAGACGATACGCGCATCTAGCGTATTAAATTATAATCTTGGTACCTTTGATAACTATTTACAGACTTAAAAAAAAATTTGGTTTAGAGATTGTCTGATTCTTTTAGGATTATTAGAAATGATGGTGCTGATCATTATTTTAATCATGTTTTATAATCTATTTCTATATCTATCTGGAAACAGTAAAAAGACAAAAAAATATAATAATGCAGAAGCAATTACTCAAGAGCAGGTAGATATTTTCCTTGAGTCTTTACTTTGCGACATGCTCATCCTTTTTGTGATTTAAACTTTGAACCTATCTTCTATAGTGTTTACAATAACATCCACTATCTTCAACAATTTGAATACAAATAAATGTTTAAGGCAAAGGACATTTTATGTAGATATTTTGTTATTTAAATATTTCCATACTTTTCAAATAAGCATTTAAGTTTTTTACCTAGTTCCAAATTGCACCCCTTTAATAGCAGACTTGTTTTTAACAATTATGAGTCACAGTTTATGACCAACCTCAATTAATTAATTCACCAACACTTACCGCTATATTGAGGATATTTTTTCGTTAAATAATCAAGACTTTGGTTGTTTTTTTTAAAACACTGCGAAAGGAATTAACTTTAAGTAAGTCAAATATTACAGAAATATCTGTTCTTTCCTATAGATATATATTTTAGCTTTACACGAGAAACTCTGCACTAAAATATACGACAAAAGAGACGAATTTTTGTTCCCTATTGTTACTTGACAGTGATGTTCCTTGGCAACAACTTACGATGTTCATTTACCACAACTCGTTCGCTATACCCGTGTCCGTTGTGACGTTTTGGATTTCAATGAATGTGATATACGTATAACTATAATTGTTGAATTAAGTAACTTTAAACCTTTAAAGATTAGAAAATTTGGTTCTGAAGTTTGATTGAAACTGTAGAAAACTTATTTCTAACGGGATAGCACATCCTTATTTTTACGGGTGTGTTGTTTAAAGAGCCTGGAAATTATAAATGATCCGGATTAACTTATCGATCCTTTAAATAATCGGGTTAAAAGGTTATCAATTTAACACTGTAATTAGATGTTAAAATATTATTTATATTGGTATTAATATTGATTTTGTTATCAATTTCTTGAAATCAAACTAATTATTCCATATTGATAAATCATTAGTAGAATGCTCTCAATGAATGGTACTTTGAATAAAAAAAGCATATTTACATGTTGAAAAGGTGAATTGATGCACAAAACTTCACGTGCCTTTACGTGTAAAATAATTCAAAATAGTTAGATGTACATATTGGATTTGGTAAACAATTTGTCACTACATACATTTTTCTCAGTGCTAACTCGGAATAAAACATTTTTTTCAAAAGTCAATAAAAACCGCACTTTTACCTCATCAAAAGACTGTTATTGTATAATATTATTTTCAAATACAAATGAACATGCATGGCTCTACAATCTTGTCGATCCCTTATCATGGCATGGCATGATATCATGTTTTTCTCCGACTGTTTTTGACGTTTTTATCTAAATCTATTGGATGATGAATGTGTATTGGTTGATATTTGTATCTTAAAAGAGGGGACAAAGATACCAGACGAACAGCCAAACTAGTAGATATTTATTGATTCTTTGTGTGTTGTTGTTGCTAAGGGCGTTGAAAAGTCATCAGTAACTCCAAATACTCTTAGATCTGTTTTAAGTGGTATTTTGTTTTAGGAGTGTATAAATATCCGTCCACATCAACTCTGTGTTTTATTTAGATGTATTTTCATTTGTATCCATCTGATGAATAGTATTTTTAACTGATTGTTATAGGTTGTGTTTACATTGTACTGTTATACCACTGTTACAAGTTAAAAGTGGGATGGCGCCTTTGCATGAGTTTATCCACGTTACATTCTGTTTGAGTCTGTCCCAAGTCTTCAGCCTGTAACTCAGTGCTTTTCGTTTGTTTTTTTCTATTTAACATATTTTTTTATTCATTATTTTTTCTAATAAATAAGATTAAATTTCTCGTTTGTCATCTCGGTTTTCGTTTTGTAGCTGACTATGCGATAGGTGCTTTGCTTATTGTTGAAGACCGTACAATTACTTATTGTTGTGCAATTCTGTGTCGTTTTGTCTCTAGTGACAATTGTCTCATTCTTTTCGATTTTTAATTGACGACCTACTCAAGACTTAGTATTTTTAAATGGACAAACCTCTTCACCACGTATCAAATAATATAAGTTTTCTTGGAAATAAAAGAACAAATTGGATTGCACGTTTTTAAACGTTGATAAAGTACAATAATCTATAAATTGACAATCATTTTTTACAGCATTGAGTACGCACACATCATTTCCTGGTTTGAAATGGTGCGATTCAATTACAATGACAGGGGAATTTATAACCCCACTTGTCATTTTTTTTCTCAAAGGGGTAACGGAATTTTGAACAAGTAGTTTGTCGATGAGTTTATCTCCGATTACATATTTATCCTTTTCTTAGTTAAATAGTCTAAGTGCACAAGTTTCTGTTATTCAAAGGTTGCATTATCAAGTTTTTAAATAAGGCTAAAATTTATAACCTCATTTGTCTCGAGTGTTTCAACGTAATGTGACCATGTAGTTTGTCGATTGAGTGATAAACGATTATATGTATGTATAAGTCCGAGATTAATATTGAAAGGTTTTCAGTTTTTATTATCACCGTGGAAATAAAGCAATGATTACAATGTAATAAGAAATCAACAATGAATAACCTTAGTCCATAATTTTTTTTTGTAATTTTTGAAAATTAAATTATACAAAAGTAACATTTAATTAATTGTTTTTTCATCGACTTCAATGTTCCTAAAAGAAAAATAACAAAAATACTGAACTCCGAGGAAAATTCAAAACGGAAATCCGCATATCACAGTCCTAAATCCATGCACAAGAAAGAGACAATTTCATATTTTCTTTCAATTACAAAATGATAACGAAGGGCTATACATCTGTTATTTCATACTGATAAGACGACCTATAATATTACTTATCAAGCAGATGTTTAAAACACAAAATTGTTTAACTTTAAAATTTTACGTAAATGCACAAACACTTGTGGTTTTGCCCCCCCCTTTCTTTTTTGGTGCTTATTTTTTTTTTGGAAATATTCTTTAATTTTGTTTATCTTGACTTTCAAAATTATTTGAAGATCTAGTTATTTTCAAATATGGTTTTTAAGATATTCTCATCTTGCAATTTATAAAAAAAAAAAAAATCAAAAAAAAAATAAAAATCACATATAATGATAAAAAAAAGATGCATTTCTGGATTGGTATTGTGCATTTCGTTTTTATCCATTCTTGCAAAAATTGTCACCTTTAGATTGAGAAAGACACCATGTGGTATCTGTGAACTAACATAATATAATTGATGTGACAGTTTCATTTGAAAATATGGTGTTTTTTAAGTAAGTTCACTTTTTATTCAACATCATTTTGATGCAAATTCTTGGGCTTAGATGTATGACTGTATAAAATGGCAAAATCAAAAGCTCAAACACATCAAACAAATAAATAAAAACTGTCATATTCCTGAATAAGAACAGGTGTTTTCTTAAGTAGAATATGATGGATTTAAGCTAGTATTATAGGCAGCTACACCTCTTACTTGTTTGAAAATCGCATTAAAATCCATAATATTGACAGCGATGTGTCAAAATGTCCAAACTAGGGGATAGCAGTCAACACTGTGTTATAATTTAATCAATTTGAAAACAAACAAATATGTAACAAAGAGGCACACAAAGGCATGTAGACAAAGCACATTATCAATAAATAAAGACAAGAATACAAAACAATAATCATACCACAATAACATAATGACGGGATGTATAAGTACAAAGCCACGTCATGTTACAAAGAAATCATTTGCAAAATATTATTTTTTTTTACCATAGAACAATAACACAGCAGCGGGATGTATAAGTAAAGAGCAATGTCAAATGATTATCACAAAAATAAACTAAACAGTAAGTAATAATCATAAGGAGAAATAATTTTATCATCTCAGTATTTTTTTGTAGCTGACTATGCGGTATGTGCTTTGCTCATTGTTGAAGACGGTACAGTGACTTATTGTAGTGCAATTCTGTGTCCTTTGGTCTCTTGTGAGGATTTTCTCATTTGAAATCATACCACATCTTCTTTTCTTTTTTAATTAGCCACCTATTCTAGACTTAGTATTTTTAAATGGACAAACCTCTTCACCACGTATCAAATAATATAAGTTTTCTTGGAAATAAAAGAAGAAATTGGATTGCACGTTTTTAAAAGTTTATAAAGTACAATAATCTATAAATTAACAATCATGTTTATACAGCATTGAGTACGCACACATCATTTCCTGGTTTGAAATGGTGCGATTCAATTACAATGACAGGGGAATTTATAACCCCACTTGTCATTTTTTTTTCAAAGGGGTAACGGAATTTTGAAAAAGTAGTTTGTACATGAATTGATCTGCGATTACATATTTATCCTTTACTTGGTTAAATAGTGTAAGTACTTTAGTTTCTTTCATTTAAAGGTAGCATTATTAAGTAGTCAAATAAGTCTAAAATTTATAACCTCTTTTGTCATTTTGAAATTTCTCCAGTGTTTCCACGTAATGTCACCATGTAGTTTGTCGATTGAGTGATAAGCGATTATATGTATGCATTAGTCCGAGCTTAATATTTTGCAAAGGGAGACGGATTTATAAAAGTTTTTCTTGTTTCCGAATCCCTGTATTTCATATTGTATAATTATATTTTGTGCACTTCTTGAAATAAAATATTGTTTAAACTAAATATTTTGCAAGGTTTTCAGTTTTGAATTATCATCTTTATAAATTTATTATTATCACCGTGCTAAATATATCAATGATTATAATGCAATAAGAAATCCACTATGAAAAACCTAAGTCCATAAGACATTTTTGAAAATTAAATTACATAAAAAAAAATAGAACAAAAATATTGAACTCCGAGGAAATTCAAAACGGAAATTCGCTAATTAAATGGCAAAATCAAGATATCAAACACATCACACGAATGAACAAAAAACTGTCACATTGCTGACTTAATACAGGCGTTTTATTAAGTAGAAAAATGATAGATTTAATCTGGTTTTATACCTAGCTAAGCCGCTCACGTGTATGGCAGTCGCATGAAATGTCATTATATTGACAACGATGTCTGGACAAAAGACATTCAAGTAATAGGTAAAAAAAAAAAGAAATAGGGGCACAGCAGTCAATATTGTGCACTATTAAAACAAAAAACATGTTATAAAGAAGCAAAAAAAATTATATATAGAAAAGCACATTAGCAACAAATAAAGACACGCATACAAAGCAATTATCACAATTAGTACAAAATGAATAATAGAAAAAATAAAAAATAAAAGTGGAGAACCCCTCCCTTCAATTAAAAAGAGTAAATTTGTCTTTTGTGTTTACTTATTAGTATTGTAACTATTTGGTCAAAACAACAAGTCTTTGCATTACCCCACTTGTGAAAATACAAAACACAAATTAGAAAAATAAAAATAAAATAAAAATGAGAATCCCTCTTAAATAAAAGACCGCTAATTTGTCTTCTGTGTATACTTGTAAGTATTGTAAAGTAATGTTTACAGATGATACTATATTAATAATCAGAGACTATGACTTTAAAAATAAATTCAAACTAGATATGTTAATGTTATTAATTATGTTTGTAAAGTAACGGCAGAACATACTCGTTATGTAGTTACAGATCATTTAAACAATGTCTTCAACACATCTTTTTTTATAAAACATAACGTTCTCTTCAATGTCGTGATGACCTTGGTTGTATTTGGAAAAAAACTTTCGAAAGCCTGGCTTCTTTCCTGTCATCTTCTATGGGTTTTCTTTAATTATGTTGGTGAATGAAAGTTAAGAATCTAAAGATCATTTGACCAGTTTGACTACTACTATTCTAAGGCTAAATTTATTAATACGTTGGAATTACCAATTTGCAAAAGTAAGCTTAGCATTCTGAAATTAAACCCTTGAAATTTTCAAGAAATCTTTATTACGTTTCAGATACTCGCCACAACATTTCTAGTTGCGATCATTTGCTTTAATGATTTAAGTCGAAATATGACAGATGTTATCCACTCGTTTGATGGATTTTGCCTTTGATAAACGACTTTTTGGTGTTTCTGTAACCACGCTATTTTTACTTGATAAATCAAAAGTGTTTACCTTCGAAACAGGAGTGCGTGATTTCCTCAAGTTTCAAGCAGTGTTCAATGACTATGAAAACAAAAAAGAAACTATTTATCTCTTTTTAAATTAAAATTCATCAGGATGGAAAAAAAGGAATTGAATTCATATGTCGACATTCGTTGTTGTTTTTATGATGAAAACAGTTGTGTTTTTCATTTTAGTTTTAACGCGAAGAGTTTTATCTTTTAATTTTCAAGGCGTAAAACAAATGAACACAAATTTAAGCAATATTAAATTTTTGTATTATTATACATTCGTTGATACAAACTAGTCAATTTTAGTCATTGCTTGTTTTTGACAAAACGGATAGTTTTGTTTTCATCACATATATGTCAAAACTATTGATTTTCAACATGTTGTAAACTTTCTACATAAGTTGAAATCGTGATTAAAGGTAGTCGACAGAAAGTTGAATAATTTATCAATTTATAGTGCAAAGTAACATACAATTTTGTTACTTTGATATGTTAACCTTTGCCTAAAATTTAAAAAAGTTCAACACGTAATATCTTTTCTGTAAAATTTATTGAAATATAAATAGTCCTTATATGAGTTAAAAAGAATTAGATAAATATTTAAGTTATACAATCACATCAGAATTATAAAAAAGTGACCTGTAGGTATTCAAAAAGAAACACTTGTCACTTGATTAAATAATAATCTTGTTACCTTTGATAACTATTGATTAACTATCGTATTGTGAAAGAATGATTTAGCAATAAGTTTTCTTTCGACGGCATAAATTACTGTCTTCAAGGTTCCGCAATAAAATTTAAAAAAATATTTTTACACAATGTATTTCTACAGCAGAGTTGCCTTCAGTTAAAAACAGAATACTAATTACATCTAAATAAACTCATCATAGATACCAGAACCAAATTTTAGATATATATACGCCAGACTCGCGTTTCGTCTACAAAAGACTCATCAGTGACGCTCTAATTCAAAAAAAATGTTAAAAAGGCCAAATAAAGTACGAAGTTAAAGAGACTAATTCATTCATTTTTTTGTTCTGCTCATTGACTAAGTATAATCTGTAAAGAAGCTTAACATGTACAGAGTCATAACCAGATACAGTCAATTCATAGTATGTTTAACTCAAAAAAAATCTGCACTAGTCTGCCATTAAATGTAGTATAAATAATCATCTGTTTTTTAAAGTTGTATTACATAATCGGAAAAAATAGCTGAAGCGTTAAAATAAAAATTTAATGAGAATGTTACAAACGGTGTGGAGCATCTTACCATAATTATGTTTAATAGCAAAAAGGCGTTATATCAGTATGATCACAACTATTACACGAAAAAAGTTATTCAACATACATTGTGAATCTAGTTTCTTAGAAATTTAATCACACGGAGAACACGTGAATACTTATTTTAAAATTCATTTATCAGTTCAAATCAATTGAGACCTCAAAGACCGATTGGATAGGTTAATTGTCCAACCATATTTGAAATTGTAAGTTCGTTATCTATGACCTAACAAAAACTTACACCCCTTCCTTGTTCATAGTAGTATAACAAGCATGAAGAGGTGCTACTTAAGCAAACAAACAAAAAGAACATTTTATATTGTAAGTATATATATCTCTTTTAAATTTTGATATCTTGGAGAATTAGTAAGTTTGCCCATTTTAAGAAAAGGATTGATTTTGCATCATTCAGAATAAATTTGAAGTACATTCTATTTTATTGAAATACTATTAGTTTATATACTCATACCTCTCAGTGATATATCATTATGTATTGTTCTGTTGGTATGTACACTAGTCATGAACAACAAATTTTGTATATTAAAAAATCCTTTGTTGACCATATATATGGTCTAAAAATGTTTCCTTTTGGTATCTTCTTCTCAATTTTACAATGCATTTAATTTTTATTTCGGTTTCTTTTCTTTCTGAATGTAATGTTATCAATTATCCTTTTTTGTGTCCGAAATCGGTCCATTCTATTACAGGTAATAACAGGTTCTATTGATAAGTAGTCAATATTGGCAAATTGTGTCCGACGTTTGGATGAAACTAATCACGCAATCACTTTAGCACATTATGCATAATCAAGTTTAGAACATTTTTGTGATATAAAAAAACCCAATAAAAACAATCAATCAACATTGGTTAATATTTTATGTCACAAACTATAGAGTTAATATGACCAAAATCTATTGTGTTGAATTAGATTTACAAAATGTATTAAGAAATATCACATTAAGAGTTTAAGATTATCTGAAATTTTAGTTTTGAATGCTCTTGACTGCTTAAACTTTTTGCCATTTAAGCTGTTTGGATTCGGGCGCCCCTTGTGTGTCTTCTGTAAACAAAACGAAACACAAGTCTTATGTACACTTTAGACGCCTGGTAATTTTGATAGGTTTTGCATAGACTGACAAAAGGTTAAGCGATTTAAGATAATTGACAACTATCACACTATATCGTCATCATTCTTTAGATTCATTCCATTACAAAATTTATTGCAATTATTTAAAAGATTCTAAAAAAATGATAAAATGATAAAGCAAAAGACTTAGCATGATTGCCAACGAGACAATTCTCCACACAGCCAAAATGACGTAAAAGTCGTTACAGTCCATTGTATCGTTTTCAATAATGAGTAATGAACATTTCTAGGTCTTAAACTCTGCAAAAGATTAAAAATTTGTTAAGGATGACTGTTTGTTTTTTTAACTCTGTTGAGGAATTCAACGTTTTGTTTTGAATAATTTTAATTTGACTTTTCCTACTTATAACATTGAGCTTTCTTGATAAATACATTGCAAGAAAAACGAGCCTTTCGTACACAATTAAGTTTATTTCAGTATTTCTACCCTGTAAAATCATTTTTTATTTCAACTTTAACAAAACACTTAACGGTTTTGGGGAAGAATCAAATTTTGTTGTCCTGAAAATAAATTATAAAAGTTGAAAAGCCTTAAAAGTAAATCTACAACATAGTTGAATGAATAAAAAAAAATACAGCTTGAATCAAAATTTTTTGTATTGTAGTCTATTCTTTATCAAGTATATGTAAGTCATTTGCATAGTCTTGAAACAATCCCAGGCATATTTTAGTATCAATGCTGACGGTCTTATAATATTATAATGCTAAAAAAGAGAAATAATCACATGTTGACAGAAAGAGGATCTGTAATCGTTCTATTGAAATATGTTTTATCTGCAAAAGATAAGCGTAGGTAATCTCAACAACCCTATATTTGTTTTTCGTTGAATACCACGTTAAAACTAAAATTCACCTCATATTTTGAATACAGCATACGTTGTTGGTTAATGAGAACACACGCTATTTTTTCGTGGTTTCAATAGATTCGTATAGTACCGATTTGCACCAAAGGGAGATAATTTGGAGCTTTTTCAATTTTTAAAGTCACCTGGGAGCAAAACCAAATCAATTTTTTGGGTTGTTTTTTGTACCATATCATAAAGTAACAACTAATAGTGTAATAAATAAAATATGTAATGAAAAAATAAAGGTTTAATTTTTTGCTAAAATTTTTGTACCCACGAGCCACCTTAAGTATAAGAATATACGATTTTTCCACTTTGAAATTGAATAATTAGCACTGCTTGTAAACTTTTCAGTCTGGTAAATATTTATATTCAACTTTCATATTATATTTTAAAATTTCCAAAGAAGGCATTGAGAGGCATATATTCAAGGTTCGTTACCGGAAATGTATTAAATATAAATTTTAAACAAGGGAGATCTATTTCAGAGCAAATGATCGTTTCTAAATTTTTATTTTATTTCTAACTTGTGTATGCTGTAGTATATATGTATAGGTTATTAAACACAATTTGACTTCATTTGTTTGTTCATGAAAACAAAACAAATTATAAGTGGCCCACGAAAGTATCAGTGATTAGAAGAAAGGGACAGAAACAATTATTCGTCCAATTCAGAGAAATATGGAACCCATATCAGAAAAATAAATATGATGAGTTAATTTTAAGCACTACTCTGACATTTTTTTTTTTTTTTTTTTACTAATGATCGTGTATTAAAAGTAACACTTATTCATTAGATTGGAAGCTAGGGGCTAGAAATTGAACAAAAGTTGGTTGAAAGCTTTATGTGGATTCTTCTGAAAGAACAGGTGTCGGTGTAAATGTGTTTTCTTAAGCATGTTTAAATTACTGATATATTTTCCAATATTACGCAGTATTTTAACTATTAATGTTTTTAAAAAAACTACTAAATAACAGAAAATGTGTCATATTTTAACGAATTATAACTTTTGCATAAATCGTTATGTTAGCTTCAAATGACAATGTATGTATGTCAATGTTCTTAGTCTAATCGCTGGTTAAAAGAAATACTTCTCGTCCTTCCCTACGCATTTATCACCCTGCTTAGTCGTTCCGTAATTCGTATAACAGCTTTGAGAGGAGAGGAGGCATTATTTGTGACATCAAAATGTCTGAGGAGAAGTTATCAGAGACGTCACAATGTGTTAGAAGACGTTATTAAACTTCCTTTGTCAAGTGTGAAACTGTGTTCGGGAAGATGGAAAAGATCAGACCAGTTATAGAAAGATACACAGATAATCGGGTTTTCTTCGAATAGCTATTGTAAAATATCAACTGCTCAACACAATGTGACGCTGTTTAGCTAGTTCGCTGCGTTCACTCGCCAATAACAGTTTAAGTTAAACCTATCTTTAAAATGTTTTTTTTCTGTTGTTTGTCTGATTGTACGTCTATTTATTTCCAAGTCTAGGAGAAGAGTCGTAGTAGTTACTGTGGTCGGTTGTACTGTTTCGTGTTATCATTTGTACGTATTACGTATTATGAATCCCATTCTGTTTATAAAAAGGCCACAATGCATGTTGTTGTTTCTGTTCCTTGTCAATCTTAGAAGCTTCATCTCAGTTTTAACTAGACTTTAAGGGTGTTGGACACTTAACATTACAAACAAAATAATAAAGAGTCTGAATTTATATCCTGATTGATAGTTTTGTTGGAGCACGATTAAGAAGTTGATGGGTGTACGTTGTGTAAATAGTTATCAAAGGTACCAGGATTATAATTTAGTACGCCAGACGCGCGTTTCGTCTACATAAGACTCATCAGTGACGCTCATATCAAAATATTTATAAAGCCAAACAAGTACAAAGTTGAAGAGCATTGAGGATCCAAAATTCCAAAAAGTTGTGTCAAATACGGCTAAGGTAATCTATGCATGGGATAAGAAAATCCTTAGTTTTTCGAAATATTTAAAGTTTTGTAAGGTATGAGGTTTTGCATTTTTAAGAGGAAAATAATAGTTGCAAATACAATATATGATAATAGGATATGGTATAATTGGCAGTAAAACCAGGTTTTCCTATTGATAAAGGGCCAAAGATGTTTGCAACGATTTGTGACAATACGTCTCTCCATGAGTAGAAATATACCAACACCACCTGCATATTGGATAAATTTTTCCAAAATCACTCGATATTTTAGTGTGCGTGCCTGATACCAAGACTTTAATACGTCATCAGTGTCTGAGTAGACATTATTTTTTATTTGGTCGGGTTGTTGTCTCTTTGACACATTTCCCATTTCCATTCTCAATTTTATTATGTCAAAGTACGTATCGTTCTTTAAGAAAATATATTATTGGATGATACCAATACATATTTGATAAATATTCTGTATCAACTTCACAAATACTTCAGGATCGTTTTGACGTAGAGATTCTCAGTGTTGACATTGTTCATCATCTTAATTACGTGTTTTATTGGGGTTTTGTTTATTTGTCTATGTAAATTAATGGTGTGTTTCGGTACTAATGCATTCTGAAAATGTGTTGTTGTGTTGTGGTCATGTTTTTAATCTTGTCTTTAATTTTTACTTATGTGCCTTTGTATATATGTCATGTTAGTTTTCTTTGTTAAGATATTTGTTTGTTTTTAAATTGATTTAGATTATAGCACAATGCTGACTGCTGTGCCCCTTTTTTTATTTATTTTTTTCATTTTTTGGCTATTATATGTTTTTCCGACATATTGATGTCAACATAATGGAATTATATGCGAATGTCATATAAGAAACATGCTTAGCAAGCACTAAAGCCTAGCTTTATCTACCATTTCCTTCTTAATGACATGCCTGCTGAATTATGACAATTGTTTTCCAATCGTCTGATTTGTTTGAAAAATATTAAAAGTTTTACAACAAATCTTTTTAAAAAAAAAACCAGCTTAACAATATCGGAACTTCTGAAGGTCAATACGGAAAAGCAATGGAATCTTATTAGGAACTGTCTTGAATCAAAGAATGAACTCAAAGGCTACAGAAGAAATATTTGACATACTTAAGCAGTGGAATATGTAGTGTGAAGTTTTAAAAGAGGACTTGCGAATATTGGTGTAGTTAGTTCGTCTCGATGGCTCAGGACGTGCATCAATAAAAGTAAACGTTCAATTATAGACTCACAAATGAATTAAAAAGTTTTAGTTTTGTTTGCCGTAATGATTCTTGATTTTATGTGTCGTCTTGCTGTTCAAGTTGACAAGGATACTTGCTTTAAGGGCAAAAAATAAATGGTGGTGTTTTTTCACGTTGGTTTTATTTTCGGTTTTTATATGTAAATGTAACTAACAATAACAAAGACTGTCTCTGTAAAAATAACGAAATGCATTTATTATTCCTTTATTTACAGATCTTCGTCAGAATAGTTGAAATGAACGTATACAGAAATGGATGATGAGCATGCAGTAGCCATAGTTGGCATCGCTTGTAGGTTCCCAGGTGCAGACGATATTGATGAGTATTGGGAAAATTTAAAAGAAGGGAAATGTTTCATTGATGAAGTCCCTAAAACAAGATGGAACACCAATGATACTGACGTTAAAGATGTTGACGATTCCTGGAAGGACCGTTCCAAGTTTGCAGCATTGATAAAGGAGTGAGTATATATAATATGTAGGACTCAAATCTATGGCGGGTTCCATATCCATGGAAAATTTCTAATCTATGGCAAATAATTATGAAATTACAAACGCCAAACAAATCGAATCTTTTGCTGATTTAGAAATTACGTAATTTTCAAGGAAAAAGAGTAAAATATAACGTAACGATAAAGAAACGTAATATAAGTCTTCGCCAACTTTAATAAAGTTTTCGGCTCTCAAAACGTTCCTGAAGTCTTGCATTTAAAATACCCAGAAAAACTGTTTCCGCTTTCCCTGTAGAACAATTTTCTGATGGTGTAAAGGAAGAAGTATATATTGGAGGGATAACATGTGATGTTCTGTCCGATTCCCTCGAGCTTCTATTTTAGTAGTGGATATGTTGGGAAGGGAGTTATAGTCAATTTTAGCGTTTAAGGCTGGCAAGTGAGGAAATGAGATTACATGATACCACCTTAGCTTAAATCGTCACCAGTTAAAAAGATTGATTAACGCTGAAATAAAAATCATGTGAAAAGTCAGACTGTTTAACTTGTTTTGAATGGAAAAAAAACTGCCTTTTTGTTTTTTAAGGAACTTCCTTTTTCTATTTGTTTTAAAAGAGGGACGAAAGATACCAAAGGGACAGTCAAACTCGTAAATCTAAAACAAACTGACAACGCCATGGCTAAAAATGAAAAAGACAAACAGAAAAAACAATAGTACACATGACACAACAAAGTAAACTAAAGAATAAACAACACGAACCCCACCAAAAACTAGGGGTGATCTCAGGTACTCCGGAAGGGTAAGCAGATCCTGCTCGGCATGCGGCACCCGTCGTGTTGCTTATGTGATTACAAATCCGGTAAATAGCCTAATTCGGTAGGTCAAATTCATGAAAGGGAAGGGGATTGTAGTTACGACGTAAGGAACATATCCGATATCATTTGTGAAACGGTTATTCCATAACGGTCAACCAACTCGTCATGGCATCCGTAAAATTTACGAAGGGATGATTTCAACTTCACCATTTGGAACTCTTGGTTTAATAGCTTCCTTGTGAGCAGTAACCCTCTATCAAGAAAATCATGATAGGAAATGCAAGCACGGGAATATCGTATCAATTGGGAGATATATACCCCGTATGCAGGTGCTGCTGGAATGTTGCTACTTAGAAATGGAAAGTTCACAATTGGAAAGCTGAAATCATCTCTTTTGTCGTAAAGTTTTGTCTTCAACCGACCCTCATTTTCATTTTAATTAATTGATTAAACATGTACCTCGCACAGATAAGGAACTTTTTTAATAATTTTTACACTTTTTAAATTTATGGTTGAAATCAATGATTTGATTGACCTTTATGGAATTTTCATTTCACAAAATTGTACAATTTTACTTATTTAAGACAAGTCATCATTGATTGTATATGAACTGCCTTGTTCTACATTTGTTCAAAATCTGCCAAAGATTGAAACAACAAAACTCCGCATAGATTAGGAAATTACAAAACTTGTCACAGATTAGGAACTTAACAAATCTGCCATAGATATAGGACGGCATAACGTCATATTTACCATAGATTCGGAATATGTAATAAATCTGGAACCCACAATAGATCTGGGTCAGACATATATAAAAGTATGTCGATGCTACATAAACATACAGCACTTATTAATTAAAAGTATACTTTGACATATAAGAATCAAAGTACTTAATCTCGTACTCCTCTGATTAAAAAATACAAAAACATCTGATATAAAATTGCAATCAATAATAATGATACCATTGTATTTATACAGGCATGATAAATGGGACAACAAGTTATTCGGCGTTAGTAACAGTGAGGCTGAATGGATGAATCCACAGCATTGTTTGGCATTAGAAGTTACGTATTCAGCGCTAGAGAATGCTGGTTACACAAAGCATGCGATAAAGGGAACAAAAACTGGGGTTTATATAGGTTAGAATAAATGCAACATAAACTTATCTTCAATGTTGTGTTTAAACAAAATAATGTTCATTTATTTCTTTAAAGATTGTACAAAACATCGGTTGACATGCATAAATCATTTGACGTTTCAGAATATATTTGCCGAAGTCTTCACAAACACTTTGG